>JAWNPC010000097.1:0-467183 GCA_035045365.1 Drosophila leonis
TTCATTTAGTGTTCTCGGCGGTTGTATCACGCTAGTTGGTACAAGCTATGAAAGCGCTACTCGTAACAGTGACTTAAGGAGATACAGAGGTGATTGTGCATTTTTTGACGAGGGGGAATGGGGTAATGCAGATGCAGAAGTGATCCCCAAATTTATGGAGGAATATCGTACAATATATTCTTATGATGAAGATACTCCCTCTCTACGTGAATACATAATGGCTAGGGAACGGGAGGAATCAAATTTTAGATTACTGGATAGAGTAGTTACTGCTGCCAGCAGAGGCCAGCAAGACGAAAATCGCTTGTTGAATAACATTTTAAACGAAACTCAAAAAAAACCTAATCTGTAAAAAAAAAAAAAAAAAAAAAAAAAAAATTATACGAAACAGCAAAATACTAACTAAGCTATTGTTTGTTAGAATTATAAGAAATGTGAACTAATCTGTTGTTTGTTAGCATTTAAAGAAAGGAAATATAATAAATAAAAATACAAAAAAAAAAAAAAAAAAAAAGTTTATTTTTGATTAAATGGATGTTTATACTATATATTTTTGGGCTATAAAAGGGGTGAGGCTCAGTATAAAATATATTAGTCTCAAGTTAACCAACTACAGCAAGTGTTTTATAGAATGGAAGGACCATCAACTTCTTCAGCAGCTCAGGAGGTGCAACGGCAGAGGCTCCGCCAGCAGAATCGGAATCAGGCGGAGTTCCCTCAGACTTCATTACTTGTAAATGACATGAGGCAACAGCAGGAGGATGCTCACCAAGTATCGATCATAGGTGATATTCAGATATCTACCCTCAATGAAGGACAGCAGCTCATCATGGAACATGGAGGACAGCAGCAGCAGACCCATGCAATCAGTTTTGACAGCTACAACCAACAGCAGTTGCAGATACCTGGAGTCACTGAAGGGAGGCAGCAGCAGCAGCAGCAGCAGCAGCATGGAGGACTACAGCAGCCTCCACCAAACGTCAGCATAGATCAAATTAAAGCTATGCAAAACTTTAATTTTAAGCAGCAAAAGCCGTTGCTCAACAAAACGAGAATGCCACTAAATGTACAAATGGATGTGATTCGCGCGTGGCGAGCAAACACACAGTATGGACCATCTCTGGCTTTGGAATTAACTGATTATATTTTGTTTTTACCAAAGTCGTATAGTGGTGTAGATGATGCGACTATTCAAGCCTTGAATACTCAAACTTTTAGTATTTGTAAAAGGATTGACCCAGTCACCAATACTTCCGTTGTTCATATCTCAATTAGAAGTTCCCCAAATGTACAATAAAAATTATATTTTAAGAAAATGAAGAACAGAAATAAATCAAAACAAAAGAAAATTTTCTTGTTTTCTCATTTATAAAACCTCCACATATCTGTAGCTCTTTCAGTATCTATTTAGTCATGAAGACTGATATAAGTAGAAAAACTTTGCTATTCAACTGATTACATCCTCCTCTAATTCTTCTACATAACAGCAGCTAGCAACTATCAGCTAACAGAGCAGCAGCAAACAGACTGTTGAGATCTTCCACATAACAGCAGCTAGCAACTAACAGCTAACAGATAACAGCACATTAACTGCAAACAGGCTGTTGAGCTATTGTGTAACAGCAGCTAGCAACTAACAGCTAACAGATAACAGCACATTAACTGCAAACAGGCTGTTGAGCTATTGTGTGAATTAACTCTACGGAACTGCCCATACACATTATAAAGTGTGATAAGCCTCGCTCTCTGTTAAACTCATGTGTGAGTGTGCTTAATAAAACTGACCTAGCTTACTGCCAGCAGAAATGACAGAAATGCGTACTGAGAATATCTTAAGCGATCTAGCGAAAACTAGAAAAGTTTTAAAAAGAAAATTTCAGAGTATTAAGTTAGGGAAAGCTGAAACAGACCTACAGTTAGAAGAATCTCTAAAACCAATAACAGCTCCTCTAGAAAAACTTGTCAATAAAAGTGAAATATTAAATAAGAATTTTTTAGTTCCCAAAAAAGAAATAAAAGAAGAAGATATAAAATGGCGAACACCATCGCCATCATTATCACGTAATTCAAGACGTGAAATTAAACGTGATGTAAAAATTCATCCATTTGAAATAACTGATTCTAATGATGTTAATGATGAAGATGATGAATTCGATAATGCTACTGTGGGTAGCATTGGAAAATCACATAGTAATATCTCACAAGAATATGAGAATGAAAAAATACACAATTTAAGTGAATTAGCTCGAAGAAAGATGCTTGATAAGGCATATGGACCGTATAAAGATGATAATGGTGATTTGCGCCTAGGGAATTCTAAAGTTAAAATTTCAAATGGGAAATTTATATTAGAGAAGAGTGGTGAAAATTGGCCGCTAACTGCTGGCTTATATTCTTTAATTTATGAGAATGATCCAAATAATTATAATATGGAAGAGTTAGAAAACTATAAGCATATTTTAAATGAAACAAATGCTCATAGAAAACAGAATAGGTTTGACGGACAACTGAAGGGTAATCGCTCTAAAAAATATTTAAATATAATTAAAAAACTTTTCCCGAGAGCATCATCCTTATCAGGTAGAGTTCTATTCCCAGATACTTCTTCATCTACACCTTTATCAGTATCGCAATCAGCAAAATCACTTCTTACTGGTAGTGGACTCATGAAGTTAAATGAAAATAAATCCAATTACATATATTGGGACGATCCAAATGAAATTGTAGATAGATTAAAACTTCTAATTGCCTCACAAACAGCTGGTCACAGCAACCATAATAACGAAATAATATCAATAATTGAAGAGCTTAGAGAAGCAAAAATTATATACTAACTTCATTGTTTAAAAAGACATAAATAAAATGGGGGTCGATAAATTTGGTCATTACTCTTCGAATGTGAAAAAAGAAGTCGCAGATTATAAGACATTCATCCAAAATGCGATTATTCGAAACAATGAAAACTTAGAGCGCATAATACATGATAAAGTTAGCCAAGTCAAAAAATATACTGTAGATGGTTTAAATCGCATAGGTTCTGAAACTAATACAAATAACAATAAAATGGCTGATATGGTTGAAGAATCTAATACTCGAAATTTAGATTATACTAACGAGGTGAAAATCTTTATATTGTCGTATATAGAAGAAATGAATAAAGAGTTAAGAGAATATTTTGTTAGTGAAAATAAAAAAAGTTTTGATGAATTAAGAAGATCTCTCCTTAAGCATATTGATGAAGAGAAAAAAATTATGATGAATTATATTGACAGTCAATTGCTTATTACTAAGCAATTTGTTGAATTCTTTATTGAAAAGAAAAATTGAGTGGGGTGGGGAGTATTTCATATATATATATATATGTATACATATTTTAATATTCATTTATTCTTAACATGCCTGTTGACAAGTTTGGACGTTATTCAAATGAAAAAAATTATTTAGAATCTTTCAAGAGAAATGAGAGTAAACGCGTGGGGGTGTTTGTGGACTACGATCAAAACATTGATATTCAAAACAAACGTCTTAAAAATGTTGCCCCACCTATTGAAGGAAAAGACGCAATTAACTATAATTTTTTTGAAAAGAAAAACGGTGAAATTAAACAAAATTTGATTGCATATATACATAGAGAGAATTTGTCACTTGAACAGAATTTGTTAACACACATAAAAAAAGAAAATTTACTAGTTGAAGGGAGGATTGAAAAGAATACTAATCTTCAAATAGCTAGGGATAAGGAAGCCATTAGAGCACCGTATACAGAAAAGTTTGTTGAATTGCAAGAACAAATATTAAATTTAGAGAATATTATATTCAAATATATAGCTACACCAAAATCACAGTTAAAGAAAGAAACTTTAGTAATTGAGGGTGAGAAAATACCAATACGCCATTAGACACATAAACGCGCACAGAAAATAATATGAGTAAGAGAGCTATTATAAACAAGCTTCATGCTCCAGCAAGAAAAAACTTTCGGCGACGTAGAGTTATTATGAAGCATATTGATAATCATTGGCAAGCTGATTTAGTTGAAATGGGTAATTATGCAAAATCCAATAAAAATTATCGATTTCTGCTAACTGTAATTGATACATTCTCAAAATTTGCATGGGGTGTAGCACTCAAAACTAAAAGTGCAGAAGATGTTGCTAAGGCAATGTTAAGTATTTTTAAGATGGGACGGATTCCCAAGAACTTGCAAACTGATGATGGTAAAGAGTTTTTCAACAGACCATTTAAGCAGCTAATGACTAAATTTAATATTAATCATTATTCAACATATAGCAGCTTAAAAGCTTCAATTGTTGAGCGATTCAATAGAACAATTAAAGAAATGATGTGGAAAGAGTTTAGTTTTAATGGATCATATCATTGGATTGATATCTATAAAAATTTAATTGATAAATACAATAGAAGACCTCATCGAACAATCAAAATAGCGCCAATTGAAGTAGACAAATCAAATGAAAAGCTATTACTAAACAGTGTGTACAATAATAAAAAAGTATTTATTGGGTCAAGATTTCATGTAAATGATTATGTGCGGATAAATAAATATAAGCACACATTTGAAAAGGGTTATACTCCCAACTGGACAACTGAGATTTTTAAAATAATACGAGTACAAAATACCAATCCTCCAACATATCTATTAGAAGATTATGAGGGAAACCCAATTAAAGGAGGCTTCTACGCTGAAGAACTGCAAAAATCTCGATTCCCCCACACATATCTAAATGAGAAAGTATTACGGAGAAAAGGAGATAAAGCGCTCGTAAAATGGTTGGGGTTCTCTAACTCACATAACTCATGGATTGACATAAGAAATTAAAAAATGTGGTGAAATCTTGGGCACCTTATTGATGATGAAATATGCTTTAAATTCTAATGGATAAAATGTGAGTGAGTTAGTCGTTATTTAGTGCTTGAAAAGTTTGGAGTACGCATAGTTTAAAGCTTAAAGAAAAAAAATGATAATGAAAAGTATATTGGCGTTCTTCATTGCAACTTTAATCCTTCAAGGTTATCATGCAATTTCACTACCAGTGCAGATTAGTGAGGAATCAAGTGTAAAGGATGTAGACTTCTTTCTCATGCTACCCAACAATGATTCAGTCAAAATATCAATAAATTTTAAATTTTTGAAGCAAAGTGAAACTTTACCCGAATCATATAAAAATGATTTCGAAACTTTTGAAATAGAAAAAGTATCACAAATCCCTACAACAACATCAACAACAACCACAACGACAACAACGGCTCCACCCCCACCAACACAATCATATTTCACTGCGGATCAAGCGATTGAGGTATTCAGGAAAGATCTTATAGCGAAAGAACGTAATATATCTGGAATAATTGAGAGCAGCAAACCATTTTATCGTCATTTTAAACTTCATTATAATGAAGTTGATTTAACTATTAGGTGTACATATAACAGCAATTATGACACTCGAACCCTAAAAATTGAATGTTATGAATATCATGAGTATCAAGCTGAACGGATTCTGGCGAATGGCGAGGTTGAACAAATCAACATGGTTGATAATGAATACGTTACAGATGTTAAATTAATTAATGTAAAAGATTATGTTCAAACATATGCAATGAATATTGAATAAATTTAAAATAAAATCGCAAAAACAAAAATCTATTTAATGTACTTTTTTTATTCATCATCATTAGTAGGTGGTAGTTGAGCATAATTATTTTATTATTTTTTTTTTTATAACGTTTATTTGATATATATATGTTTGCTTATTTTTAATTTTGAGTATTAACATTAATTTACAATTTTATAATGCCCCCATGCATAAGTATTTATATTATCGCTCTTTATAAATCTCTTATCATCGTCCGCGCTTAAAGCTACTTTAGTAATTTTTTGGGTATACAATTTATGTAGTTTGGACTTAAAAACTAACATGTCATTGGTTGTATAGGTTTTATTTTTAAGTAAACAGTCTAAAAATAATTGCATGCTTAAGCCTTTTAATATCGATTTTTTTATACCCTTGGCCTTTTTCACACAACCACCATCTTCAGTGCGCAATGAGTACATTTTGGCACGTAAACCTATAAACTCGGTCATTATCTTCCCATTATTTTCATCCTTCATCATACCTAACACTTTCTTATTGCATCTCTGAATTTTGTACTTTTCTGCCAACTCTAGTGGATATTCAGATGTGTCGAACCTCATCTCAACATCCTCGCGAATATCAGCATACAAATCATTAACTCGAATGCTGTATATGAATGAGTCAGTGTCCATATAATTTAATGATAGCTTATTTTGAAATTTTGGAAGCATATAGTTATAGTGAAAATCATACATTTTAAGTTTTGAGAGGTCTAGAACACAGAATCCTAAATAAATGGGTTTATTATATAAATTATATAGTCGTTTCATTTGAATTGCATACATATTCTCAGAAAACTGAGCGGAGCTATGGAAATTAGCTCTTGAGATTAATGCTCTAGCTCCGAGAGAATTTTTTTTCGTAGTCTCCCATGAGCACACTAACCTTATATTTTTCCTATTCTCAACATTCTCCATTGTTTTACCATACACCGCATTGTTAAGCAATTTAAAAAATCTTTCTCAAAGCTCGTTTTGGCTTGCGTTCTATGATGGGTATTAATATCTATATATTTTTTTAGCCAAGGAGATTGCTTAAACCTTAAAATTCTATGAATCTTACTTAGCTCCAGACCATTCCGAATGCATTGCTGCAGATTCCTATAGTGGATGGGGTACTTATATTTTGGGCTAAAGTCTGCAATAAGCTTTTCACCACTAGACAATGTTGTTGGCTTCTGATTGCTGGGACAAAACGGTAAATCGTTATGCAAATCATGTAAATTGACTGGATAATTTATATCTACCTCAAGAATATACCCATATTCAGATTCCTCATTAGCCCCAAACACATTATATGTACGAATCTCCTCATCACTCATCCAGTAAAAGTCTCCGTATGGAAGATATTGAGACATAGCCCACCCATACAAATTATTAGCATCTAAGTACCATAAATACTGGGAGGGGGCGGTCTCATCATAGTCATTCATGTACTTATGATTTGCTTTGGAATACCTCTGTGAGCATTGTACCAGTCCTCCACGAATACCCCTTTGAATAAATCTCTGCATATCAATGTCTGTGAATAATTCCAGTTCTATTTCTGTCGACTTTAGCATAGCATCCCATGATAAACCTGGAGTTGTGTAATAATGAACTGGATCAAGTGAGTAAATACTCATACATATTGTGCGAAAATTTTCAAAAACATCTGTCAGTAGTAGTACATCGGTCTTCAAATATAGCTCCATATAATCTTTAAGTGTTTGGCAGCGAAAGGTTTCCCAAACAATTTGCGCATGCTGATAATCTTCCTCTGAGCACTCGCTATTCGTGAGACTATTGAAAAACATTTCTCTTGGCGGTAATGACTTATCATGCAGGCAGTCAAATGAGCTTAAATATTCATATGGAGACACTCCTTTTCTACGCATTAAATTCAATTGACGCCCATCATTAGGGAAGATCCGTTTAGTACTTAACAGATCTTTCATTTCTAAGCTTGAGCTTAGAATATCTAGGCTTGCAGGCATAAAGCGAAACGAATCTAGAAATCTCAATTCAATTTTTGTTTCGTCAACATATATGAATTTCGAGAGAGCAATGTAAAGCTCTTTATTTAGTGGGAGAACTCTGATTTCTCCTGGAATTTTAGATAACTCTCGCACAAACAAGTGTGCATCATAACGTGAGAAATTATGGAAGAAAATTGGAATAAAAGAGGGGACACTATATGTAAGATTGCATCTGTGGTGTGCTGCTCCTCTAAACGAACCCTTCAAATGACAATGATCTCTAACTCTATCATCTAATAAAGGTTTATTGCATATATGACAATTAACTGTATTTTTAAATATTTCCTCTTCTTCATCACTCATTACGAGGGGCTTTATGATACTTAGATGATTCGTGTAAATCATAATATCAGCTATCAAAGAATTTAAGAAATGTTCACTCACATCTTTTCCTGTATGTATTGCAAACCTATCTAGATTTGGATCAAATGAACATTTAATATAATAAGCATAGGCTACAGGAACATGTTCATGCATGGTAACTACTTTCTCACTTACACATTCATTTACAGGCTGTAGGCTGCATTCAAAGTCAGCATACACCACAAATGGGACTGTCATACTATTAAGAAAGTTCTTAAATCTAAGAGAGTTCTTTCCTTCAGTGGGGAGTACTGATACCATTTCACTGCAGTCTGAGGGGTGTGTGCTCCTATCCCTCGAATAGTTGAGGCAAACATTACAAAAGTATAACTTTGTTGTGTGGGCAGTAATCTGACTTCGCACAAGTCTGTTGAAGGTAAAAAAAAAAACTGCTTATCTTTCATCCAGCTTAAAATATGCAACATTAACACATACCTTGATAGACTCTTAATCCAAACATAATGTGAAGTGTTTATCCCCTCCAACAGCATCAGATTAATGTGTATTTTCTTTTTCTTCGAAGTTAGGTAAAGGGGGCCAATCACCACCTTCTCTTCTGAATCATATCCAAACACGTTTACACTCAATCCTTCATTTTGTTGCTCAAATTTTTTAATCTCTCGCACTTTGAGTGGGAACTCCAGATCGGTGAAATTGAGACTCAACGAGTCGTCTATTCGAATCAGAGTACTCCTTATATCAGCAATCTTGTATAGAGAACAGCGACCTGCGTTAGTACTAAGAGGCTTCAGAGCTGATATCAGAGCCCACTTGAAGTAAAACTCATCGGTGTTGTGCACATTTACCAACGCTTTTTTTACCGCAAGACTCTTCGGAAGTGCGATATAGTTGGACCCTTTCAATGGGGAGTATTTATTAATGTTCATTTCAAGGTGGAGGATTCTCGTCAGAGTCCATCCACTATCTCTTTCTTGAAATTCGTCCATCTTCGTGCTTATTATATTGACCTGTTGGATATAGAATTCTTCTAGATCACTGGCTATTGTTATCACCACCATTGGGGTTTGGTGTGATTTAGCCATTATAAGCATTTCATTATCTTTTGCACGCATGTACTCCCCAAAGAGTTCGAAGTTTATTTTACAACTTCTGTGCACCTCAAGACATCTTTCCAAAATTGGAAGCAATGCCACTCCAGCTTCCACCAGAAAATCCTCTGGCAATTGAATTTTTTCTTCGTTATTTGCACTTTCATATCGATATGTACAAATACGGTTTTTAAAACCACCTGAAGACAGCTTTACACACTCATTCAATGGCTCAAACGCATTATTCTTGTGCTCGTTGGTTCGAATATGATGGCTCCATCGCATACGGTTCACAAACACCTCACAAACTGAACAAAATCGCGTCATTTTTTTAAGACAGCTCACTCGAATTGTGTTACTAATAAACTAATTTCTGAATGTAAAACCATTTTGAAACTCTTGTGGCTTTATAAAAATGTCTTATCACGAAATACTAAACTTAGAGAGGGCAATGACATTTAAAACTTTTGTGGCTTTCTAAAAATACCGGGTATAGAAATTATATAATATATATTTATATATATATTTCATTTTATATGTGATGACCTTGAACTTGTTTTTGTTTTTGTTATGTTCTTGCTGAGTCATCGTGTGATCTGGCTCCATATATATTTTTGCTAAGTCATGATTCCCTATCACCCGCGATGTTGTTGTTTTGCTCCCATATATATATTTTTTTTTTTTTTTGCTAAGTCATGATTCCCTATCACCCGCGATGTTGTTTGCTCTTTTTTTTTTTTTTTACAAAAATATATATTTACAAATAAATGTATATATTTATACATATACATATACATATACATATATTTATAATTTATACATATACATATACATATATCTATCACCAAAAATATATATTTACAAATAAATGTATATATTTATACATATACATATACATATACATATATTTATATATATTTCATTTATATGTGATGACCTTGAACTTGAATCTTTTTTTTTTTTTGTTATGTTCTTGCTGAGTCATCGTTGTTGTCGATGTTGTTGTTGCTGCGATTTCACCACCCCTTATCTAAACCGGAAGTGAGCCAGAACATACAACCATGTTGTTTTTGGTGTTGTTGTAATTTCACCACCCCTTATCTAAACCGGAAGTGAGCCAGAACATACAACCGGAAGTGAGCCAGAACATACATTTCCCTTCTACTAATGTGAACTAATCTGTTGTTTGTTAGAATTTAAAGAAAGGAAATATAATATATATAAATACAAAAAAAAAAAAAAAAAAAAGTTTATTTTTGATTAAATGGATGTTTATATTATATATTTTTGGGCTATAAAATGGGTGAGGCTCAGTATAAAATATATTAGTCTCAAGTCAACCAACTACAGCAAGTGTTTTATAGAATGGAAGGACCATCAACTTCTTCAGCAGCTCAGGAGGTGCAACGGAAGAGGCTCCGCCAGCAGAATCGGAATCAGGCGCAGTTCCCTCAGACATCATTACTTGTAAATGCCATGAGGCAACAGCAGGAGGATGCTCACCAAGTATCGATCATAGGTGTTATTCAGATATCTACCCTCAATGAAGGACAGCAGCTCATCATGGAACATGGAGGACAGCAGCAGCAGACCCATGAAGTCAGTTTTGACAGCTACAACCAACAGCAGTTGCAGATACCTGGAGTCACTGAAGGGAGGCAGCAGCAGCAGCAGCAGCAGCAGCATGGAGGACTACAGCAGCCTCCACCAAACGTCAGCATAGATCAAATTAAAGCTATGCAAAACTTTAATTTTAAGCAGCAAAAGCCGTTGCTCAACAAAACGAGAATGCCACTAAATGTACAAATGGATGTGATTCGCGCGTGGCGAGCAAACACACAGTATGGACCATCTCTGGCTTTGGAATTAACTGATTATATTTTGTTTTTACCAAAGTCGTATAGTGGTGTAGATGATGCGACTATTCAAGCCTTGAATACTCAAACTTTTAGTATTTGTAAAAGGATTGACCCAGTCACCAATACTTCCGTTGTTCATATCTCAATTAGAAGTTCCCCAAATGTACAATAAAAATTATATTTTAAGAAAATGAAGAACAGAAATAAATCAAAACAAAAGAAAATTTTCTTGTTTTCTCATTTATAAAACCTCCACATATCTGTAGCTCTTTCAGTATCTATTTAGTCATGAAGACTGATATAAGTAGAAAAACTTTGCTATTCAACTGATTACATCCTCCTCTAATTCTTCTACATAACAGCAGCTAGCAACTATCAGCTAACAGAGCAGCAGCAAACAGACTGTTGAGATCTTCCACATAACAGCAGCTAGCAACTAACAGCTAACAGATAACAGCACATTAACTGCAAACAGGCTGTTGAGCTATTGTGTAACAGCAGCTAGCAACTAACAGCTAACAGATAACAGCACATTAACTGCAAACAGGCTGTTGAGCTATTGTGTGAATGAACTCTACGGAACTGCCCATACACATTATAAAGTGTGATAAGCCTCGCTCTCTGTTAAACTCATGTGTGAGTGTGCTTAATAAAACTGACCTAGCTTACTGCCAGCAGAAATGACAGAAATGCGTACTGAGAATATCTTAAGCGATCTAGCGAAAACTAGAAAAGTTTTAAAAAGAAAATTTCAGAGTATTAAGTTAGGGAAAGCTGAAACAGACCTACAGTTAGAAGAATCTCTAAAACCAATAACAGCTCCTCTAGAAAAACTTGTCAATAAAAGTGAAATATTAAATAAGAATTTTTTAGTTCCCAAAAAAGAAATAAAAGAAGAAGATATAAAATGGCGAACACCATCGCCATCATTATCACGTAATTCAAGACCTGAAATTAAACGTGATGTAAAAATTCATCCATTTGAAATAACTGGTTTTAATGATGTTAATGATGAAGATGATGAATTCGATAATGCTACTGTGGGTAGCATTGGAAAATCACATAGTAATATCTCACAAGAATATGAGAATGAAAAAATACACAATTTAAGTGAATTAGCTCGAAGAAAGATGCTTGATAAGGCATATGGACCGTATAAAGATGATAATGGTGATTTGCGCCTAGGGAATTCTAAAGTTAAAATTTCAAATGGGAAATTTATATTAGAGAAGAGTGGTGAAAATTGGCCGCTAACTGCTGGCTTATATTCTTTAATTTATGAGAATGATCCAAATAATTATAATATGGAAGAGTTAGAAAACTATAAGCATATTTTAAATGAAACAAATGCTCATAGAAAACAGAATAGGTTTGACGGACAACTGAAGGGTAATCGCTCTAAAAAATATTTAAATATAATTAAAAAACTTTTCCCGAGAGCATCATCCTTATCAGGTAGAGTTCTATTCCCAGATACTTCTTCATCTACACCTTTATCAGTATCGCAATCAGCAAAATCACTTCTTACTGGTAGTGGACTCATGAAGTTAAATGAAAATAAATCCAATTACATATATTGGGACGATCCAAATGAAATTGTAGATAGATTAAAACTTCTAATTGCCTCACAAACAGCTGGTCACAGCAACCATAATAACGAAATAATATCAATAATTGAAGAGCTTAGAGAAGCAAAAATTATATACTAACTTCATTGTTTAAAAAGACATAAATAAAATGGGGGTCGATAAATTTGGTCATTACTCTTCGAATGTGAAAAAAGAAGTCGCAGATTATAAGGCATTCATCCAAAATGCGATTATTCGAAACAATGAAAACTTAGAGCGCATAATACATGATAAAGTTAGTCAAGTCAAAAAATATACTGTAGATGGTTTAAATCGCATAGGTTCTGAAACTAATACAAATAACAATAAAATGGCTGATATGGTTGAAGAATCTAATACTCGAAATTTAGATTATACTAACGAGGTGAAAATCTTTATATTGTCGTATATAGAAGAAATGAATAAAGAGTTAAGAGAATATTTTGTTAGTGAAAATAAAAAAAGTTTTGATGAATTAAGAAGATCTCTCCTTAAGCATATTGATGAAGAGAAAAAAATTATGATGAATTATATTGACAGTCAATTGCTTATTACTAAGCAATTTGTTGAATTCTTTATTGAAAAGAAAAATTGAGTGGGGTGGGGAGTATTTCATATATATATATATATGTATACATATTTTAATATTCATTTATTCTTAACATGCCTGTTGACAAGTTTGGACGTTATTCAAATGAAAAAAATTATTTAGAATCTTTCAAGAGAAATGAGAGTAAACGCGTGGGGGTGTTTGTGGACTACGATCAAAACATTGATATTCAAAACAAACGTCTTAAAAATGTTGCCCCACCTATTGAAGGAAAAGACGCAATTAACTATAATTTTTTTGAAAAGAAAAACGGTGAAATTAAACAAAATTTGATTGCATATATACATAGAGAGAATTTGTCACTTGAACAGAATTTGTTAACACACATAAAAAAAGAAAATTTACTAGTTGAAGGGAGGATTGAAAAGAATACTAATCTTCAAATAGCTAGGGATAAGGAAGCCATTAGAGCACCGTATACAGAAAAGTTTGTTGAATTGCAAGAACAAATATTAAATTTAGAGAATATTATATTCAAATATATAGCTACACCAAAATCACAGTTAAAGAAAGAAACTTTAGTAATTGAGGGTGAGAAAATACCAATACGCCATTAGACACATAAACGCGCACAGAAAATAATATGAGTAAGAGAGCTATTATAAACAAGCTTCATGCTCCAGCAAGAAAAAACTTTCGGCGACGTAGAGTTATTATGAAGCATATTGATAATCATTGGCAAGCTGATTTAGTTGAAATGGGTAATTATGCAAAATCCAATAAAAATTATCGATTTCTGCTAACTGTAATTGATACATTCTCAAAATTTGCATGGGGTGTAGCACTCAAAACTAAAAGTGCAGAAGATGTTGCTAAGGCAATGTTAAGTATTTTTAAGATGGGACGGATTCCCAAGAACTTGCAAACTGATGATGGTAAAGAGTTTTTCAACAGACCATTTAAGCAGCTAATGACTAAATTTAATATTAATCATTATTCAACATATAGCAGCTTAAAAGCTTCAATTGTTGAGCGATTCAATAGAACAATTAAAGAAATGATGTGGAAAGAGTTTAGTTTTAATGGATCATATCATTGGATTGATATCTATAAAAATTTAATTGATAAATACAATAGAAGACCTCATCGAACAATCAAAATAGCGCCAATTGAAGTAGACAAATCAAATGAAAAGCTATTACTAAACAGTGTGTACAATAATAAAAAAGTATTTATTGGGTCAAGATTTCATGTAAATGATTATGTGCGGATAAATAAATATAAGCACACATTTGAAAAGGGTTATACTCCCAACTGGACAACTGAGATTTTTAAAATAATACGAGTACAAAATACCAATCCTCCAACATATCTATTAGAAGATTATGAGGGAAACCCAATTAAAGGAGGCTTCTACGCTGAAGAACTGCAAAAATCTCGATTCCCCCACACATATCTAAATGAGAAAGTATTACGGAGAAAAGGAGATAAAGCGCTCGTAAAATGGTTGGGGTTCTCTAACTCACATAACTCATGGATTGACATAAGAAATTAAAAAATGTGGTGAAATCTTGGGCACCTTATTGATGATGAAATATGCTTTAAATTCTGATGGATAAAATGTGAGTGAGTTAGTCGTTATTTAGTGCCTGAAAAGTTTGGAGTACGCATAGTTTAAAGCTTAAAGAAAAAAAAAAATGATAATGAAAAGTATATTGACGTTCTTCATTGCAACTTTAATCCTTCAAGGTTATCATGCAATTTCACTACCAGTGCAGATTAGTGAGGAATCAAGTGTAAAGGATGTAGACTTCTTTCTCATGCTACCCAACAATGATTCAGTCAAAATATCAATAAATTTTAAATTTTTGAAGCAAAGTGAAACTTTACCCGAATCATATAAAAATGATTTCGAAACTTTTGAAATAGAAAAAGTATCACAAATCCCTACAACAACATCAACAACAACCACAACGACAACAACGGCTCCACCCCCACCAACACAATCATATTTCACTGCGGATCAAGCGATTGAGGTATTCAGGAAAGATCTTATAGCGAAAGAACGTAATATATCTGGAATAATTGAGAGCAGCAAACCATTTTATCGTCATTTTAAACTTCATTATAATGAAGTTGATTTAACTATTAGGTGTACATATAACAGCAATTATGACACTCGAACCCTAAAAATTGAATGTTATGAATATCATGAGTATCAAGCTGAACGGATTCTGGCGAATGGCGAGGTTGAACAAATCAACATGGTTGATAATGAATACGTTACAGATGTTAAATTAATTAATGTAAAAGATTATGTTCAAACATATGCAATGAATATTGAATAAATTTAAAATAAAATCGCAAAAACAAAAATCTATTTAATGTACTTTTTTTATTCATCATCATTAGTAGGTGGTAGTTGAGCATAATTATTTTATTATTTTTTTTTTTATAACGTTTATTTGATATATATATGTTTGCTTATTTTTAATTTTGAGTATTAACATTAATTTACAATTTTATAATGCCCCCATGCATAAGTATTTATATTATCGCTCTTTATAAATCTCTTATCATCGTCCGCGCTTAAAGCTACTTTAGTAATTTTTTGGGTATACAATTTATGTAGTTTGGACTTAAAAACTAACATGTCATTGGTTGTATAGGTTTTATTTTTAAGTAAACAGTCTAAAAATAATTGCATGCTTAAGCCTTTTAATATCGATTTTTTTATACCCTTGGCCTTTTTCACACAACCACCATCTTCAGTGCGCAATGAGTACATTTTGGCACGTAAACCTATAAACTCGGTCATTATCTTCCCATTATTTTCATCCTTCATCATACCTAACACTTTCTTATTGCATCTCTGAACTTTGTACTTTTCTGCCAACTCTAGTGGATATTCAGATGTGTCGAACCTCATCTCAACATCCTCGCGAATATCAGCATACAAATCATTAACTCGAATGCTGTATATGAATGAGTCAGTGTCCATATAATTTAATGATAGCTTATTTTGAAATTTTGGAAGCATATAGTTATAGTGAAAATCATACATTTTAAGTTTTGAGAGGTCTAGAACACAGAATCCTAAATAAATGGGTTTATTATATAAATTATATAGTCGTTTCATTTGAATTGCATACATATTCTCAGAAAACTGAGCGGAGCTATGGAAATTAGCTCTTGAGATTAATGCTCTAGCTCCGAGAGAATTTTTTTTCGTAGTCTCCCATGAGCACACTAACCTTATATTTTTCCTATTCTCAACATTCTCCATTGTTTTACCATACACCGCATTGTTAAGCAATTTAAAAAATCTTTCTCAAAGCTCGTTTTGGCTTGCGTTCTATGATGGGTATTAATATCTATATATTTTTTTAGCCAAGGAGATTGCTTAAACCTTAAAATTCTATGAATCTTACTTAGCTCCAGACCATTCCGAATGCATTGCTGCAGATTCCTATAGTGGATGGGGTACTTATATTTTGGGCTAAAGTCTGCAATAAGCTTTTCACCACTAGACAATGTTGTTGGCTTCTGATTGCTGGGACAAAACGGTAAATCGTTATGCAAATCATGTAAATTGACTGGATAATTTATATCTACCTCAAGAATATACCCATATTCAGATTCCTCATTAGCCCCAAACACATTATATGTACGAATCTCCTCATCACTCATCCAGTAAAAGTCTCCGTATGGAAGATATTGAGACATAGCCCACCCATACAAATTATTAGCATCTAAGTACCATAAATACTGGGAGGGGGCGGTCTCATCATAGTCATTCATGTACTTATGATTTGCTTTGGAATACCTCTGTGAGCATTGTACCAGTCCTCCACGAATACCCCTTTGAATAAATCTCTGCATATCAATGTCTGTGAATAATTCCAGTTCTATTTCTGTCGACTTTAGCATAGCATCCCATGATAAACCTGGAGTTGTGTAATAATGAACTGGATCAAGTGAGTAAATACTCATACATATTGTGCGAAAATTTTCAAAAACATCTGTCAGTAGTAGTACATCGGTCTTCAAATATAGCTCCATATAATCTTTAAGTGTTTGGCAGCGAAAGGTTTCCCAAACAATTTGCGCATGCTGATAATCTTCCTCTGAGCACTCGCTATTCGTGAGACTATTGAAAAACATTTCTCTTGGCGGTAATGACTTATCATGCAGGCAGTCAAATGAGCTTAAATATTCATATGGAGACACTCCTTTTCTACGCATTAAATTCAATTGACGCCCATCATTAGGGAAGATCCGTTTAGTACTTAACAGATCTTTCATTTCTAAGCTTGAGCTTAGAATATCTAGGCTTGCAGGCATAAAGCGAAACGAATCTAGAAATCTCAATTCAATTTTTGTTTCGTCAACATATATGAATTTCGAGAGAGCAATGTAAAGCTCTTTATTTAGTGGGAGAACTCTGATTTCTCCTGGAATTTTAGATAACTCTCGCACAAACAAGTGTGCATCATAACGTGAGAAATTATGGAAGAAAATTGGAATAAAAGAGGGGACACTATATGTAAGATTGCATCTGTGGTGTGCTGCTCCTCTAAACGAACCCTTCAAATGACAATGATCTCTAACTCTATCATCTAATAAAGGTTTATTGCATATATGACAATTAACTGTATTTTTAAATATTTCCTCTTCTTCATCACTCATTACGAGGGGCTTTATGATACTTAGATGATTCGTGTAAATCATAATATCAGCTATCAAAGAATTTAAGAAATGTTCACTCACATCTTTTCCTGTATGTATTGCAAACCTATCTAGATTTGGATCAAATGAACATTTAATATAATAAGCATAGGCTACAGGAACATGTTCATGCATGGTAACTACTTTCTCACTTACACATTCATTTACAGGCTGTAGGCTGCATTCAAAGTCAGCATACACCACAAATGGGACTGCCATACTATTAAGAAAGTTCTTAAATCTAAGAGAGTTCTTTCCTTCAGTGGGGAGTACTGATACCATTTCACTGCAGTCTGAGGGGTGTGTGCTCCTATCCCTCGAATAGTTGAGGCAAACATCACAAAAGTATAACTTTGTTGTGTGGGCAGTAATCTGACTTCGCACAAGTCTGTTGAAAGTAAAAAAAAAAAAAAAAAAAAAAAACTGCTTATCTTTCATCCAGCTTAAAAATATGCAACATTAACACCTTGATAGACTCTTAATCCAAACATAATGTGAAGTGTTTATCCCCTCCAACAGCATCAGATTAATGTGTATTTTCTTTTTCTTCGAAGTTAGGTAAAGGGGACCAATCACCACCTTCTCTTCTGAATCATATCCAAACACGTTTACACTCAATCCTTCATTTTGTTCCTCAAATTTTTTAATCTCTCGCACTTTGAGTGGGAACTCCAGATCGGTGAAATTGAGACTCAACGAGTCGTCTATTCGAATCAGAGTACTCCTTATATCAGCAATCTTGTATAGAGAACAGCGACCTGCGTGATTACTAAGAGGCTTCAGAGCTGATATCAGAGCCCACTTGAAGCAAAACTCATCGGTGTTGTGCACATTTACCAACGCTTTTTTTACCGCAAGACTCTTCGGAAGTGCGATATAGTTGGACCCTTTCAATGGGGAGTATTTATTAATGTTCATTTCAAGGTGGAGGATTCTCGTCAGAGTCCATCCACTATCTCTTTCTTGAAATTCGTCCATCTTCGTGCTTATTATAATGACCTGTTGGATATAGAATTCTTCTAGATCACTGGCTATTGTTATCACCACCATTGGGGTTTGGTGTGATTTAGCCATTATAAGCATTTCATTATCTTTTGCACGCATGTACTCCCCAAAGAGTTCGAAGTTTATTTTACAACTTCTGTGCACCTCAAGACATCTTTCCAAAATTGGAAGCAATGCCACTCCAGCTTCCGCCAGAAAATCCTCTGGCAATTGAATTTTTTCTTCGTTAATTGCACTTTCATATCGATATGTACAAATACGGTTTTTAAAACCACCTGAAGACAGCTTTACACACTCATTCAATGGCTCAAACGCATTATTCTTGTGCTCGTTGGTTCGAATATGATGGCTCCATCGCATACGGTTCACAAACACCTCACAAACTGAACAAAATCGCGTCATTTTTTTAAGACAGCTCACTCGAATTGTGTTACTAATAAACTAATTTCTGAATGTAAAACCATTTTGAAACTCTTGTGGCTTTATAAAAATGTCTTATCACGAAATACTAAACTTAGAGAGGGCAATGACATTTAAAACTTTTGTGGCTTTCTAAAAATACCGGGTATAGAAATTATATAATATATATTTATATATATATTTCATTTTATATGTGATGACCTTGAACTTGTTTTTGTTTTTGTTATGTTCTTGCTGAGTCATCGTGTGATCTGGCTCCATATATATTTTTGCTAAGTCATGATTCCCTATCACCCGCGATGTTGTTGTTTTGCTCCCATATATATATATATTTTTTTTTTGCTAAGTCATGATTCCCTATCACCCGCGATGTTGTTTGCTCTTTTTTTTTTTTTTTACAAAAATATATATTTACAAATAAATGTATATATTTATACATATACATATACATATACATATATTTATATATATTTCATTTATATGTGATGACCTTGAACTTGAATCATTTTTTTTTTTTTTGTTATGTTCTTGCTGAGTCATCGTTGTTGTCGATGTTGTTGTTGCTGTGATTTCACCACCCCTTATCTAAACCGCAAGTGGCCCAGAACATACAACCGTGTTGTTGGTGGTGTTGCTGTAATTTCACCACCCCTTATCTAAACCGGAAGTTGCCCAGAACATACATCAGGAAGTGGCCCAGAACATACATTTCCCTTCTACTGTCGCTGCCAGCGCAGCCGCAGACAGCAGCCATGGCTATGCAGCTGCTGCCACCACGTGCGACGTCATCGACGCTGACGCTGACGCCGCCGCTGCGCAAGGCGGGCAGCGTGCTCGAAGCGGCCGAGTCCGCGGCGCTGGCCAAACGGCGCAGTCGACTGCAGGAGCTGCGCGCCGCGAGCAGCAGCAGCATCAGCCAGGCCAGCGAGGCGGCCATCGCCTTTGGCGTCGGCAAGCGTGACTCGAAGCGACGTCACGACGCCAGCAGCAGCAAAAGCTCCACATTGGCCGCCGCCATGCGCAAGTCGCAGTCGCTGGACGCCGCCGAGAGCTACTCGCTGGCCAGCATTCAGTCGCCCCTGTGGGTGACGCTCACCCACTGTTAAATGACTCCGTAGGTTACGCAAAGAAGAGTTCCGTTACTTTTAATGTTAACTAACAGACTTCTTGTGACGTCACATTATCACTTTGTGCTCTGTTATCCCAGGTGAAGTTTGGCGGGCCTTTAAACTGAGATCGGGCAAATGCTCCAAATCAAACAAAATAAAGCATTTAAAAGCTAATTTCAATAGTAAACACCATAAAAATAGTCTATCCTTAATTTTACTTCCTAAAAATACCAAAAATATGTAGATAATGGCAAAAGCTGTGGGGTCTTTTGGCAGCAGCAATTATATGCCCAAAATAGATTATATGTCAGGAATAATGGTTAATAGACAGTGTTCACTGAGTTTTTGCTATAAAGTAATGCTTATTTATGACAATCTATCTAAATATTTAAGTATAATACACGTTGAAGGTGCATCAAGAAACCTGCTGCTCACACCTGCAGCAATCTCAGAAACATAGGAAAGAATGAAATAAAACGTAAAAGAATGAATAAAAACTCGAAGACTGTGTATGAATGTTTGTTTAAAGCCCAAAGAAAGAGATAATCTGCCTGAACCAGCTCCAGAAAGCTTGGCAGAAGCTACCAATGCTGCACATCATCTTTGGCCATCAGATTCTCAATATAATGATGGAAAGTGGTAGATATAATGATGCGGATTGATGGGAAACGAATAATACTTATTAATACTATTCAGTTTTTCCAATTTAAAGTCTTGGAAAATAAAGTAAAGGCCATTCAACACGAAAATAAGAGTGGTCAACGGACTACATGAGCAATAACTGCATAGAAAACGGTTTAGAACAAAAAAAATAGTAAAACCATTATATTTTCCGATTAAAGAATCTATATATAACTGGTAATAAAAAACAGTTTACGTTTTTATTTTGTCTACTGGCTTTAATATAGATAACAGTGTCAAATTCGGTTGATTTTCATACAAAGATCAGAGCGCGCGCACCAATTTCTGATAAAGTGACGTTTCACTGTTAACTTAACAGACCGCTTTGCATAACCTAGTATTCCTCAATCGTGTTCATTACGTGATTATACTCAGTAAATCTGAAATCTATAGCTATAATGGTATTCAAGTTACGCTTAAAAAACAAAGCAAAATTATCGATTTTCATCCATAATAGGGAAATGGGATGAGCTATCGAAAAAAATGATAAACTCGTATTGCGTAGGGTATACACGAGTATACATTTCAAATTTCAGACTTCTAGCTTCACACGGACGGACGGACGGACGGACAGACAGACATAGCTATATCGACTCAGTTTGTCGAGCTGATCAAGAATATATACACTTTATGGGATCTGACACGCCTCCTTCTGTCTGTTACATACATTTTCACAAAAACATTATACCCTGATTTCCCATTTTCAATGGTTTCAGGGTATAAAAACAGCACAAACACTAATAAATAAATAAAAATAGTTTATACATCTTATGTATAAAGTAAGATTAACATTTTACAATGAAATAAAATTTGACAAGACGTTAAAGAAAATAGCAAAACAGGAATCAAAACTTCTTCTGCTTCTTTTATATATACATACATACATATGTACAAACAACCAACACATACACGCACACATGCACACGCACGTGCTCTGCTACTGCCCAGTTTACGCAGCGACTGCGCTTGGGCTGCAGAATCGGTTATTCTATGGTTAACCTATTTATTGAATAAGTTTTCTTCTAGATGGACTTTTGTAATTAAACTTTATTAAACAGCGTAATAATGACATTCATATGTATGTATTTGCCAAAGCATGGGTCTCTAGTATTTGAAATAGGTTTTTTGCAAATTAAGGGGGAAGGAGGCGTGGTATCCAAAAATCCAAAATCCAAAAATTACAATAGGTCTGTATTCATTACACGGATATACACAGTAAATCTATAGCTTTAACAGTATTCAAGTTACGCCTAAAAACCGAAGCAAAATAAGATAAAGAAATGGGATAAGTTATCGAAAAAACTGAAAATTCTCAGAAAATACGAGAACGTATTTGGGGCCAGTATCCAAAATATAACAAAAATCGAAATTGTATAAAATATAAAAATGACAATAACGTTTATTATATGGGTTTCATTTTCATAGGAAAACTTTAAAACCTCTTTTAGAAAAAAAAACATGACATTTATAAAGTGTTGTGTAAAAATGATTGCCATAACAAAAAAAAAAAAAAAAAAAAAAAAAAAAAAATATATATATATATATATATATATATATATATAAAATATGTCAGTATGACTGGTGTGGGCTTGAGAAATGAGGACAAATGTTAATTATGGGCGTGTACGTGGTCTGGGTGATGGAAGAGTACGGTCTGGTACATGTTCAAGCTGGACTCTTTTAAGTCTGTATGAGGAAAGATGTAAAGTATCAAAGGTGAGTGATTCTGCAAGAGGATTTGGGTGAGATGAGTGTCTAGAGTTCTGTTTGATAGAAGTGTCTTGGATAATATTAATGACGTAATTGAGTTTTAAATCTGTCATGATATCATCATTCCTGGCAAATGGAAATCTAATAAAATGTCTTATAATGTCTTGTGTTAATAGTACCTATAATGTTCTAAATGTGCTTTCGCCAGGTGAGTTTAGGATCCAGAGTAAGTCCAGTAAGTATTTTTGTGAGGTGACAGTATTAATAGGGAGTCCGTCTAGGCAACCTGTGGGCAGGTTTTATGTCTTTTTGTAAAAGTCATTTGTGAGGTCATGTCATGAGATATGCCTATATTCCAGTTTTTAGTCCACGAAGAGAATCTGTTGACGTATGACTGTAATCGAGAACTGGCTAAAGTGTGTGAGTGGCTAAAGCAAATAACTGCAGTGTCGTCTGCATATGTGGCAATGATATTATTCAAGGAAGGTAGTGTTGGCATGTCGCTAGTAAAAATGTTGTACAGTGTCGGGCTTAGGACACTGCCTTGGGGAACACCTGCTCTGATAAGTCTTTCTGTGGAATAGTGTTCATTGATATGGATAGAAAAGTGTGTTTGTGAGCCAGGAAAAGAGTAGTTTGTATAAATGAGGTGAATGTGTTTGAGCTTGAAAAGAAGCCCATCATGCCAGACTCTGTCAAAGGCTTGTTTAATGTCAAAGAAGACAGCAAAGTTTGGCGACTCTAGCTGCAAAGATGTACTTAATGAATTTTTATACGGTTTTTAGTCGATAACTAATAATAAAACGGGAATAGTTATCGATTTTTTGAAACAAACATAACCTGCGCGTTCTATTCAGGGACCCACAAACAAAATTTCAAGTTTATAGCTCTTCTGAGATCGACGCGCTCATACATACGAACAGACAGACAAATGGACAGTTCTAAATCGACTCAGCTCGTCTTATATATACTTTATGGGGTCTGTCAAGTAAGAATGTTGCAGTCAGGCGCTACCGACTGCATAATACCACAAGCCATACAACACATTGAAAGAAAATCTAGAACAATCTTTTTCAACACATAAAATTTTTGTATTATGTCACACTCACTTCGTATTTATTTAAGTTGGTCCCTTACTTTCAAGCTCGTTCAACAAAAATATGGGACTGCACAATCAGTGCACTTCTAGAGTTCAACCGAAATGGTAGATTCTGATATGAAGTCCCTCTGTGCACAATCAAATATATATGTACAGGTATGTACGAACATGCAGCAGTGCATAAAAATTGTTTGTTTATCAAGCGGTTCCATTTCCTACCCCTCTTCCCTTCTGACGGGAAAGTATACCAAAATCATTAAAGGGTTTAAAATGCTCAGGCACGGAATTTTTCACATTTTTATTATTTGTGGGAAAGACATGAAACCATTGATGCGCATTAAGTATAGTTTTTTGCGACGAGTATGCACACACACTTACAGTCCCTTGTTCACATGTATTATGTAGATATTAGGGGTCTGTTATATATATATATATATATATATATATATATATATATATATATATATATATATATATATATATATATATAATCTTCTCTTGATAAATGTTATTCGGACTTTGCGTTAGGAAAATTAACCATTGGTGTGTGGTATGGTAAGTTTAAATGAGGCGAAATGAGCACCGTGGCCTATACACACAGTGGACGACACAGTGATGACAAAATTGCATGAATTGGGCTCGAATCGCTTGGCGCCCTCAAATGCATCTATATTGAAGACGAAAATCAAATTTTATAAGAAAACATGTTTCTTCTATGTTAGCCTACGAACTTCAATCAATGAACTGACTACACCCCTCAACGCTGGTTTTGTTAATATATGTAACAGGCAGAAAGAGGCGTGGTAACCCCATATATCTATTCTTGATCAGGACGACAAGCTGAGTGGATCGAGCCATGTCCGTATGTGTGAACGCTTCGATCTAAGAACCTATAAGAGCTAGACAATTGAAGTTTTTGTAGGTCCCTGTATATCACGTGCAATGGAGTTTTTTTTTAAATCTATAACTATTCCCGTTTGAATGTTATCGATGAATAATCTTATCGAAATTCAGTAAAATTATAGTTATACAATTATATTTATATTATTATAGTTGCATTTAGTTTCACGACTATTTATACAATTTTGATTTTTGTTATATTTTGGAAATAGCCATTTTTTCTGAAACATCAAATATTATGTAAAATATAATATGTAGATCATATGCTGAAAATTTGAAGCCCATACAGTAACAATAGAAGTTATTAAAAAAACGTTTGGCTAATTGCCGGCTAATTGTAAGCAGTACCAAGCGTTTTTTTCTATATGTACATGTACATATGTACATACATTCAAACGCATGCATTCTTAAATATTCTAATTATTATTGCATTTTGATTTTAAATTTTCAGCTTCTACTTTAGATTAGATTTGCTAGATGGCCCTCGGAAAGTGAAGTGTTGGTCTTGTTGAGGGTTCCAATGACAGGCGGTGTTGAGGGTTTATTTTTTTTATCAATATGTATATACATACATGCATATAACAAACGTGTTATTTGCTGGTGAGACTGCGAGCGCGAATGTTTATAAGTAACATTAGTAATGTACAAGCTTATTTAAACCTAGTTTTTTTTAATGTTGTTTGCTTGTTTTGAACTATCATTCGCTTACTCAAAACTTAGCAGCATTCTCATTCACGGTCATTTTCCAAATAAATAGAGGTGGTCAAAAGTAGTTTAGTCGTTACATTTTTAGTTTCTAACTATAAACTATAAATATATAGTTTTCCTGATTTGTCATTATTGTCTTATTGATTTCGGGTTGTCGTTTATTCCAAATTTCAGTCTCTAGCAACAGGGTTTCTGACACCAGAAAATGTATTTCAGGGAAAATCTTGACACGGTATGCACGAGTACATATTCTAAATTTCAAGTCTCAAGCTTCAAAATGGTTTGCGTTCATATGGACAGACGGACGGCCAGCGAGACGGACATTCACTTTCGTGAATATATGGGTTCAGGGTATAATAAAAGTAAGCAAACCCGACGCCGTCTGGAAGTGAACCTGGGACTTCTCAACGAGGTGGACTGCTTCTACCAATTTTGTCACTTTACTAAGTTAGAAAAAATCAAATAAAATTTAAATTTCCAGATCAGAAACTTTTCTTCGAAATCTATTTAGACATATCTATTTAATTTAATTTCATATAATTTTTTAAGTTTAAAGGTAACAGCAAATGTGAGTAACTTTGTCTATTTCACGTATACATGACTGGTACTTCTCACACGTTTTCTCATATTCAATGAAGCAATGTATGTTTACGACATAGAAAATTAGGATATCTGAGTCTGGAAAAACACACTATGTATATTAATCAGATCTAACCAATGTCAAGAAGCAATATCAGTATATCGGTGAAGCTATACAATAAATTATTCAATTTCCATACTTTATTTTTTTCTCGCTCTAATTTATGTACTTTAATGTCAATCAATAGATGTCAATATTTCATTTACTATGTGTTTGAGTACTACTCAACTAAAATATTATAAAATTCGCTGAAATGTATTACAAGTAAATACTGTCTATCCTTCCGTTACATTGAACTTACGCGTAAATGATTGTTAAAGCCCGTGCCGAGCAATGATTTAAAGGCACATACACAAGTGGTATAATTCGCAGTGAAAAAGAGAAAAATTTCATTGCAAATATACCGTTTTAAAAAAATATATTTTTTAACCTTGGGCATGTCTTGGTCGAATCAGTTTGTTTTCCCTAATTAGGAAAATATGTCGGGAGAAAAATTTATTCCTTCGCATCCTTCTATATCACGCGATACCACGATTTAAACCCTTTTTAAGCTTTAGACGTTAAATCAGGTCTTTCGCGCCTTTGGAGCTGGAGTCACGAAATTTTGTAGGTAGACTTACGCAAAAGCTTATACAATTTTGAATTAATTATACTCATTCATGAAGTGAAATGAGTATATTAGTTTTGTGGAATGTTCGTCTTGCTGTCCGTATAAACGCAAACCATTTCGACACAATTGAAGCTAGAGAATTGAAATTTGGAACATGTACTCGTGTATACCCTCGAATTATAAAGTGTTAAGATTTTCCCGATACGCCCACTAGGGGCGTGGCAAATCGGAAAATGCATTTTCCGGTATGTCAGAAACCCTGTTAGTTGAAGTGCTAGAGAGTTGAAATTTGGAACGTATACTCGCGTTGACAACCCAAGATCAAAAAGGTATGGCGGATATATCTACGCCCATTGGGGGCGTGGCAAATCGGGTAAAACTCTATCTTCTGCAGTTTTAGAGCTAGAATGCCCAAATTTGGCATGTAAGTTACTGTTAAGATCCAATAAAGATCGATAAAAAAATTATATATCCACGCCCCTTGGGGGCGTGGCAAATCGGATCTGACTATATAGTGATTTATACATATTCTTCTATATCTCGAGCACTATTGATGCTAGAGACTTGAAATTTAGAATATATACTCGCGTTGACAACCCACGATCAAAAAGGTATGGCGGATATATCTACGCCAATAGGGGGCGTGGCAAACCGCAAAAGTTTATATCTCCTAAAGTTTTAGAGCTAGAAGCTTCAAAATTAGCTAGTTGAGTTACTGTCGACCTCTTTTATCGATGACCCCAAAATAATAGTTACGCCCCTTTAGGGCGTGGCACACCGAAAAATACCCTGTAACTTCCACATTTTTGGAAGGTAAGCTTCCAAATTTTGCTGTTACGTCAATTTAGACTCCTTCTAAGAATTGGCCAAAAATTACATGTGTACGACCACTGGGGGCGTGGCAAATTGAAATTTTATTTTGCAGAGCTCTTGAGTTAAAATTGCAGCAGAATCACCATCACAAGAATAATCCGGTAGGTGGCGCTAAACTGCAATAAGCATGTACCGCCTACATAAATAAGCTTAATTTCTTGCTAAGTAGGCAGAAAAAATTGTAAGAGACATATAAATATATGTATTTCGATTTAATGTTTAAATAATTGACCACCTAATATTAATATAGTTTTCCATAGCCTAGGTCAGTTATTTCGTTATTTTCGTATGTTGGCAATGCTTCAGATGATCCCAAGTGGCACTGTTAAAAGACTCAATTGGTTATGTAAAGAAAATCAATCACACTTTCAAATTAACAGACAACTCTTAAGTTATAAGACTGCTTTGCATAAAAATTATAAAATGCATGGTGCAGCTATATTTTTTTGTCTAGCTCATAAAATCATCATATTCATACAAACGATTGAAGCGAGCCATAAAAAAATTTTACTCATTTACATATATATATTTTTAGAATTTTAATAAATATATAGTTATTTTGAGTCAGAAGCTAATTCGAGCGGCGACTTTAACAAATTAAGATAAACTTTAAAATGTAATATGCCAGAAGCCCCTATGGGAACAGAGTATCACGCAGTCGGTTGCGCCCGACTGCAACGTTCTTACTTGTTTCTAGTCTCTAGCTTCAATAGCGTCGAAATGGTTTGCGTTCATACGGACAGACGGACAGACGGTCAGACGGACAGACGAACAGACGGACGGACTGCAGGACGGACATTGCTTAAAACGAATATACTCTTTTCCCTTTGAGAACAGAGTATAATGAGTAAATGAGAATGACATTCAAAAAGAACTTAAGAGAACTTTTTCTAAGAGCAATTGTTAGTTGCTGCGCCGAACATCCTCCCCCCCGTTGAAAGACCCGGTCCTTTAACAGGATCATCAACCGGAAGGACGCACAGCTTATTGACATCTCGTCGTTTAGTTCCAGTGTATGTACGCAGAACAGCATGGAAATCAACAGAAATGGTCTCGATGACTCGTGCTAATGGCCATCTTAGAGGGGGCAAGTTTTCGTCTTTCACGCATACGACATCGTTGACCTTAATAGATGGCTGTTGGAGAATGGTAAGGATGCTCTTTGAGCAAAATAATTGGATGGCGTGCATCAAAGCCAAGAGTTGAGTGTCGCAAACGGCCACCAACGCGAAGTAGACCATACTCATCCATAAACGGAGATAGCGAAAGAATAGCGCTTGACGAATGCAAAGTCTTCCTATTATGTAGGGCAGAGTATTCTGGCTGCATCTAAGCTCTTTGAACAAGACGACACAATAGGTACGATCCTTGATGATGGTCGTCAGCCGACAATTCAGGTGACTTTATTCTCTTGATGAATTTGTGAATGTAACCAAAGATACGTTTCATTATTCAAAATAAATGAACCTGAACAGTATTATTTTTCAACTAGCGAACGTAAATACAAGAACCGTAGGCTTGAAGACTAGCATCGCAGAAAGCATGTAGTTCGACCTTTGCTTTGAGTTGGAGTACATAACGAGGAAATATTGCATGGCATATTGTAGTTTGTCTCTCCACATGCGTTGCAAGATGATTTTGGCTCTAGTAAGGGTAGGTCCGATCAAACCTAGCGGATCGTAACATCGTGCAATAGTTGAGAAAACCGAGCGTTTTGTGTGTTTGTCAATACTGTTTTTGGGATCGAAAGTGAATACAAAGCTGTCCTTTCGAGGTTCCCAGATGAGTCAGAGTGTTTTAGTCACAGTACTGCCGTCATCGAACTTGAGAAAACTTTCCTGTTCAGTCTCTGGAACTCCGCGAAGTGTATCAGCTGAATTGGAGCACCATTTTCTCAACTTGAAGTTTCCTCGAGCAAGAAGATTTGTTGTTTGTTTTATTATACTCTGTTCCCAAAGGGAAAAAGAGTGTATTGGTTTTGTGCAATGTCCGTCTTGCTGTCCGTCCGTATGTCCGTCTGTCCATATGACCGTCTGTCCGTCTGTCCGTATGAACGCAAACCATTTCGACGCTATTGAAGCTAGAGACTGAAATTTGGAACATATACTCGTGTATACCCTCGAATTATAAAGTGTCAAGATTTTTCCGATACGCCCACTAGGGGCGTGGCAAATCGGAAAATGCATTTTCCGGTATGTCAGAAACCCTGTTAGTTGAAAAGCTAGAGAGTTGAAATTTTTAACGTATACTCGCGATGACAACCCAAGATCAAAAAGATATGGCGGATATATCTTTGCGGGTAATACTGTATCTTCTACAGTTTTAAAGCTAAAATGCCAAAATTTGGAGTGTAAGTTATTGTTAAGATCCTATAAAGATCGCTGAAAAAAATTATATATCCATGCCTACTGGGGGCGTGGCAAATTGGATCTGACTATATAGTGATTAATACCGCAAAAGTTTATATCTTTTAAAGCTTTAGAGCTACAAGTTTCAAGATTAGATAATTGAGCTACTGGTGACCTCCCCTATCGATGATCCAAAAATAATTGTTACGGCCCTTTAGGGCGTGGCGCACCGAAAAATACCCTGTGATTTCCACATTTTTGGAGCGTAAGCTTGCAAATTTTGCTGTTACGTCACTTTAGACTCCTTCTCAGGATTGGCCAAAAATTACATGTCTATGATCTCTGGGGGCGTGGCAAATTGGAAAAAATTATATTTTGCAGAGCTCTTGAGTTAAAATTGCTACAGAATCACCATCACAAGAATAATACAGCAGGTGGCGCTAAACTGCAATAGTTATAAGCGTGTACCGCCTACATAAATAGTCTTAATTCCTTGCTAAGTCGGCAGAAAAAATTGTAAGAGACAAATAAATATATGTATTTCGATTTAATGTTTAAATGCTTCAAATAATTGACCACCTAATATTAATACAGTTTTCGCATAGCCTAGGTTAGTTATTTCGTCTTTTTCGTATGTTGGCAATGCTTCAGACGATTCCCAAGTGGCACTGTTAAAAGACTCAGTAGGTTATGCAAAGAAAATGTGACGTCATACTTGCAAATTAACAGACAACTTTTAAGTTAACAGACTGATTTGCATAAAAATTAAGTGTGGACACATTTGCATGGCACCATAATATTTTTTTGGTTAGCTAATAAAGTCATCATTTTAAACGAACGATTTGATCGGGTCGATCGATTTTTAAAAATTTTACTCATTAACATATGTATATATTTACAATTTCAATAAAAAATATATATATTTATTTTGAATCGGAAGTTAATTTGAGCTGCGATTTTATCAAATTCTGATAAACTTTAAAATGTATGACGCAGTCGGTTGCGCCCGACTGCAACGTTCTTTCTTGTTTTATTATGTCGCTAACTTCTCCAACTGAATTGTCTCTTGAGATCAGATCGTCAACGTAGAAATCTCGCAAGACAATCTTAGAGCTTAATGGGTATGAGAACGACTGATCCATTGCTAGTTGATGCATTGCACGGATAGCCAAGAAAGAAGCTGGCTTGGTCCCATAAGTGATGGTAATCAATTTGAAAGCCTGAATATCATCGTGCGAGGAGTTTCGCCATAAAATGCACTGGATCATAGAATCAGACTCTGAGAACTTCACACACCTGTACATTCTACCAGTGTCCCCTGTAAGTGCAACAACGAAATGTACGAAAACGAACGAGTGTGTGAAACAAAGTAGCTTGAATAGTCGGCCCTGACATAAGCAAGTCATTTAATGAGAGCCCAGTTGTTGTAACGGCCGAGCTGTCAAAGACAACTCTCAGCTTTGTTGTCGAACGCTCTTCTTTGAACACGCAGTGATGAGGTAAGAAATATTTGCATTTATAGCTTGGCACCAATGACATATGGTTGAGATCAATATATTCCTTTATAAATGCTGTGTGTTTCTTTTGGAGAGTTTGATTTCGAGCAAACTTACGCTCCAGATTCATGAGTCGACGCTTGGCCTGCAAATAGGAATCGCCCAAGGATTCCACGCCTTGCTTTTTTAACAAGCAAACTGAATATTCCCCTGAAGATAATCGACGATGATTTTTTGTGAAATGCTGCTCACAATGGAGTTCTTCTCTTGTTAACTTAGCGATAGGCTCGAAAACGTGTTCAACTTCCCAAAATTAAAGCACCAAATCATCAATCCGAATGCTCTGATTGGCGTTATCCGAAGTTCTTTGGGTTGCGATAAAAAACGAGAGTTTAGGGGCTTGTTGCCCGCCACCTGAGATGATCCAGCCGAGTTGCGTTTTCTGCAGAATTGGTAATCCAGATGCCAACTGAATTTGTCCAACGCACAACATCTCAAAGAAAAGACTAGCTCCGATGAGAAGATCGATCCGTTGTGGCTTATGCAATAAAGGATCAGCTAGCTGCACGTTCGAGGGTATATTCCAACATTAGTAGACATTGAAATCCCAGGATGATTGTCAGTAATTGTCTGGGTGACGATTGCAGTGATACTAGTGGAATAATCTGACATCCGCGATTTCAGAACAAGTTTAACTGAGTAACCTTCTGTTGAGAAGCTGGCATCAGCAATGCCAGAAACTGCAGTCAGCGATCTGTTTTTTCGAAGTTGAAGTTGATTTGCAAAGCGACTGGTGACGAAATGAAGTTGAGATCCTGAGGCCAAGAGTACTCGGCACGGAACGAATGTTCCAGATCGGTTCTTGATAGGGAAGGAACTACGAGATATGTGGGCTTGAGGCAGAGAAGGTAACATTGCAACCATGGCAGTGGGATGTATTGGATTTACTTGCTGATCATGTTGCAAACCAACTGTGGATGTGTCTATTGATGACCGATTGTAATGCAATAGAGTGTGGTGCTTCGATTGGCAAGTGCGACAGGACCAAGGTTTGCAATCTCTTAACTTATGCCCCTTTCTTAGGCAATTAAGGCACAGAGCGAGTCCCTTGGCCTCATTGTGTCTTGCAATTGGCGACAATTTCTCAAAGCCCTTACATTGAAATATCAGGTGACCTGTGTCTTCGCAAAACACACAACTAAAGGGAGTCTTGGAAGCAACAAATGATTTTTTTAGATTTGTACTCACGATCTTCCCCGACTTGCCAGCCTGACCATCTTGAAGGACTTGATCCACATTTTCAAGCATCCGACACCGTCCTTGCAAAAATGCTGACAATTTGACCCAATATGGCAACTCATTAGTAGACGAGCTTTCCTCCCATTTGGCTTGAGTGGATTTGTCCAACTTTTGCAATACGGCTTGAACGATGATACAATCAGCAACTTCTTCTCTCGACGCTAAAGAATCCATGGCACGAATGTGAGACGTAACCTTATCAGTCAGCTTTCTCAGTCTGCCCACAGATGTATCATCCTTCTCAAGCCCAAATATCGCTCTGATGTGTGCCTGTAAAATAAAACGTTTATTATCAAAACGACGCGTACGAATATCCAGAGCGACGATGTTATTAGCCTTATTGATCTCCAACGAACTGATGGTATCCAATGCAGCTTCACTTAAACAGGATCGAAGAAGCTGTAACTTCTTAATTGCGTTGAGATCAGGATCCTTATCGATCACTATTTTGAACATAGAGTAGAAGTTTTCCCACTCAGTATAGATTCCACTAAATTTCTGCAGCTCCAGCTGCGGCAACCGCGATCGATTAGATATAACGAGCATTGGACGAGCATTGCTTGGACTTGAATTAAACGTTGAACAAAGCTGTGGATTCAGCCGACTGACGAGCTCGCGTTGAAGTAGGGTCTTTAACTTCAGTAGAGTTGACTCAAATTTGGCAGGTAAATCACTACATATGGAATCAAAATCTGCTTCCTCTAAGCTAGTGTGAAGTGCATCAAAATTTGACTCTAACTTGGAGAGCGAGTCCAAAAGCACACGTTTAATTTTCCAACATCCAATTAGATTCGGAATCATTAATTCTTAATAGTCACGAATTTCACTTAGCTTATATTTACTCTCGAAAGAATACTTGCAATTACAAGGTTAATGCACTTCTAATTTGGCTGCACTATTAATATGCAAGCTCAATGCATGTATATATATACATATGTATATGTATAATAAAACGTTTATACATATATATATATATATATATATATATGTATATATATATGTATATATATATATATATATATGTATATATATATGTATATATATATATATATATATATGTATATATATATATGTATATTTTTTGGGTTCGCGCGCTTTCTATGCAGACGCTGCAGACAAGGCGCCAACCGAGACAAACGAAGCAAATGCCGAAAGAAAGGGAATGCTAAAGATCGACAAAGCGCACGCGTAACTGCATTCGAGACTATCTGAGATTTTATTTATGTATGTATGTGTGTATGTGTGTTTATGACCGACACAGCTTTTTCGGTTTTGCGCGGTTTCTATGCAGACGCCGCAGAAAAGGCGTCAACCGCAACGAACGAAGTAAACGACGAAAAGTGAATGGAAAATCTTTAGATAATGCACGCACAATTGGATACACTGCCGTTTAATCTTTAAAGCATTAATTTGTACACGAATGTTTATGTTTTTCACTGATGTTTTATGCTGAAAAAGATTATCAGCCTGAATGCATTATTTTGCACGAAGGTTTTACACTGTTGTGCTACGACGAAATTGATTAATAACTGTTAAAGCACTACACGAGCGCCACGGAGTGTATGATTCACGTCGGGGTCACCAAAATGCTGGAAGCTGCCGAGCTTTTTCGGCAACTCTGGCTGCAATCATTTACGAAGGCAAAATAAAAGCTAGTTTAGTTAGTTTAATTAGCTTATTATTTATTAATTTAATGCCGTGTCCGTCCCGTTAGTTTAGTCGAAAGATTCTTCTATGCGAAAATGACAATGACAGACCAAGATGAACTTAAGAGAACTTATTCTAAGAGCAAGCCTCCTTATTACTTCAAATAAACTACAGGAACGTTCCACTTCGTTTGTTTCTCAGTTTGATACTTTTTTTTTTATACCCTGAACCCATTGAAAATGGGAAATCAGGGTATAATGTTTTTGTGAAAATGTATGTAACAGGCAGAAGGAGGCGTGGCAGACCCCATAAAGTATATATATTCTTGATCAGGTCGACAAACTGAGTTGATATAGCCATGTCCGTCTGTCCGCCTGTCCGTCCGCCCGTCCGTCCGTCCGTGTGAACGCAGCGATCTCGTAAACCACAAAAGCTAGAGATCTGAAATTTGAAATGTATACTCGTGTATACCCTACACAGTACGAGTTTATCAATTTTTTTTCGATAACTCATCCCATTTCCTTATTATCGATGAAAAACGATAATTTTACTTTGTTTTTCAAGCGTAACTTGAATACCGTTATAGCTATAGATTTCAGATTTTCCGTGTATATCCGTGTTATGAATACAAACATTTTGTAATTTTTAAATTTTCGACGCCACGCCTCCTTCCCCCAAAATTTGAAAAAAACGTATTTCAAATACTAGAGATTTGTGCTTTTGTGCAAACACATACATATGAATGTCATTAGTACGCTTTAGAAGTTTGGTTACGAAAGTCCATCTAGAAGCAAACCTATTCAACAAAAAATTTCCATAATATTGCCCATACTGCAGCCCAAGCGCTGCCCACGCGCAGTCGATGCGTAAGCTGCGCAGTAGCAGAGCAGAATAATAATTATTAATTTAGTATTCATTCTATTGTGTAATACTTCACTAGGGTGCAGTCTTTTAAGTCTTCGCCTGTTATTGTTGGTGGCCAGATTAGCTGCTAGATGGTTTGGGTGCGTAGGAAGTCCTTCCGCGTATCTGGAACTGTGTCTCCCAATCAGTTTTGCGATTGTAGGAATTTCGAGATCCCTGTGTAGCACTGAGTTTCTCACAAACCAGTTTGCTCCAGTCCATCTTCGTAGTGCTTTATTCTGCATAATTTGGATTTTGTTTATGGATGTCTGTGCTGCAGATCCCCATAAAGGCATTCTATAAAGGAAGGTAGGCACTACTAAAGCCTTGTATACGATGGCTTTGCTCTTATACGATAGTTTGCTGGAGGCTATCAGCATCCAATCCAGTTTTAGAAATTTTACTTTACACATTTTGGCCACCTGGCTTATATGCGTTTTGCAAGTCAGCCTTCTGTCCAGCGTAACTCCAAGGTATTTTACTTTAGTGGGAGATCCTAGTGACACATTAGGGCAATCACCTCTTCTATTGGCAAATGTGGTGTGAACGGACTCTTGGGCATTAATGGTGATGCACCACCTTTTGGCCCAGCATCCGAACGAACGCAGGTATGTCTGCAGTTTAGCAAAGGCTTCTTGCGCAGATGTGTCACGCGACAGGATGGCGGTATCGTCTGCGTAGGTCGCTATTACTGTTCCATTAGTCGTTGTCATATAAGACTGAGGAGTTGGCATGTCTGCCGTGAACAATGTGTAGAGTGTTGGGCCAAGAATACTACCCTGCGGAACTCCAGCTCTGATTGGCTTAGACGAAGATAATGCCTGTCCCTTGGTAACTTGGAAGGTCCTTCCGATTAAATATAAAGACAGCAGGGTAAAATATGGTGCTGGTAGGGCTGTCCTTATTATGTGCAGTAGTCCCAGCAGTAGTGCCAGACACGATCAAACGACTGTTTAATGTCCAAAAAGACGGCAGAGCAGTACATCTTTTCCTCGAAAGCTCCTAGGATGTGGTGTACAACTCTATGTACCTGTTCTGGCATTCCATGCTGGCTCCTAAAGCCAAACTGATGATTTGGAATGGCTTCCCGACGTCCCAGATGTGTCAGTACTCGTCCAAGTAGAATTCTCTCGAACACTTTGGAGAGTACTGGCAACAGGCTAATTGATCTGTACGAACCAATTTCGCCCACGGGTTTGCCGGGCTTAGGGATCATCACTATTACGGCGCGTTTCCAGCAAGCTGGAAAGGGCCGGATGCGAAGCATAGCGTTGCAGAGGGCAGTGAGATACTCTATTGTGGAACTAGGCAATGCTCCAAAAACCCTGCCATCTATGAGATCATGTCTAGGGGATTTTTTTAGGTTTATACGTCTGATCTGCTCTTGAACCTCCTCTTTTGTATATGCTGAGATCTGGGCGTCGACCGGGAGAGGTGATAGGACGATGTCTTCACTTGCATCTATTTCTGAAGGCTCGGCGGTTATCAGCGGCGTAAATTGCTCTTGCAGATGGCAAGCAAAGGCCTCGGCTTGTGACTCATCTCCCATGCGCCAATTTCCAGAAGTGCAGCGTATGGGATGACGTCGCATTGGCTGCCTCTTAATTTTGCGAGTGAATTTCCATAGCTGAAATTCTGTGTCGGCAGGTGATTCAGCTCGTTCCAATGCATTAGCTTCTGTTCTGAAGCTGTGCTAACGCAGCTTTGAGTTGCCTCGTGGCTTCATTGTATCTGGTTTTAGCACTTGCCGTGCGTGTTCGTATCCAGCGTCTTCTTGCCCAACGTTAGTAAGCTAAGAGATTTTAGGCCTTCAAGGAGAGGGGAAAGCTGTACACAGAGGGATGTTGTGTACTGGAGGGTGGAGCGGCTAGGAGCGTAGCTTTAACAATTTTCCTGCAGTTTGTTTGCTGCGTACTCCACATCTTCAGGGGTGTTAAGTTCCATATCTGGATGTAGAGTGCAGTGTAGTTCACGTCTAACAACTCGTAGATCCGATCCTACCGGCAGTAGCCGTTTCCTAGTGGGGAAAGGCTGTGGCTGCGTATGGACTGTAATTATGAGAGGTAGGTGGTCGGAGGATAGCTGCAAGGATTCATCAATACTCAGGTACCGATCGTTGATGCATTTATACACCGCAAAGTCAATTAAGGAGGGCATGTGTCCATTTAGTGGGTAGCGAGTAGGGGCTCCAGTCGCCAGTATGTTATATTCTAGGTTTTGGATCGCCTCAAATATAACTTCTCCTCGTTGATTCGCGCTGTTGCTGTCCCAAAATGGATGCCAACCCTTCCAGTCGCCAGCAATGAAGGTTTTATCTAACCTTTGTTCGAGTAGCTGGATATCTTGATCACACAGACCAACATTTGGCGGGCAATAGACTGAGGCGATTTCTATCTCTCCAATTGACTAGGCAGGTTAATAGCTGAGGCCTGCATTGTTGTATTAGACTATGGGAGTAGTGGTGTGTACGTTATTGTTGAGCGTATTAGAATCCAGCATCCACCAAATCTGTTGGCTCCTTTCCCGTGGGCCTAATAGTGCTCATATCCGCATATTTGTTTAGAGGGGCACACTTGAATCTTTGATATTAGCATAATATCAATGTTCTCTTGTGAGAGGAACACTGCCAATTCCTGAGTTTTATTGCTCAGGCCATTAGCGTTCCAGATGCCCACACGTAAAGCCATTACAGTCGAGTCTCGATAATTTGTACCCCGCTAAATCGAAAATCGCGATAAATCGAAAAAAATTCTATCCCCTTGATGGGGATATCTATATGATAGAAATCTCGATAATTTGAATTTCCGTCTAATTCGTAAAAAACCTGATCCCCTTGCCATTTCGAATTATCGAGACTCGACTGTATTTGATACCATGCTTAGCTATGATAGCCAATACGCTGTTCATAAGGTTTCCCTGCGTGGTCTGCAATTCTCTTATAGCTTTGAGTTCGGCATTTATAGCATCCAGCTGGCGCTGTTGTTGTTGCAGTACCTGCCAGACTGTGACACTTGAGTGGCCCGTAGTGTAGAGCCTTTCGCCTCTAACTGCCTGCGCGTAGGATAAACCACTTGTAGGCATTACTGTACTCAAACTAAATTCGTTCCTCTGAGGTTGGCCAGAGTGGTCTGTTGCCGCAATGGGTGGCTGTGCAGGTTTGCCTTTTTGAACTGGAGCCTGCGCAACCGCTTGTAAGTTGAACAGCCTTTGTAGTTTGCGGGGTGCTGTAGCTCACAGTGTACACACGTAGGTGCTTGGTCCTTTTCCCTTGCGCAGTCTTTGGAAACATGATTTCCATCTGACACACCTGGGAGTTTTGTGGCAGTAACGCTGTGTGTGTCCGAATTCTTGACAGCGGTGGCATTGTGTCAGGTCGTTATATTTTCTAGGCAGCTCGACTGTGCAACGTTGCCTGCAGATAACACGTAGTGACTATAGTCCCAGGTTTGTGAAATGGCTAATGACTGCACGGTAGTCATCACTGCATTGAGTTAATACCCCAATATCGTTTCGCCTTGGCTTGATAACGTAGGATTTAGCTTCGATAGCTCTATCAACTATCTTCTGCCACAGATTTGATGTTTGGGCACCAAATGGGGGGTGGTCGACGCTTTGGTTCTTCAACTGGCGTTTCATTTGAATCACCTTCGTCGTCTTCGAGCATTGCGAATCGATTTACTTCTTTTTCATGGCTTGAGGGGAACTCTGCTGTTTGCACTTAATATTTGTGTTGTTGCTGATACCTTGCACAGCGGCTATATCAATGGCATTTGTGTTTACAGGCGTAAGTAACGCTTGCCTATTTGCCATGACAGTGTTAAACCGGGCTTTCATATCTGCCCTTAACTTTTCAGCGTCAGCGGGGTTGTTGACCTTTGACGTCATCGCGATCGTAGCTGGGTGTGCACTTGAGCGCAGGCGCACTCGCACCAACCAACAAAATTTCGTAAATTGTAATTGCAATTTATCTTAATTTACACGAAAGCAAACGGAGCTTAAAATGTAAACAAAGTTTGCACAGTAATTGTTGTTGTGGCTTTTCAGAATTTACCGCAAAGTTCTATTTTTAGAACTCTGCAGCTGCAGAGCGTGAGAAAAATAACAGTAAACGAAAGCTATTCGATTTGTGTCCGCTAACACGTCTTCACTAATCAAACGACTGATCGCGACTGAGTTTGATACTGATTCTTTAATTTAAGTTTTATTCAATCTTAGCATTACATAGGGTGTATATAAAGAGTTCTGCCGTCGAGAGCGTCGGCAGAACGGGAGTATGTATTATGTAGTATATATGTGTATATATGTATGTACGTGCAGAAGGCACATTCTTAATATTTGGCTTCAGGCTACCATTTGACTGTAAACGTCAAAGTGCTTACGTGGCAGATCTCACGCTGCAGGCGGCCTGTTTATTTATAAAAGTTTAGTTTATAATCTTCTCTCAGAAAGCTCACACGAGCAGTAAATTGTAGTATGTTGTATTTCAAATAAGCATATGCCTACAGTATTGTAGAGTATACAATACATCAAGTGGTCATATGCCCAACTTAAAGTAAGAGTATCATACTCATAACATAGTGACACTGTCGCTATGCATAAACATATATAAGGCGAGCGCAAAGGTAAACAACTGAAATACGATCAGCCACTTATGTATATGTGGACTGACCAGCAGCGTGGGATACGCCGCGTCTGCACTTTAACTAAGCCATGCCGCCTGCCTAATGAATATGCCATATGCATATACATATATACAAGCATACTACGCTCTCCCGTTCTGTCGCTGCACTCAGCGGCAGAACTCTTTATACATAATGTATTTAGGCTAAGACCACTTTTATTTTCGAAATAAAGAATTATTATTGAACCAACTACAAACCAGAGCAGAAGCTCTATGTTATTAAAAACGTTCATAACATGGCGACCGTGACAAGTGTCACGAACATGTAAAAATACCAATCCGAAACCTAAGAGTACAAGTGCTAAGCCTAAAAAGGTTGTTTCGGCAGCAGCATAAATATCTACAACAACCCGCAGCAAGAATAGCTGCAACAACTCGCAGCAGCATCAACGGATACAACAACGGCAGCATCAGTAGCAGCGGCAGCAGCAGCAGATAAATGCAATATTAATACGAAAAGAAATTTGAATTGTGAAACACAAATATCATCGTATGTAGCCATATCGCAAGGATGTCGCCTATTCAATGATGAAACGCTGCTGGCCATTAAGAATCAATCATTAGTGTCAAATGATGATTGTGATGTCAATAACGATGTAACTAATTCATCAGCATCAGCAACGAGAAACCATATATCTGTAAGGCACCCGGCTGCACTAAGCGTTATACAGATCCCAGCTCTCTGCGGAAGCATGTGAAGACCGTGCATGGTTCGAGTTCTATGCAAATAAGAAGCATAAGGGCTTGCCACTCCATGATGCGAACTCCGGACTGGATAGGGAGAGGCACAGAGATGGCCGCGATGGCAATCAGCAGCACCGGTTCCCCAGCAAAGAAGCAGCCTGTGAAGCCAGCACCGGCACCGTCTGGCGCATCAAGCCGGACCAAGGAGTGGTGAACCGACAGCGCAACATAGTGCGTACAACAATAGATTAAAAAAAAAACTAACAAAATATACAAATGCACTGCGATGCATAAATAAAATAAATTTAAGATAACAAACATTGTAAAGCGGAAGCGAAAATTGCATTGCCCGCCAGAGTATGGCCCGTGAAGCCATACAAAACATTAGACAGGAGATCACTGCGTTGATCGAATAGAACAGAATAAATATAAAATTAAAAACAAAAATGATATTCTAAGTAAACCCAAAAAAAAAAAAATTTTTTTAAATTTTTCTAAAAATAAAAAAAAACAAGTAAGAAAATTCTAGTCGGGGGTACCCGACTAGGAGATCCCCTGAACCCCGTCCGATCTGCGTTTTTAAATATATTCCGTATCTTGTATACATTACAAACTTATACAAAATTTAATTAAATTGCCAATGTTGCACTTTCACAATCAAATAGCATGTTTGTCAAAAAAGTAGTTTTTTTTTTAAGAATAATAGTAATAATAGTTTAATAAAAGAAAAAAAATTAAAAATTAAGAAAATAAGACATTTCCGCAGCTGAAGTCGAACCAACATCTACTGATCAGAGCGCATCACATCTACCGACATCGCCATTGTTCGCAATGTTCGCATTCGAATGTCTCAATGTATGTGTGCACATGTATAGAAAAAATGTAAACGGGGGTGGGTTTCTGGTCAAATGTTGCAATTGATAAAACGTTTTGTTTAATTAATTCTGTGATACTCAATAGATTTCAATGAAATTTTCAGCATATGATCTACATATTATATTGAATATTTTGCAGTTGTATAAAATCCTAAACTCATTCACATATTGGCTATATTTGCAACTCACCTTCAATTTGAAAATTTTTGAAAAATTTTGAACCAATATCCAAAATATAACAAAACCGGAAATTGTATAAAATATAAATGAAACTAAATGCAAAATTTGGAGATTCTAGCTCCAAAGATGTACGAGATATAATTTATTAACTTCATTTCGATAAGGTTTTTAATCGATAACAAAAGAACGGGAAAAGTTATCGATTTTCTAAGACAAACTCGATATGCGCGTGCTATACAGAGACTTCCAAAAATTCAAAAAAAAAATTTCAAGTCTCTAGCTCTTATATGTTCTGATATCGACGCGTTCATACATACGATGACGGACAGACGGAGAGACGGACAGACGGACAGACGGACAGACAGACGGACAGGGCTAAATCGACTCAGCTCGTCTCCCTGATCACGAATATATATACTTTATGGGGTCTGCCACGCCCCCTTCTGCCTGTTACATACATTTGACAGCTTAACAAAACCATTATACCCTGATTTCCCATTTTCAATGGGTTCAGGGTATAAAAATAAAAATAATATATACAGTGTGCCACTAAAGTCACCGTACTCTTGAGACATTTTTACGAAACACGCTGGACCAATAGATGTACATTGACATCCTCAAAAAAAATTTGAAAATCAGAGCTGGGAAACTTGGTATAGAGTCAGATTTCTACTTGTCGCGATCTGAGAGTGCAGATCATCGGCCAGATTTAGTACTATTTTTGATGCTCCCCTCGTATTTAAAACGGCCAATTACTATTTAGATGGTAGACTTTGCTCTGGACACTATTTTGGCTATCTCTGCATACGATTTTTGCTCCGTTCTGTGGAGCTGCAAGATCCGCCCACTTTTTTCTAGACTTAACTCTTATCGGGTCATATTTACGAAGAAGTTGGCCAATTTCGTCCAATCCAAGTAATGTACACCAAGTAGTATACATCTTGACGATATTGTACACATGTTTCGAAAATCCCCGTTACTTTAGCAAAATTATATAAGTTGCATAATAGATGCATAAAGAAGAAGTATTTGAGTAGGGCTCAGGAGTTAGACAAGATTTAAAAAAAAAAATAATAATAATAATAAATAAATAAGACCTTCTAAAAGTAAATTTTATAAAAAAATGCAATCAAAAATTGCACAAAATTACTATACGTTATACGTTACTAGCCATGGAATGGCGAGAATTAATTAAACAAATTGATTCATTTAGAGAACAATTCGAAAAATCGTATAAATGTATTAATAAAGATACAACAATACGAATCGAAACATTAATTCACCATATAACAATTCTTATAACAGAATATAATAATATAAGTGAATTAGTCTCTTCTGTTAAATACAGACTCACAAATGAGCATAATGCTCAGTGTATCAAAACATTGCGTTCATTGGTCACAAGACTAGAAAGCTTAAGTGCTAGACGCAATATTATATTAAAATTTTCAAAAAACCTTTATTATCCAATCGAATTTGATCCAGATCAATTCCAAGATTTGAATGAATCAAAACCAATGATTGACGCCGAAGGTAACACTGATACCAATATTGATTCACTTGTAGAAACTAATACAAGCAATAACATGGCGCAGACTGTAGTTCAGTTCTTAAAGTTAGCTTCATCGCTTATACCAGATTTTGATGGTAAAGCTGAAAATCTCCAGAGTTTTTTAGATTCACTAAATCTAATTGATACACTCAAAGATGAACATGAACTAACAGCAGTAAGCCTAATAAAGACAAAATTAAAAGGTCATGCTCGAAACCTAATTAGCAATGAGCAGACAATTGCAGCCATTATTGCGCAATTAAATAAATCTGTAAAAGGAGAATTAGTAGAAGTAGTATCTACGAAACTCTTAAATTTGCAACAAAAGAGCAAAACTGCCAATCAATATACCCAAGAGGTAGAAAAACTGGCTAAATCTCTAGAAGGAGCTTATATTAGTGATGGATTGTCACCTGATTTAGCTAATAAGTACAGCACAACACTTGATGTCAAAGCTATGGCTCAGAACTGCTCCATTGATAAGGTAAAACTTATCATGCAGGCAGGCACATTCAATAATATGAATGATGCCATTTCCAAATTTGTAAACAGCTGTACTGAAGCAACAGGACAGTCAAATACTGTACTGTACTTCCATCAGCGTCAAAATGGATATAATCGAGGTAACCGAGGTAATTACCGTGGAAGAGGTAATAACCAAAATAACGGTTATCGAAATAATAATAATAGAAATAATAGAGGCCAAGGAAACTCTAGAGGAAACTCTAGGGGAAATTCCAACAGAGGAAATTCCAACAATGTCAGAGTAACCCAAGATACCTCGGGAAACTCTCAGACACCTCCAGATACTCAGAATTAAATAATAAAATATATACTGTTAACTTAAGTCTCAACAATTTCGTATCATTCAAAAATGTTGAAACAAATAAAAAGATAACATTTTTGATTGATACAGGTGCAGATATTTCAATTATAAAAGAAAACTCTGATGTCTTTCATGACATCCAAATCGATAGAATTATAGACATTCGAGGCATAGGAGAAGGAGTAATAAACTCCAAAGGAGTAGTCTCAATTGAACTCCAAACTGACAAATACATTATTCCATACAAATTTCATATACTTCATTCAGATTTCGCAATCCCTTGCGATGGAATAATAGGATTAGATTTCATAAAAAAATTTAATTGCCAATTAGATTGCAATAGTTCAGAGGATTGGTTTATAATTAGACCACAAAACCTAACGTATCCTATCTATGTTCCAATAACATTTAATTCAGGTACTAATTCCACACTTCTACCAGCAAGATCCCAAGTGATACGCAAAATAGAGTTGTCTTCAGCAGAAGAAAACATTTTAATTCCAAATCAGGAAATTAAACCGGGTGTTTATGTTGCAAAACACTATTGCAACAGCCCAAAATACTTTTGTCCGAATCTTAAATACCACAGATACATGCCAAATAGTAGGCATTAATAACTTAAAATTTGAATCACCTTCGAACTATGAGGTGGTTCAAAATCTAAAAGACAATAGAAAAGTGTCTGTAATTAATAAATTAAGGAAAAATTTTCCAATTTTGTTTAAGAAACAACTTGAAGAAATATGCACCCAGTATAGTGATGTGTTCGGACTTGAAATCGAACCAATCACAACAAATAATTTTTATAAACAAACATTGAGACTTAAGGATGATGAACCAGTATATGTAAAAAATTATCGATGTCCGCATAGCCAAATAGAAGAAATCCAGCAACAAGTTGGAAAGTTAATTGAACAAAATATTGTTGAACCGTCTGTTTCACCCTATAATAGCCCACTTTTATTAGTTCCAAAGAAATCTCTTCCGGGATCTGATAAGAAAAAATGGCGATTAGTGATCGACTATCGTCAAATAAACAAAAAACTTCTGTCCGATAAATTTCCACTCCCCAGAATTGACGATATTCTTGATCAATTGGGTCGAGCCAAATACTTTTCATGCCTTGACTTAATGTCAGGTTTCCACCAAATCGAACTTGACGAAAACTCAAGAAACATAACGTCTTTTTCAACAAGCAATGGTTCATATCGCTTCACGCGATTACCATTTGGTTTAAAAATAGCGCCTAATTCATTTCAGAGAATGATGACAATCGCATTCTCAGGCCTTGAGCCTACCCAAGTATTCCTTTATATGGATGATTTAATCGTTATAGGTTGTTCTGAACAACACATGATTAGAAACTTAACAGATGTTTTCAAACTTTGTAGAAAAAATAATCTGAAATTGCATCCAGAAAAATGTTCATTTTTTATGCATGAGGTGACGTTCCTAGGTCACAAATGCACAGATAAAGGAATCTTACCAGATGACAAAAAATTGGACGTCATCAAGAATTATCCAGTCCCGCATGATGCGGATAGCGCTAGACATTTCGTTGCATTTTGCAATTATTATAGACGTTTTATAAAAAACTTCGCCGAATATTCCCGGCACATAACAAGATTATGTAAAAAGAATGTCCCATTTGAATGGACAGGGGAATGCGAAAAAGCATTCCAATATCTAAAAGATAAGCTTGTTCAACCAAATTTATTACAGTACCCAGATTTTAGCAAAGAATTTTGCATAATCACAGATGCAAGCAAACAAGCATGTGGAGCAGTTTTAACTCAAAACTATAATGGACTCCAACTCCCAGTTGCATATGCATCAAGAGCATTCACTAAAGGTGAAAGCAATAAGAGTACTACAAAACAAGAACTAGCAGCTATACATTGGGCAATAATACACTTTCGACCATATATATATGGCAAACATTTTACAGTTAGAACGGATCACAGACCTTTAACATACTTATTTTCCATGATAAACCCAAGTTCAAAATTAACACGCATGCGACTCGAGTTAGAAGAATACGATTTTACAGTAGAGTATCTGAGAGGGAAAGACAATTTCGTGGCAGACGCCTTATCAAGAATAACAATATCCGACCTAATTGACATGAGTAGAAAAGTCCTGAAAGTCACTACCAGGCAACAAAGTAGACAAAACAATTTCTGCGCAGAAAATAAACAAGAACTATTGCCAAAGCAAAGTCTTGCAAAAGCTTCTAAGCCCAACGTATACGAAGTCATTACAAATGATGAAGTACGAAAAGTAGTGACCTTGCGAATAACAGATTCCACATGTTTATTGAAACATGGAAAAACAGTTATAGCAAGAATTAATGTTAGCGATTTGTACTCCAATGGAATTCTCGACTTAGGTCAGTTTTTCCAAAGGCTTGAATGGCAAGCCGGTGTATCTAAAATCAGCCAACTAAAAGTGCCACCGAGCGAAAAGATCTTTGATTCAATTTCAATAGATGTTTTCAAACAATTGGGCAATGAAAATTTAAAATCATTAAGAGTAGCGCTACTCAAGCCGGTGACCCAAATAACTAATGAAAAAGAAAAAGAAGCAATATTGTCTACATTCCATGATGATCCAATTCAAGGAGGTCATACAGGCATTAATAAAACGCTAGCAAAAATAAAGAGACAATATTATTGGAAAAACATGACTAAACATGTAAAAGAGTACATAAATAAATTTCCAAAATGCCTGACGTCGAAAACGACGAAACATAACAGATCACCTATGATACTAACCGAAACACCACAATATGCTTTTGACAGAGTGATAGTAGACACAATTGGTCCACTACCACGTTCGGAAAATGGAAATGAATACGCAATCACCTTAATATGTGATTTGACAAAGTATTTAGTAGCAATTCCAGTTGCAAACAAAAGTGCAACAACTGTCGCAAAAGCTATATTCGAATCTTTTATTCTGAAGTACGGTCCAATGAAGACGTTCATTACGGACATGGGAACAGAATATAAAAATTCAATTATAACTGACTTGTGCAAATATTTAAAAATAGACAACATAACGTCTACAGCACACCACCACCAGACATTAGGTACCGTTGAAAGAAGTCATAGGACATTCAATGAGTACATTCGTTCATATATTTCAGTAGATAAAACTGACTGGGACGTACGGTTACAGTATTTCGTGTATTGTTTTAACACAACACCATCAGAAACTCATAATTATTGTCCATATGAACTAGTATTTGGAAGACAAAATAACTTACCAATACAATTAAACAGCGTAAATACCATAGAACCTATATATAATATAGAAGATTATTCTAAAGAAGTTAAGTTTAGACTAGAAAACGCGTATAAGAGAGCTCGAATACTTTTAGAAAAAAATAAAATTAAACAAAAAGAAATAAATGATAAGAAAGTATTAGATTTTAAAATAGAAATAGGAGACCAAGTTTACTTAAAAAATGAAACAGGTCATAAATTAGAAACTTCTTATATAGGACCGTTTGAGGTCATTAGTATAGAAAACAATAATGATATAATTATAAAGAATAATAAAAATAGGGAACAAAAAGTTCATAAGGATAGGCTAAAAAAGATTAATAAGTAAAAAAAAAGGAATATACATATACCTCAAAATTTAAAAGAAAAAAAAAAACAAATAAAAATAAATATAAAAAAAAAAATTTTTTTTTACAATACAACATAATAGATAAAAATATAAAAATAAAAATAATACTAATACTAATTTTATATTAAATAACTACAATATATTACGTTTTTTTTTAAAAAAGGGAGGTGTAGTATGTTGTATTTCAAATAAGCATATGCCTACAGTATTGTAGAGTATACAATACATCAAGTGGTCATATGCCCAACTTAAAGTAAGAGTATCATACTCATAACATAGTGACACTGTCGCTATGCATAAACATATATAAGGCGAGCGCAAAGGTAAACAACTGAAATACGATCAGCCACTTATGTATATGTGGACTGACCAGCAGCGTGGGATACGCCGCGTCTGCACTTTAACTAAGCCATGCCGCCTGCCTAATGAATATGCCATATGCATATACATATATACAAGCATACTACGCTCTCCCGTTCTGTCGCTGCACTCAGCGGCAGAACTCTTTATATATAATGTATTTAGGCTAAGACCACTTTTATTTTCGAAATAAAGAATTATTATTGAACCAACTACAAACCAGAGCAGAAGCTCTATGTTATTAAAAACGTTCATAACAAAATAAAAAGATTCAAAAGTATAAAACAGTCTTGTTATAATTTATATAAGTGGCCGATCGCATTACGGCACTTATGTATGGTTTTGTTATGTAAACACAGCGACAGAGTGTCACTATGTTCATGAGCGTAATACTCTAGCCTTTAGTTGGGCAGATGACAACATCAGATATTGTATATGTCGAAGCAAACTATGTTGCTGCATACTGTATGTGTATTCTGTGTATGGGTATTCTGGTTTTGCGTATTTCACCAGAATCATAATTTCATCATGTTTGTAATATTGCATCAACCGCTAATTATGCTCTGATTGGTTGTTTGAACTTTGTCGCTTTAAGAAGTTCCGTTTTAGCGCGACGACAGCGCTATAACGCTGTCGTCGAGTGTGGTTCGGTGCGAGGCAGAGAAACGAAAATGCAGTCAGTTCAATTTTGGATCGTGAAGCCTGCGCATCGAAACTCGCTGCGCTATTAGTTAAAGCCATGGAAAATAATAACGACGCTCCGACATCAGAAGTGGGATCAGCACCACCTCCTGCATTCTCAGAGGATCAGTGGAGCATAGTTTTACAAATGCAGAACCAGAATCTGCTGGAGCTTGCAAGAACCATGCAAGCGTCAACACGCGAGCAACAGCAGACTCGTGGCGTCACTTTGCCAACATTTTTCTCTGACACTGCAGGTGCAGATGCCTCAAAGTGGTCCATCACAGCTGACATTATATTAACGGAGCAGCCCCTAGATGGAAGCAGACTCATCATAGCACTAAGTGAAGCAATGGTGGGCAGTGCCTCACAGTGGCTAACTCAAATTGCATATCCCGGCATTAAGTGGATTGAATTTAAGGAATAATTCCTCCGCCGCTACGAAAATAGTGAAACGCCGTCGGCTATGTTTCTAAATCTACTAAACAGTCGCCCAACTAACGGCGAATGTCTTGCAGTTTATGCTAGCCGTTTGGTGACTACTCTAACTTCCAATTGGAAAAACAAAAACATCGAAGAAATTGCTGTGTCAATAACCGCTTGGAACGGATTGTGTTCACGTCAAAAGTTCAAACTAGAAGTGACTTGCAATCCGAACTAGGCGCATTCACCTTTAAAAAACATCGTAATGCCGATCGTGATGACGACTCCGGACCTGGACCTGACGCCAAGAAGAGGAGAATATTGACAATAGTGTGCCATTTCTGCGGCAAACCAGGACATAAAATTGCTGAGTGCAGAGCCAAAATGCGACAAAAGGGCGACGGGACATCTCAGCGAGACAAGCCAACTGTTACTTGCTTCAAGTGCGGCCAGCCTGGACACTTCGCAAATCAATGCTCGAAAAAGGAACCAACAAGTACACAGGGAGCATTCCAACGGAAGACTGCGAACCAGTGTTTTGTACCGGAGCCAACTGGAGTGATGATGCAGCTCGGTGAGATTTACCCAATTTCTTTTGATTCTGGCGCGGAGTGTTCACTCATTAAAGAGAAAATATGTAGTAAGCTAGCTGGTAAGCGTTTTAACAGCATTATCATGCTAAAAGGTATAGGCGATGCTGGCATATATAGCACTTTACAAATATTAAGCCAGGTCACCATAAATGAGAACGCACTTCAAATATTGTTCCATGTAGTGCAAGATAATCATTTGAAAAGTGACATTGTTATTGGCCGCGAAATTCTTAAACAAGGATTTAATGTCACTATATCACAAAACAAGTTTGAAGTAGCAAAAGCCAAAGCCGTAAATATTTGCTCAATAGATAGGGAACCAGTTGACCTTACAAATCTTGATACCGAATTGTGCGGAACTGATAAAAACAAACTAATAAAAATGCTTGAGAATTACTCCACTGCTCTTGTAAAGGGGGCACCATCCACACGAGTCACGACAGGGGAAATGAAAATTCGCTTGATTGACCCAACCAAAACTGTACAACGCCGGCCCTATAGACTTAGCCCTGAAGAAAGAGACATTATCCGAGAAAAGTTAAGTGAGTTACTTAAATGCAACATCATTCGACCCAGCTGCTCCCCTTTTGCTAGTCCTATGCTGCTTGTCAAGAAGAAAAATGGTACAGACCGACTTTGTGTCGACTACAGAGAGTTAAACTCTAACACAATCGCAGACAGGTACCCTTTGCCGCTCATTAGCGACCAGATCGCTAGGCTGCGTGGCGCAAATTACTTCACGTGTCTTGATATGGCGAGTGGTTTCCACCAAATTCCTATCCACCCTGATTCGATAGAATACACTGCATTTGTGACCCCGGATGGTCAATATGAGTTCCTGACCATGCCGTTCGGACTCAATAATGCGCCATCCGTTTTCCAACGGGCAGTCATGCGTGCCTTGGGTGACTTGGCCTATTCATACGTGATTGTTTACATGGACGATATCATGATCGTGTCACCCACAGTCGAGTTAGGATTGGAAAGGTTAAAAACAGTACTAGACATTCTCACAGATGCTGGATTCATTTTTAATGTTAACAAATGTAGCTTTTTAAAAACAGTCGTTCAATATCTGGGATATGAGGTAAAAGCAGGTGAAATTCGACCAAACTCGCGAAAGATTGTTGCGTTAACATCGTTGCCACCGCCACAGACGGTTTTTGGTGTACGACAGTTTATTGGTCTTGCATCCTATTTTCGCAAATTCGTACCCGGATTCTCTCAAGTCATAAAGCCGTTGTATTCCCTAACATCAGGAAGGGAAAGTTTTGCGTGAACTACTGAGTTGGAAAGCATTCGCAAGAAAATTGTGACTATTCTTACAAACGAACCAGTTCTGGTAATATTCGACCCGCAATACCCTATAGAATTACACACCGACGCTAGCTCAATCGGATTTGGTGCCATGCTTTTACATCGGATTAACAATAAGCTTCCCGTTGTAGAATATTTTAGCAAAACAACTTCGCCAGCCGAGTCTAGGTACCACTCTTATGAGCTTGAAACTCTGGCAGTATTTGCTTCCGTTAAACATTTCCGTCACTACTTGCTTGGCAGAGAATTTGTGGTTTATACAGATTGTAACTCGTTAAAGGCATCGCGAACCAAAATAGACCTAACTCCTAGAGTTCATCGTTGGTGGTCTTATTTACAATCTTTCAAGTTTGACATACAGTACAGAGAAGGAAAACGTATGGCACATGTCGACTTTTTATCTAGAAACCCAGTTACTCAGAAACAATTAATTTTGGAAAAAATTCCCGAAAAGCGAATAAACATAGCAGAAATCTCAAATAATTGGTTGTTTGCCGAACAGCAATTGGACCCGGATATTGTTGCCCTTGTCAGTAAACTGAATTCCAATGAGCTACTAGATGAAGTAACTAAAACATATGATTTGAGAAAAGGGATGTTGTTTCGTAAAATCCAAAAAAATGGTAAGAAACGATGCTTGCCAGTTGTGCCCCGAAATTTCAGATGGTCAGTAGTTAACCAGGTACATGAGTCAATCATGCACTTGGTTGGCAAAAAACACTTGACAAAGTTTACCAATTTTACTGGTTTGAGAAAATGAACAAATATGTCCGTAAATTTGTTGACAATTGTATAACCTGCAGGACAGCAAAGTCACATTCCGGCAAAGTTCAAGCAGAATTACATCCCATACCAAAAGTTAGCATCCCTTGGCACACTGTCCATATGGACATTACTGGCAAATTAAGTGGTAAAAGTGATCTAAAGGAATATATCATTGTTCAAATTGACAGCTTCACAAAATTCGTACACCTTTACCACACTCTCAAAATAGATACGGAGAGTTGTATCAGGGCCATAAAGTCTTCAACTTCCCTGTTTGGTGCACCAACACGCATTATAGCTGATCAGGGTAGATGTTTTTCAAGCGCGCAGTTTGCAGAATTTTGCTGTTCAAAAACCATAAAACTTCATTTAATCGCGACTGGGGCACGTCGTGCTAATGGACAAGTTGAGCGCGTTATGAGCACGCTCAAGAACCTATTAACTGCAGTCGAATTAAGCCAAAGGCCCTGGCAAGATTCTCTCGGCGAGGTGCAGCTAGCTTTAAACTGCACAACAAATCAGGCAACTGAGGCCAGTCCCTTAGAAATGTTAATAGGGAAAGAAGGTCGACCTCTTGGATTAGTTCCTCCATTGGACACAGAATTGGAAGTAGACTTAGACTCCACACGGGCTCGAGCAAGTAGCAGTATGAAATCTTTAACTTCTTACAGCAAAAATCGATTTGATAAGTCCAAGGCCGCCGTTGTAAGACACAGTGTCGGTGACTATGTCCTTCTCAAGAACGAGGAGAGACACCAGACAAAACTAGACCCAAAATTTAAGGGTCCATTTTTGGTAGTTAAAGTCCTAGACGGTGACAGATACATGTTAAAGTCGTTATCGAGTAAACGATTATATAAATACTGTCACGAGGACACAAGAAAACTTCCAGAGGGAAATGTGCCCCATGAGCTGGACATTGATGATGAAGATCCAGGCCCGTCAAATGGTCTGATAGAAGCTGAGAGTGAACCGTCCAAGTGAGACGATGGTGAGCCGTCCAAGTGAGACGAAGGTTATCCGTCCAAGTGAGACGATGATTGTTTCTTTTTGAATTAAATTTGGAATTTTAGTTAAAGAAAATGTAAAATCGACAACTTGGCAAAATATTATGTAATGAAAACAAGCATCATGTTTTATTTTTGTAACCTGCATAGGTAAAGCTATTGAATTGAATTGAAAGAAATATGTTTTCAAATGTTTTTATTAAGAATATATGTTAAGTTTGTATGAAAGAAATGTTGAACTGAATATTTTATCAGATGGTTATCCGTCTAAAAGAGACGATGATTAATGGTTATCCGTCTAAGAAAGACGATTGTTAATGGTTATCCGTTTAAGAGAAACGATGATTATTGGTTGGATATCCGTCTAAAAGAGACGATGAATTAAGTTTGAAATCTATTAAAGAGACATTTTTGAAGTTAATGTTTGGCATATTACACGAGGACGTGTCAAGGTCAGGATGGCCGTGTCGAAGCAAACTATGTTGCTGCATACTGTATGTGTGTATGGGTATTCTGGTTTTGCGCATTTCACCAGAATCATAATTTCATCATGTTTGTAATATTGCATCAACCGCTAATTATGCTCTGATTGGTTGTTTGAACTTTGTCGCTTTAAGAAGTTCCGTTTTAGCGCGACGACAGCGCTACAACGCTGTCGTCGAGTGTGGTTCGGTGCGAGGCAGAGAAACGAAAATGCAGTCAGTTCAATTTTGGATCGTGAAGCCTGCGCACCGAAACTCGCTGCGCTATTAGTTAAAGCCATGGAAAATAATAACGACGCTCCGACATATACACTACAATGAGATGGGCATATGCTTATATCAACATACATATACATATACATACATATACAACATACTACAGTATTATGACGAGGTAAAAGCTCAAATTGCTCACCGACAAAGTAAACATGCCCTACGACAAAGATTTAGCAAAGGGCATTTGCGAAAAATTCAGGGGAGATGCTTTACGAGTGTTTATGTCTGGTTTGAGGAGAAGCTTGACTGACATTCTATTTGCGGCTCACCCCTCAGATTTGCCCTCTGCCTTGGCATTGGTGCAAGAGGTGGAAGCCAACCATGAACGGTACGCATTCGCAACAAGCTATGCTAGAGGTCAGAAAGAAAAAGTAAAGGAATGAGTCACGAAACCAGAACCGCCATAACTACCAATCTCAGAAACAAAAGTTTAATGCTCAGACTTACCAGGGCAAAAACCCAGCATTTAAGAGGCAAATAGGGCAACAGCAACCTGAGGCAGCTAATCCCAAAGCAAGCAATCCATCAGGGGCGGAAAATTTGATTCAAACCAGGGTCAAGAAGAGGGCGCCGACAATGAGTACGAGAGCGAGAGAGCGTGTTAATTTCGTTTTTGACAGCGGTAATTTTTTAGGGCAAAGTTGCTGCTGCCGGTTCTACGGCGAAGAGTTGCGGGGGTCAACCTTAAGCTATTAATCGACACGGGCGCATCTAAAAACTACATCAAGCCCTTTGTTTGGACAGACGGCCACATTTTTTATTTTGGACAACTTGTCCATATTTGACGGGATCATTGGCCTCGATTTGTTAAAAAAAAGTCGATGCCGCTATCAGCCTGAAAGAACGTAAGCTGGTAGCTGGTGGTATTCTGGAAAAGACACATTACCATAATTGCAAAGATGTAAATCATTCAAAGATTCTTGACATCAAAATTCCAACATCGGTAAAGTCGCAATTCTTGCAAATACTCAAAGACTGTGCAAAGGCATTCGCTTACCATAGCGAGTCTGCCTTTTAATACAACTGTCGTCACCACTATCAGAACGATAAATAAACAAGTTGTTCATTCTAAACTATACCCACACCCATGATGACTTTGGTGCCGCGGAAGTATACGACCTCCTAAAAACGGCATTATTTGAAAATCTCGTTCCCCCTACAACAACCCAGTCTGGGTGGTGGACAAAAAGGGTATTGACAGTGACGGCAATAGGGAAAAAACGTTTGGTGATTGATTTCAGGAAATTGAATCAAAAAACAACTGCCGACAAGTACCCTATGTCAAGCATAACGATGATATTGGCGAATTTAGGTAAAGCAAAGTTCTTTACAAAGCTTGATCTCCAGTCCGGCTGCCATCAGATAACTCTGGTAGAGAAAGACAGGAAAAAAAACTGCGTTTCTGTGAGCGGCGGAAAATATGAATTCTATAGACTGCCTTGCGGCCTGAACAGTTCGGGAACACTTCGGCAAGTCTATGTCGATGATGTCATTATCTTTTCCGAAAGTGAAAAGGAGCACGTGAAGCACGTCGAATGGGTCCTCAAAAGTTTGTGGGACGCAAACATTACCTCTATGAAGTAAAAGATATTAACATTTTCACAGACCATCAGCCGCTCACGTTTGCTGTGTCCGAAGGAAACCTAAGATCAAGCGTTGGAAAGTACGCATTGATGAGTTAGGTTACAATTCATAGCGAGGCGTCCCTGACCTATACCATTGAAATGACTACCAAATTACTTCAGAAACCAAGTCGTCCTCGAGGAGGCTCGGTTCCCCTTGAAAGGAAACTTCATCGTAATCGGAGAAAAAACTCGCCATGTAATCAACTTTGTTGATAAAAATTCTCTTATCGACATTGTGAAATCAATGATCAATTCAGGTGTAGTGAACGCGATACTCTGTGATTTCCCAACCATGGCCCAGATACAACATGAACTTGTTAAATCCTTTCCCACTACTAAATTCTGGCATTGTACAAACCTTGTCACTGACGTCTTCAATAGTGGCGAAAGAAGGGAAATTATCACCACCGAGCACAATCGCTCCCATAGGGCTCAGGAGAACGTGAAGCAAGTAATGACCGATTACTATGTCCCGAAAATGCCGAAATTCGCAAGGTAAGGTTTGCTCGAAATATGACAGACATCCAAAGAAGCAGGAACTTGGACAAACGCCAATCCCTTCAAGCACTGCACAGATACTCCATGTCGACATCTTCTCAACAGACTGGAAATAATTTTTAGCTTCCCTTGACAAATATTAGAAGTTCGGTACTGTTCAGCATATAGCATCCCGGACGATCGAGGACGTTATACTTCCATTGCTTACAATCAGCTTTGGGGTTAATATTGCAAACGCACCTCCACAGAGGCATCAGCAACACGGTCGAACTGATCCTTCAGGCTGCGATTGAATACAATAAATCAATTCATTCGGTTACTGATGGAAGACCGGTTAATATCGTGCATAGCAGTGGATCGGAAGCCAATGCGTTAGGGGTAGGATCGAAAAAGCACAGTAGGTGCGAAACGCCCGAATTAACCAAGCAAGACAGAACAGGGTCTTCGGGAGGAAAAGGAGGTTGGGGAATAAGCTCAATCCGTAATGCAATGAGGAGAAAATAGAAGCGGACTTCTGGACAACGGTCCTTATTAAGGGGAAAGTAGTGTACAAGGATAACATCCTTTAGGTTTTGCTGTTCATTTATTTATAATAGGTTAAGACTTTATTTCTCCAAACTCCAACTAACAATTACATTTCAGGACAAACTGGACAATACTGACAACAATGTACGGAACAATACTGCTACTCCTGACCACAGTGACGGCACGAATAACGGACTACTCACACTCGGACTATATTCCCATCACGGACGGGGACGTAGTTGTATGGAAGGACTATGATTTTTTACACTACACTACCAACGTCAAGCAATTTACACGTATGGCAGCCCTCAACGTTCATCTCCGATTGGCAAGAAGTTTACACTTTCTTTCTTAGTGACAGCACTTAAGGTGGCGGGTACATCAGATGACCACGACTTAGAAAATATTAGAATAACTGAGGCTCAGCTGATAGATTTAAATAGTAAACAACTCAAAATAAACTCTAGAGCTCAAAGTCAAATTAATCTACTATCTGATACGCTCAGTAGACTAATCAAAATTTCCAGAAATAATCAGATTGATACTGCTCATTTATATGAAACGAGGTTGGCAACCTCATGTTAACTGTCACCCTCGCTAAATCAAATGTAATTAACCCCAATATATTAGATCATGCTGATTTCAGGGCTATTCTGACGAACGAGCTCACAGGGACTAGTGTTACTGACCTATTAGGAGTATCTACAATAGAATTAACGTTTTACAATCCCCTAATATAATTAAGATAACAATCTTTCCAGTCACTTACAATGGATCCGTTCTTCAAGACAACATAGTGGCGAGAATGTCACTATCAAATATTGGCGGTCACGAATTGTATTCCAACACGGCAACATTCTGCGAGAAAAAAGTTGAGGACACCTACGCACGTGGTCTTTAAGCAACAGACGTAGCGCACTCTAGTACGCAGCCCAGCCACTTGGATCCAGTCACTATAGTAGAGGATGGAATCCTCATCATCAACGACAGGCCGGCGAATGTGATCTGTGAGGGGAGCAAGGAGGTTAACGTATCCGAAGCTCAGCTGTTGAAATTCGACTCTTATTCTCTGGTGAACGGGACAAGATACGTCAACCAGAAGAATGTTCAGGAGAAGTTCCCTGGGATGCGGAAAACCCGTTGCTTAATATTACTGGACACGACACCATCCTAAGCCCTTATTACCTGCACCGCTTAAGTGAAGACAACCTCAATTACATAGAGAAGATCAAGAAAGATGTTTCATCGGAATCAAGATTTGCGATGGCAACTGTAATGGGCTCTTGTAGTCTGTGCCATAGCATGCTGCATTGTAGTCCTATGTCAGTTCATAAGAAGACGGAACGCCCAACAGATCGTAGAGCTGGTGAAGGTTTTGAACGCGACCAAGAACGGTCGGTCTTCGAAGGGGGGAGTAGTTAACTATGAGCTTCCAAACACAGGAAGTAAGGAAGAGTATTTGCCACATGCGCTGTCCAGACGTGCTGACTCAACGTTATCAGTGGTCAGCGAATTAGCGTAAACAAGAGTGTTGAATTCAGCAAGTTCCATCGGTCAACAACTTCAATGCGACGGCTTGCAATTATGATGCCTAATATCCGCCGGGTTATACGATATTCTGCACAAAACGCTTACACTAAATTTCTTTGGGACAGATGTTAATTTTTTATGTTCTGTAAATTTAGATCTTAATTGAATGGAAGCGTACCGCTCCAATAAACGATTATAACGTATCTCGCTTAGTGTCTTATTCTTTACACTAAGAAATGTCAAGGTGTATGCTATTACAGTCAGGATTAGGCGAATCTTTGTGGGCTGAAGCAGTCAACACAGCTGTATATGTACGAAATCGATCACCGACCAGTGCTTTGACTAATATGACACCTTTGGAAGCGTGGACTGGTAAGAAGCCTTTTGTTGGACATTTAAAGTATTTGGCTCCATTGCAGTAGCTTTGGACAAGGGTCCAAGGAAGAGCAATTGCAACCATAAGGCAAGGAATATCTCATAATATTCATGGTATATTCATGGTATTCGGTTGCAGCCAAGGGCTATCGATTGTATGACCCAGTGTCCCATCAGGTAGTTGAGTGGCGAGATGTCCTTTTTAACGAGATCAAAGGCGACAATGACTCAGCTACATACGAGTTTCCGATAACTGAAGCTACGGTACACCCTGGAAGCGAGAGTGATGACCCTGACTCTGACAGCAGCGATGGAGACAGTAGCAATGGTACAAGCAAAGACGAGGATAGTTCAAGTCCTAAAAGGATAGAGAAACATGACCAAAATGAACCAGTTCCTCGCATTGGTCGTGGCAGACAAAGGTTGATTTGAACCGGTAAACCTGGCCGACGTCGAAAGCAGCACAACATTCTTGGTGTTCTGATAGCCAGCAATATGAAGCTACCATTATCCTATGAAGAGGCGTTGAAAAGTATTCATTCATCAGATTGGTCCGATGCGATGAGACGCGAATATGATGCACTAATGGCCAACCAGACAACTGCCAAGTTGTCAGACTTACTGGAAGGACAGCGAGCAGTTGGATGCAAATGGGTATATAGCCTGTAACGCGACAAAGATGGCCAAGTTGAACGATTTAAGGCACGGTTGGTGGCAAAAGGTTGCTTTCAACAATATGGCATAAGCTATGCTGAAACATTCTCACCAGTTTTGCAGGCTGGAGAGCGTGTGACTTAAAATTATATATCAACCAAATGGATGTATACATGGCATACCTCAACAGTGACCAGAGCGATACAGTGTACATGAAACAGCCACAAGGGTACATTGATCAAGATCATCCAACTAAGGTTTTGCTACTGAAAAAGGCAATATATGGATTGAAGCAATGCGATCATGTACCGATATACAAATCGATATATGAATGTATGATCTCTATCATTAACCATACAACACATAGATGGGACAACTATACATATACAAATGTATGTGTGCAGTCTACAAGACCGAATAAAATCCAAAATTCTAAGTCGAGGTAGGCACACGCCAATATTCACGACCCATGCACACATACATGTATGCAAATGTGTGTGCGCTATCCAAATGATCGAAATGTTGGGTTCTTACAATTTCCACAGGCAGCAAGAATAGAGTTTCGCACACAAGCACACAAGCACACACAAATGCTCGTACATGTGAGCAAGAGACTGTAAGTATGTGTGCAAGTTAACACATAAGTATTGCACACAATATCATTCATACGAATCCATTCGCTCTAAACACATTCCGCTGACGCATGAGTTCAGTGGCCTGACCATAGCTGGTCAACTATGGTAACATGATGCTTGACTATGTCGCAAGCGTTTATGTTATCATTTATGCTGAGTCGGCTTGCCGGCTATAGCTGTGTAGTTTTGTAGCTTATGGATTCAGCTTTAGGTTAAGCATAAGATTCTACTTTTGTATGAATTCAGTTTTGTACTTGATGTTTACTGACAAGGTTCAGAATAAACTATACTACTCCGACGACAGCCGTAAATAATCGTTTTCATATATTAAACATATTGCTGAGCCACAAGGCCAGTGATTGAGGTGAAGTCAAGCCTCCACCGTAAACATCCTAAGAAGACTTAGGAGATTACTCCACCAGGATCAACACGACGACGTCTGGGAATTCTTACGAACTTCAGCGACGACGCGGGAATCACAAAAACGTTAATTTGCATGCTCGTCGCGCAAGCATAATCGCTAAGCGCACCAACGCTTTCATACCCTTCACTTAAATAATAACGAAAATCTTAACATTTTGCATGAGCATGGCAAACCGTTTTCAACAATTTGGTATACCCTTTGCTCGGAAGGGAAGGAATGAAACCTCTCGGCGAAAAATTTCAATTTTTGTGATCTGCTGCTTGTGCGTACATACATATATATATATGTATTTGAGAGAGCAGAGAGAGAGAGAGAGACTAAGGAAAAAATGGCATATAATAGTGCTTCATATTAGAATTCAACCTTCTAGGTTGAGCGCTCGCAGCGCACTGATTTCGCTCCCCATTTTTTCACTGCTCGAACCCAAAAGTAAGCGACCTGAGCAAATACGAAGTTGAAACCATACATTTTCATAGGGTGAAAACCGCTGTACTAGTTGCCCCATCTATGTGTTGCATGGTTAGTGCTATTGGCCAAGCAAGCGTTTTGATTAATAACTTCTGTGTTATTTTAATTAAACTATGTGATCTATATATTTAATTGAATATTTGTCCGTTAAGTAAAAAGGCAAACTCATTCACAAATATAACAAAAACCAAAATTGTGTAAAATGTAAATGAATCTAAGCTCCTAAGACTTACAATATATAATGAACTTAATTTCGATAAGGAGAATAGTTATCGATTTAAAAAATAAAAACTTGATCTGCGCGTGCTCTACAGCGACCTACAAAAATTTCAATAAATTGATAATAAACTCAACAAATGTTTAGGCTCTTCGTAGTGTTCAGGGGATCTCCTAGTCGAGCAGTCTCGACTAGAGCACTCATACTTGTTTTATAATAAAATCATTGTTGATCTACCGATCTTTTTATACCCTGAACCCATTGAAAATGGGAAATCAGGGTATAATGTTTTTGTGAAAATGTATGTAACAGGCAGAAGGAGACGTGGGAGACCCCATAAAGTATATATATTCTTGATCAGCTCGACAAACTGAGTCGATGTAGCCATGTCCGTCTGTCCGTCTGCCCGTCCGTCCGTCCGTCCGTCCGTCCGTCCGTGTGAACGCAGCGATCTCGCAAACCACAAAAGCTAGAGATCTGAAATTTGAACTGTATACTCGTGTATACTCTACGCAGTACGAGTTTATCATTTTTTTCGATAACTCATCCCATTTCCTTATTATCGATCAAAATCGATAACTTTTCTTCGTTTTTGAATACCGTTATAGCTATAGATTTCAGATTTACTGTGTGTATCCGTGTAATGAATACAAACATTTTGCAATTTTTGGATTTTGGATACCACGCCCCCTTTCCCCCAAATCTGAAAAAAACGTATTTCAAATACTAGAGACTTGTGCTTTGGAAAATACATACATATAAATGTCATTAGTACGATATAAAAGTTTGATCACGAAAGTCTACCTGGAAGAAAACTAATTCAACAAATAAGTATCCATAATATAGCCCATTCTGCAGCCCAAGCGCAGCCCGCGCGCAGTCGCTGCGTAAACTGCGCAGTAGCAGAGCAAGTGCTTGTGCGTGCGTGTGTGTGTGTGTATGTGTTGTTTGTATATATGTATATATATGTATAAAAGAAGCGTTAAGTGAATTGAATGTCGCATCTTCCCAGGGTTCAGGGTATCTCTTAGTCGATCAGTCTCGACTAGAACACTCTTGTTCGAATAGCTTTCAGGGAGAAATTAAACAATATTTTTAGCACTATTTCACTTTATTTTGATATTGATCGCGCTTATAGAGTTTATCTAAACGCGAGCAAGCGGCTTTGGAAGTCGTGCTGTCCGCAACTAATTGTATGAATAGTCAATTTAGATAACTAGCAGATCTGTCAATGCACGAGCGTCTGCATTAAGCGAGCGATAATTATTTTCTCAATATGTTCGATCTACGCGCACCGGCTAAACAATGCTGAGCAGCTGCGCCGTGAGAACGGATATGCATGTAAAAAGGGAGAGCAAAACGGAATGAGATGACCGTAATCTCTTTACAATATACTAATTCTCTTTTATTTTAATACATTGCGCAAATAGCCGCTCTTAACTATAGTGTTTCTAAATTAAGTAAAATAATCATTAAATTAGTGATTCGTCCATAATCTTTAAATATTTCATTGCTTTTGATGTACAGTATAACTTTAATCAATTTAAATATTTCAATGCTTTTGATATAAAACAAGTAAGAATGCTCTAGTCGAGACTGCTCGACTAAGAGATACCCTGAACCCTGCGAAGATGCGATATTTAAATCAGTTTACGCTTCTTTTATACAAACAACACATACACTCACATACACACATGCACACGCACGCACAAGCACTTGCTCTGCTACTGCGCAGTTTACGCAGCGACTGCGCGCGGGCTGCGCTTGGGCTGCAGAATGGGCTATATTATGGAAACTTATTTGTTGAATTAGTTTTCTTCCAGATGGACTTTCGTAATCAAACTTCTATATCGTACTAATAACATTTATATGTATGTATTTGCCAAAGCACAAGTCTCTAGTATTTGAAATACGTTTTTTTTCAGATTTGGGGGAAAGGGGGCGTGGTATCCAAATTCCAAAAATTGCAAAATGTTTGTATTCATTACACGGATACACACAGTAAATCTGAAATCTATAGCTATAACGGTATTCAAAAACGAAGAAAAGTTATCGATTTTGATCGATAATAAGGAAATGGGATGAGTTATCGAAAAAAATGATAAACTCGTACTGCGTAGAGTATACACGAGTATACAGTTCAAATTTCAGATCTCTAGCTTTTGTGGTTTGCGAGATCGCTGCGTTCACACGGACGGACGGACGGACGGACAGACGGACAGACGGACATGGCTACATCGACTCAGTTTGTCGAGCTGATCAAGAATATATATACTTTATGGGGTCTCCCACGTCTCCTTCTGCCTGTTACATACATTTTCACAAAAACATTATACCCTGATTTCCCATTTTCAATGGGTTCAGGGTATAAAAATTAACAAATCAATTTAAAGGTAACGATTGTAATTAATTGTATTTGATTCATAAGCAAGAAATAAAGTATGACATTTTTGATATGACTACATAACCAGACCAAATTGGTTAAATCTAAGCAAATTTAAAATAATAAAATTTATAAATCAATTAGAATATACAGATGTTTTACACATTCGGTAAAGGAGAAGGCTGATTAACTCTAGTTTGTCACACGTTGTCACTTATAAAAGCAAACAATTTATTGGTTAGTATAGGCCAAATAACATCTAATTTTAAAATTATTTACAGTCCAATAAAAGCCTGAAAACAGCAAAATGACAAATTTATTAAGATATCGATTTCCCAATAAATAAATATAATTGTCACCTGAGAATAACTCATTACTAGACTCCATTTTTATCTAAAACGTATTGATTTTTAACATTTCGATTCAAAATAATCTTTACAGTTTTTAGCTTAGGTGTACAATGAAGTTTAAAGTCTCAAGTTTCAATTGAGCAAAGAAAATTGCAGTAATGCAGAATATTAATAAGTATATTAAAGTTAGTCCAACATTTTTCTTTTAAACTAAAAGTTGTGTTGCACATTCCACCCATACTTTTTGTGGCAGTCACATCGCAAGTGTTTCTTTAATTATCTTTTTCATTGCATTTCCCATTGAAGGCGCTGTCGATCCAGAGGTCGGGAAACGAGGTATCAAAAATTAGATCTAGCTCGCTTTGATCTAGCTCTAAGCTTATTTGACCGGATCCACAGCTATCATTCGAACGTAATTTTTCGCTAAACACATTGAAGGCACGCTTTACTTTGCGCGTAAGGCTTTCCGAAGTACAACAAACATAGGTGAAGTCAATAAAATCACAATCAACATCGGAATAGCCCACGGTACCTATAGAATATTGTGCGTCTCCAGTATACATATATTTACCCGAACAGCGATGGAAAAGTACTGTATGAAAGATGCTAGCCACTGCTTCATCCACCTGCCGACCTTCCATGGTAAGATCAAATATCTGTGAGCGTGCATTCATTGTTAAAATTAATTCTTATATTTAAACGATTTTACTTTGCAGATCTTCAAGTGGACTCTCCCTGGGAATACGCCTTAATCTATACACCGTATTATAAATATAATATATGATTGTTTGCTTCTACTCAAGCTTGATGGCTTTATAGTTTTCTTTGTTAAGGTTTTCAATATTTCAATAACAAATTTACTTGTCACTACTTACAAAGTTCTTTAAAGATAATATATTGGAACGTGCCACTATTTGCATAATCAATTAATCGACATAATATAAAATTGTTGCGTTCTTGAGCTTGACATTCTGATTAATTCCAACAGTCTTGTGTAGAAAGTCTAAATCAAAAATAAATAAATATATCCAATATCTGCAAGATTATAGTAACAACAACAATTCAGTAGCGACTGCGATTCTTCGAATAGAAAAGTATGCATCCATTTTAATGTATGTTTTCAGATGTATAGAATAAATTCATGCGCTTGGCGCTGCTTTTCACGTGGTTTTGCTTATCTTTTGCTCCATAGATTGGGAAACCGCCCAATTGTAAAATAATGATTGGAGCCCCTGGGCTGACAGGTGTGGCATTCTAGGACTTCAGTACACAGGAGTGACATCGTGTGGAAATGGCTCCTAGCACAATGCTGCAACTTCCGTTCGTTTCGTTAAAACCCTGGCAGGCCTCCAAGTACATTCGAAGCTCGTCGCCAATTGTATTTTACGTTTGACTGTACATCCGAGCATCCCTTTAAGCATGGAATTGAAAGAAAAAACCTCACATTTAAGCTGTGAAGCACTACAGGAAGAAAGTGATCCACGTTTCACAAACCCTTTGGTAAGGCTTAAGGTTTGACCGGTATTAAGAAATATGAAGGAAACACCCAAAACAACCATGGCGGAAACTGAAGCATTAAACATGCAGACAGCGCTGCCAATGCCAAGACAAGACTACATCTTGAAACTCGGAGCCGAGGAAGACGATGCCATTCTGAAATGTTACCAGGCAGCGAAGCAGAAAAACATCAGTTTGGATGTTAAAAATGGTGTATTCGACCTGGTAGAACTGCTGAATATTTTAGGACACTGCATGAACTCCTGGAAGAAGTTAGAAGCAGAAGCTTTGCGAAAGACAACCGAATCCGTGGCAAACAGTCGCCAGGAGAGGTGCAAAGAAAAATGAAGCAAACTGATTTGACGCATGCAAATAAACCAAAAGCAGGAGCGAAAAAGTCATACAAAGATATAAAAAAGATTATCATTAAAGAAGATCAATCTGAATCGGTCCTCATAAAATCAAATGGAGGTCAATCCTACGTTGATGTTCAATGGAATATGCGCAGTACAATGCTACAGGACGAACTGTCAAATATAAGAGGCATAAGGAAAAAAAACCAGGGCACTCCATGTGAAACTTTATAAAGGGAAAAAACTGCAGCCGGAACTTGTAAAAAACTAAAGGCTACAGTCAAGGAAACAGCCACGGTAGCTGAGCGACAGTAATGATCCGAGATCTCGACTGACTGACAGTAGAGTTGGAGGTCGTAAAGGCAGTGCGCAAAGTGCTCGCAAAATCCACCAGTGGACTTACGCATAAAAGTTACTTCTCCGAATAGTCGGGCGCAAGTTAGAGCTTTTGTAGCCTTACTAAGACAATTAGCAGAAATGTTGTTTGAAGACTGCAAAAAGCCTATCAACGGATCTTTACTCGCTTATCTATATTTTTGATCTGCAGAAGTTGTTTACAATTGCCTATTTAGCTATTAAATAGTAATAATTGTTATCATGGATGAGGAATTGTTGTCTTGCTCGCTTCATAGTGATAGAAGTGCAAAGTCAGAGACGGTGAGAAAAATATCGAATGTTGAACCTGCAACTATGAGATCGCAATTACGCTCCCAACTGCTAGGAGCCAACAAAAACTCAAGCTTACAGTATATTGGCTATGGAATGCACGAGGGCTACTTAAGAACATTGAAGAACTTTGACTTTTCGTTAGTGCTAATTATATCGATGTAATGTTGATTAACAGGATGCAATCAGTATTACGCCAATCATCCAAATGGAACATCGAAAAGTGGCTCTGCACTATTTATCCGATCATCCATTGCTCATGTTGAGAACGAGTCTATCTCAAGAACGAACATTCAAGTTGCCAGCGTGAGTATGCCGACTAATGGTGGATGTACCAAGATGTCTTCAATATATCTCCCTCCCAACCAACCTTAGAATAAAAACAAGTAAGAAAACTCTAGTCGGGGGTGCCCGACTAGGAGATCCCCTGAACCCCGTCCGATCTGCGTTTTTAAATATATTAAATTTAATTAAATTTTGTATAGTTTGTAATGTATACTAGATGTACACATTACAAACTATACAAAATTTAATTAAATTGCCAGTCTTGCACATTCACAATCAAATAGCATGTTTGTCAAAAAAGTAGTTTTTGTTTTAAGAATAATATTAATAATAATTTAATAAAAGAAAAATATAAAAAATTAAGAAAATCTGACATTTCCCCACCTGGAGTCGAACCAACATCTACTGATCAAAGCGCATCACCTCTACCGCGACACCACCATTGTGTGTGTGAAAATAAAAAATAATAAAATAGTTTTGACATCGACGAGGTTTGAACCTAGACCTGCAAGGCACGGCGTGCCCCGCTTCTATCAACACCGCCACTGCACTGCTTAGACAAGCAGTAGCAAATTTGAGACTAAAGGCAGTTAAGAATTATAAATTATAAATAATAAGAATTATATATATATGATCTACGTATTATATTGAATATTTGTCAATTGCTTAAAATCGCAAAATCATTCACATATTGGCTACATTTGCAACTAACCTTCAATTTTTTTTGAAAATTTTTGTAAAATTTTGAACCAATATCCAAAATATAACAAAAACCGAAATTGTATAAAATATAAATGAAACTAAATGCAAAATTTGGAGACTCTAGCTCCAAATATGTACGAGATAGAATTAAAAAACTATATTTCGATAAGGTTTTTAATCGATGACATTAAAACGGTATAAGTTATCGATGGTTTGAAACACTCTTGATCTGCGCCTGCTATACAGGGACTTCCAAAAAATTCAAGTCTCTAGCTCTTATAGGTTCTGAGATCGACGCGTTCATACATACGGACAGACGGACGGACGGACGGACAGACAGACAGAGGGACAGGGCTAAATCGACTCAGTTCGTCACCCTGATCAAGAATATATATACTTTATGAGGTCTGCCACGCCTCCTTCTGCCTGTTACATACATTTAACAAAACCATTATACCCTGATTTCCCATTTTCAATGGGTTCAGGGTATAATGATTTCGAGCAACTATTTCTTAGGTACCAGATTTATTGTTGGTGGCGATTTTAATGGTGGGGTAACGTGAGATCACGCTCTCGAGGCAAGTGATTGCAAGTGGCCATCGTCAATAGTACTTGCGAAGTCCTTGCCACGTCTCACACCCTCTGCTCTTGACCTTTTTATTGTCAATGGGATAGCGCTTAATAAATTATCAGTTGAAATTAAGTACGAGCTCTCCTCGGATCACATGCCAATCGTAGCAACAGTGCATCATACGCATACAACTAAAACCATGAAGCAACAAATTCTTCCTAGATGCTCATTCGTTGGAGTTTTTCAAGCTGAACTGGATAGCAGAATCAACCTTAACATGGAAATAAAAAGCCCAGACGATATAGAAGATGCAATTTCAATCTCTATGAGAAACATATTACTGGCTGCATCTTCTGCTACCCCGTAAACCAATACCCACAAAACCAACGACGACGAGACATTCTTTCTCCGAGCGCCGATGCACTCTTACGCCTGAAGAGAAGGGTAAGAAGATAGTATGCAAGAACGGGTGATATTCGAATTCACCAAATTTACATAAGAATATCAAACCGATTGCAAAAGGTCCTTGCAAAAGCCAAGCAGAGGAGAATTGGTAATATATTAGAAAGTGCGGGCCCCGATGCATCGTTCAACTATACTCTCTGGAAGCTTACAAGCCGATTTAAAAGAGTAGCCATGCCGAAAACTCCAAATTAAAATCCAGTAGGTGGTTGGCATTACTCCAGTCAGCAGAAGGCTGAAGTCTTCGCAGACAGCTTAAAACCTTTTAATCTTACGTCTGATGTTACACAAAGATGTTGAGCTAAGCTTGGAGATGCCATTTCAAATGTCATTTCCACCAAGCCCAGTCACACTTCAAGAGGTTGTGCAGCATATTAAGAAGCTGAAGGCCAAAAAATTCAATGGCGAGGACTTGCTGGATAACTTCTACCCGAAAGAGCCTTGTTGTTTATAGTTCTACTTCTCAACAACATTCTTGGAATGGGGTACTTCCCAAACATCTGGAAGACGGCGCTTATTACGATGGTACCTAAGCCAGATGGATTTCGACTGGACTTTGGACTTAGACAGGGTAACGACACGCCGGAACAACTTCATCGTATGGTCAATTTTGCTCTTGATGCCATGGAACAAAAAATGTATGTGGTAGCGGTCTTCATGGATATTCAACAAGCATTTGACAGGGTATGGCATGATGGCTTACGCTTTAAATTGAGAAATATTTTGCCGCTACAATTATTCCAACTGGTCAGTAGCTTTCTGAAGGACAGGAGCTTTAGAGCTGCTGTCATGGGAGAAAAATTCCACATGTCCCACAAGGCAGCGTTCTTGGACCTACGATATATACCCTTTACACAGCCGATATGCCTACCTCAAGGGTAATATCTCGACTGGACGAGGACGATATAATGATAGCAGAAGTCCTAGAATAAATCTAGCTACGGAAGCTCTGCAACAATATGCAAGCATTTTTGAGGACTAGGCTCGAAAATGGAATATAGGGATCAACAGCAGCAAATGCGCAAGTGTTACCTTTACCACAAGGACGCTGTCTTAAGAGGGCATTAAGTTTTTGTCGTATTAATGGCCACTATATTGTGGGTTGGACCTACATTACAGAAACAGACTTTGGAACTGCTCCAGAGAAAAGTCTTTTGGCAATACCCTTTATGATCTCTATGCATTGGGTAAATTTACTTTACTCCACCCCAATGATCCTACTTACATACCTCCAAGCTAAAAAGGTAAGCCATCCATCCCCGATCTTTTTCTGACGAACCAACGCAGGAAGCTCTCTCATCCTAAATTACACAATGACCTCTCTTCTGATCATCTGCCAATTATCTGCAAAATAGCAACAGATGCGAATGCCGAGTTTGCTCAAATATACCTTCAATATTCTACGTCAAACTGGAATCAGTTTAAACGTATTCTTACTAAATCAATCAAACCCGACTTAACCGTTTTCAAAAATTTAAAATCCAATAGCAGTGATTGACATTATGACTGACCATATTACACATAAAATAGCCCAGGTAATCGAACACTGCATTCCTAGGAAACAAGTCTAACTACAAACCCGAAAGCTTCAAGCTCGCATAACAGATATTATTGTAACCAGAAACGCTGCTCAGAGATAATGGATCAGAACCAGACGGAAAGCTAGAACAAACCACTTAAATAGAGTGACAAAGCATGAGCTATTTAAATATAATAATATAATTTGGAGTCAAAAACTGTCTAAGCTGAGCTACAACTCAAAACCTTTTTGGAAGCTCACAAAAGTAATAACAACAAGTAGGGTAGGAGATCCCCGGAACCGGTTCGCTCTGCGTTTTTAAATATATTCCGTATCTTGTATATATCACAAACTTATACAAAATTTAATTAAATTGCCAATCTTGCACTTTCACAAATCAAATAGCATGTTTGTCAAAAACGTAGTTTTCCTTTTAAGAATAATAGTAATATTAATTTAATAAAAGAAAAAATGAACAAAATCCGAAAAATCCACACCTGGAGTCGAATCAACATCTACTGATCAAAGCGCATCACCTCTGCCGACACCGCCATTGTGTGTGTGAAAAAAAAACAAAAAAAATGTTTTGACATCGGCGAGGCTCGAACCGAGATCTGCACGGCACGGCGTGCCTCGCTTCTGTCAACACCGCCACTGCAGTGCTTAGACAAGCAGTAGCAATTTCGAAACTAAAGGCAGCTAAGAACTATAACAAAATTCGAGCAGTGTCAGCTGTAAGTGTTGTGATTAGAACTGACAAGAATGCTCGCATTCGAATGTCTCAAATGTATGTGTGCACATGTATAGAAAAAACAAGAAAGAACGTTGCAGTCTGGCGCAACCGACTGCATGATACTTTTTTCCCATAGGGGCTTCTGACATATTACATTTTAAAGTTTATCTGAATTTGCTAAAGTCGCAGCTCAAATTAACTTCCGATTCAAAATAAATATATATTTTATTAAAATTGTAAATATATACATATGTTAATGAGTAAAATTTTTAAAAATTATGGCCCGATCAAATCGTTCGGTTGAAATGATGATTTTATGAGCTAACCAAAAAAATATAATGGTGCCTTGCAAATGTGTCCACACTTAATTTTTATGCAAAGCAGTCTGTTAACTTAAAAGTTGTCTGTTAATTTGCAAGTATGACGTCACATTTTCTTTGCATAACCTACTGAGTCTTTTAACAGTGCCACTTGGGAATCGTCTAATGCATTGCCAACATACGAAAAAAACGAAATAACTAACCTATATTAATATTAATATAACTATAATTAATATTAGGTGGTCAATCATTTCAAGCATTTAAACATTTAATCGAAATACATATATTTATTTGTCTCTTACAATTTTTTCTGCCGACTTAGCAAGGAATTAAGACTATTTATGTAAGCGATACACGCTTATAACTATTGCAGTTTAGCGCCACCTGCTGTATTATTCTTGTGATGGTGATTCTGTAGCAATTTTAACTCAAGAGCTCTGCAAAATATAATTTTTTCCAATTTGCCACGCCCCCAGAGATCATAGACATGTAATTTTTGGCCAATCCTGAGAAGGAGTCTAAAGTGACGTAACAGCAAAATTTGCAAGCTTACGCTCCAAAAATGTGGAAATCACAGGGTATTTTTCGGTGCGCCACGCCCTAAAGGGCCGTAACAATTATTTTTGGATCATCGATAGGGGAGGTCACCAGTAACTCAATTATCTAATCTTGAAACTTGTAGCTCTAAAGCTTTAAAAGATATAAACTTTTGCGGTATTAATCACTATATAGTCAGATCCAATTTGCCACGCCCCCAGTAGGCATGGATATATAATTTTTTTCAGCGATCTTTATAGGATCTTAACAATAACTTACACTCCAAATTTTGGCATTTTAGCTTTAAAACTGTAGAAGATACAGTATTAAACGCAAAGATATATCCGCCATATCTTTTTGATCTTGGGTTGTCATCGCGAGTATACGTTAAAAATTTCAACTCTCTAGCACTTCAACTAACAGGGTTTCTGACATACCGGAAAATGCATTTTCCGATTTGCCACGCCCCTAGTGGGCGTATCGGAAAAATCTTGACACTTTATAATTCGAGGGTATACACGAGTATATGTTCCAAATTTCAGTCTCTAGCTTCAATAGCGTCGAAATGGTTTGCGTTCATACGGACAGACGGACAGACGGTCAGACGGACAGACGGACGGACAGCAAGACGGACATTGTACAAAACCAATATACTCTTTTTCCCTTTGGGAACAGAGTATAATGAGTCATTGCTTATTGGGGTGGGTTGCTGGTCACATGTTGTTGCAATTGACAAAACGTTTTGTTTTTAATTACTTCTGTGATACTTAATGGATTTAAATGAAATTTTTAACATATGATCTATTTACATATTATATTGAATATTTGTCAATTGTCTTGGATCGCAAACTCATTCACATATTGCCTATAATTGCAACTAACCTTCAATGTGAAAATTTTTGTAAAATTTTGAGCCGGTATCCGAAATATAACAAAAATTCGAAATTGTATAAAATATAAATGGAACCACTAACCATACAACACATAGATGCGACAACTATTGTAGAACAACGGTTTTCAAGAAGTTTTTAAGAAGTATGGTTGGCGTCCGACACATATGTATATTCGCATTCCCATTCCTCCATGATGACTTCCTTTAGCATATTTTTCGAGCTTATGGAATGCTGCCGAATCCTACGCTCGAGTAAGTCCCACAGATGCTCAATAAGAGTCAGGTCTGGAGACTGGGGAGGCGATCTAAGCTGATTTTTTACAATATATAGCAGCCACAGCTTTACATTGTGGGCTGTGTCCTTCGGATCGTTGTCCTTTTGAAAGCAAAAGTCATCCTCAATCTGCAATTTCTGGGCACTTTGGTGTAAATTTTCATTTAGGATCTTGATATAGTCCTTGTGGTCAATTGTCGACTCTATAAATGTCAGATTGCCAACCCCATTGGCCGCCATACAGCCCCATACCATAATGCCACCTCCTCCATGTTTAACGGTCGGAATTAAATTTTCTTTTTCTAAAGCTGTTTTTTTCTCTATACCAGCTTCTTTCCTTTTATGCCAAATATGCAGAGTTTGCTCTCATCTGAAAAAATGACCTTGTTCCAGAAGATATGAGGCTTGCAAACGTCATCATTTGCGAATTCCATACACTTTTCCCTATTGACCTCTGATATGTGAGGCTTCCGACGAGCAACACGACCATGATACCCGGCCTTTTTCCAGACGCGACGAACGGTATCATCGGAAACAGTTTTAGTGAAACGTTCTTCAACTTCAAGGCGTCCTTCGTGAGCGGTTATTCTCGGATTTGGAGGCACCAGTTGGACAACACGTTTTTTTTTCTCGATCTGTCAACAACGATGGTCGTCCAGATCGGGGCTTTGATAATATAGAGATCGATTAAACATAATTGTCGTAAACCCTTTGGCACGAAGAATGTGTTCTGCCTACCAATTGTCCAATTTCTCGGTAGGATTTACCCACCAACCGATATTTTAAAATAAGATTTCGAATTTCTGCATGGATTTCCTTTCCCTTAGTCTCCATGATACACCACGCGAGCAATTTTTTTTCATAGTAATTGAAAGTTTCGCAGAATAACGTAGAAGAATAAAGAGGAGTGAAAAAATGTGAAAAAAAATCTAGCGGTTATCGCGAATTTCGTCATTGTACGCAGAGGAACTGAAGTGTACGCAGACTTTTGCGACCTCATTATAACCTGAACCCATTGAAAATGGGAAATCAGGGTATAATGGTTTTGTTAAATGTATGTAACAGGCAGAAGGAGGCGTGGCAGACCCCATAAAGTATATATATTCTTGATCAGGGTGACGAACTGAGTCGATTTAGCCCTGTCCGTCTGTCTGTCTGTCCGTCCGTCTGTCCGTATGTATGAACGCGTCGATCTCAGAACCTATAAGAGCTAGAGACTTGAATTTTTTGGAAGTCCCTGTATAGCAGGCGCAGATCAAGTTTGTTTCAAACATTCGATAACTATTACCGTTTTAATGTTATCGATTAAAAACCTTATCGAATTTTTTTTTAATTCTATCTCGTACATCTTTATAGCTAGAGTCTCCAAATTTTGCAATTAGTTTCATTTATATTTTATACAATTTCGGTTTTTCCTATATTTTGGATATTGGTTCAAAATTTTACTAAAATTTTTAAATTGAAGGTTAGTTGCAAATATAGCAAATATGTGAATGAGTTTGCGATTTTACACAACTGAAAAATATTCAATATAATATGTAGATCATATGCTGAAAATTTCATTGAAATCCATTAAGTATCAGAGAAGTAATTAAGCAAATCGTGTTGTCAATTGCAACATGTGACCAGAAACCCACCCCCGTTTTCATTTTTTCTATACATGTGCACACATACATTGAGACATTCGAATGCGAGCATTCTTGTCTGTTCTAAGAATCAAAACACTTACAACTGACTGCTTGAATTTTGTTATAATTCTTAGCTGTCTTTAATTTCGAATTTTCTACTGCTTGTCTAAGCAATGGAGTGGCGGTGTTGATAGAAGCGGGGCAAGCCGTGCCAACCAAATCTGGGTTCGAAATATTTCAAAAATTTGTTATTGTTTTTTTTTTTCAAACACACAATGGCGGTATCGGTAGAGGTGATGCGCTTTGATCAGTAGATATTGGTTCGACTCCAAGTGCGGACTTTTCGGTTTTTTTCAATTTTTATTTTTTTCTTTTATTAAATTATTTTTACTATTATTCTTAAAACAAAAACTACTTTTTTGACAAACATCCTATTTGATTGTGAAAGTGCAAGATTGACAATTTAATCAAACTTTGTATAAGTTTGTAATGTATACAACATACGGAATATATTAAAAAACGCAGATCGGACGGGGTTCAGGGGATCTCCTAGTCGGGCACCCCCGACTAGAGTTTTCTTACTTGTTTTTCGGTTAGCTTTTTTGTTAAAATTTTTTTTATATTAAAACTTTGTAATTTTAAATAAAAAAAAAATAAGTGAACAATATTATAAAAAAAGAATTCCCACAAGTGCCTTGTAGTAAATTCTAGGGGCAAAAAATTTTCCTGGTGTACGCAGCGTTATGCGAGCAAGTGTATGTATATACCCATATAAAAAAAAATATATAAAAAAAATTAAATTGTTTTTTTCTTTTTGGTTTTGTTTTTCTTGTTTCTTTTTTTGTTTTTTGCTTAAATGATGTCGATTGTCTTTACTCCAGACAAGCCATACGAAATATCGATATATTGTGCCAGCCGCCACAATTTCTAGTGGCTTACAGCTTATTTCAACCAGCGCCTCAAAAAAACTTTAGGGATCTATGAAATCTAAACTAAAAGAGATATCAAAAAAATTTAAATGCAAGTTGCTAGTCTAATGTTTTAACTTATAAAATATTAGCTCACTTATTTTTTTAACATTTTATCATAATTAAAAACTAAAAAATCAGCAAAAAATAATGCCACAGCTTATTTCAACCACTTACACTTATATTAAAAAGCAGACTTTTTTATAAGATATCAATAAAACTAAATATTTGTGGTTTCATAACGTGAGGACAGTTCCATATCAGCCAGGTCTGCACAATGCCCAGCATATGTTTCGGGTCATTATCTTGGTAGAACCTAAAGACGTAACGTATACCCAATTCCTCGGTTTTTTCTATGAATTTGGACTTCAAAATGGCAAGACATATATTGTAACGAACCTTCGGTTTATCCCGAGTTCAAGCCGGGCCAGTTTCAGCCGACTGTGTGTTCGTGCCAACAAATTTATTTGTTGAAGCCCCTGCGATACTAAGTAGCCGATAATGTGTTTGGTTTCAATTGAGATATATATTTTGAACGTGTTTCTTATAATTTACAATTCACGATATTCACAAGATTCGATGCCTGCCTGAGGTACTCCTGCTATATGCAAGGACTCGCCTCCTATCATGCATACCTGTACACAGGATTGGAGAATATGCGTTCAGCGTACTCCGGCTGTACGAGCGGTTGTGCCTTGGTTAGCTGTTGGGTGGTTCACGCACTCCAGGATGCGCTAGGATTTGCGCTGTATGCTCCGGCAGTTCGCTCGGATCACTTACATCCCACTCCTACGGCTGGATTCGCTTACAACACACCACAGCTTCCCCTCAGACACAAGACGCACTCTTTCGCACGGCTACGTGAACACTTACTCATTCCTGTCCCAGGTTTCGCCAAATTCTAGCGCTAGGTTCAGCTGCACCGCACCAATGTCCTTGTTGGTGGCAGCTGGTGGTCCTTTGTCCTCGCTGGGTTGCCTATGATCCTTAATAGGCGTCCGAGATATCTTCCTTGGATATCCTTGGATTTTCCCACGATGTCCTTGATCTGTTGAAGTCCTTGATATCGATGTCCTTTCGATATCGGTGTCCTTCGATGTCCCTCGATGTCCCTCGATGTCCTTTTGATTGATCACTACCTTCGCGTTGACTTTCGGCACTTTCACGTTCACTTTCACTTTTTGATACTTTTTTTACTCTGTCCCCTACTGAGCCATGGTCGCCTTTTTATAGCCCAGACGCAGGCCCTGCTTCGTGCACTAACGGCTCCTCGCTCGGCTCTGGAGCGGGGCCTGTCTGTCGGTCGTGCCCGATTTAACGGCAACATCACGCGATATTTTGCGACGCCAAATGTCGCCTGATCGCGTGGCAGCCGCTCATTGGCGGAAATACCGTTATGGCTGTGCGAATGAAAGCATCCAATACTTTCACTCTGCCACGAACGGTACCTCGGCCAACGGTCGCCGATGATCGTCGTGGGAGCGACGCGAGCCAATTGCTAAATCTGTAGGAGCGAAAGAGCCGAACCATCTTTCGGACTCTGACCCTTTCCAGTCGCGAGGGCCGCTCCTACAGTACTCGCGTCGCTGTGTGGAGCAACATACATATGCACGTATATGCATATAAGCACATAGCAACTACATGTACTTATATACACTCCTACGTGCATACATATATTGCTCCTCACAATACATTTATCCATTGTCTCCCCAATAAATTGCAAGTTTCGGATGCCGGCTGCAGACATACAGGCCCATACCATTACGTTGCCACCGATATGCTTAACTGCAGCCCTTACGATTTTTGCTTTCAGTTCTGTATTTGGAGTATTTGGAGTGACGGTCCATCACACCCAAAAAAAGTTAATTTGGACTTCTCATAGAATAATACTATATTCCAGGATCCTTAATCCTTGTTTAAGTGCTGCTGGGCAAACTTTACGCGACACTCCTTATTTTATAAATTTTATAAATGTTTTTTAAGCGGTAGTCGAGTTGAAGTCATATATAAAAAACGGTAAATTATGGTTTTGATCGTGGAATCACTTAGCCTAACCATCTCACCAATTTTCCTGCGCGAGAAGCCTTCTTTAAGATGGCTGAGAACAATTTCCCGCTGCTCAATAGTTATACGTGGTCCCAATTCGTTAAATGCAACTTTCTGCAAGATCCGCTACCAAAATTTAGCAGAAATTTATTTGATTACACTTCGCAAACAATGGCTAACGCATAGGAAAAGAAATTACCGTTCCATAATTAAACAAGTAAGAGTGCTCTAGTCGAGACTGCTCGACAAAGAGATACCCTAAACCTTACGCTTCTTTTATATATACATATATACAAAGAACATATACACACACACCCATGCACACGCACGCACAAGCACTTGCTCTGCTACTGCGCAGTTTACGCAGCAAATGCGCTCGGGATGCACTATGGGCTATATTATGGAAACTTATATGTTGATTTATTTTTCCACTAGGTGGACTTTCGTAATTAAACTTTTACAGCGTAATAATGACATTCATATGTATGTACAATATTTGCCAAAGCACAAGTCTCTAGTATTTGAAATACGTTTTTTTTTTTCAAATTAGGGGGGAAAGGGCACGGTATCCAAAATCAAAAAATTACATAATGTTTGTATTCATTACACAGTAAATCTGTAATCTATAGCTATAACGGTATTCAAGTTACGCTTCAAAATCGAAGCAAAATTATCGATTTTCATCGATAATAAGGAAATGGGTTGAGGTATCGAAAAAATGATAAACTCGTACTGCGTAGAGTATACACGAGTATACATTTCAAATTTCAGATCTCTAGCTTTTGTGGTATACGAGATCGATGCGTTCACACAGATGGACGGATGGACGGACGGACAGACAGACGGACATGGCTTTATCGACTCAGCTCGTCGAGCTGATCAAGAATATATATACTGTAAGGGGTCTGACACGCCTTCTTCTGCCTGTTACATACATTTTCACAAAAACATTATACCCTGATTTCCCATTTTCAATGGGTTAAATGGGTATAAAAACGGATCTTTACTCAGCTGCGAAGTAAGTGGTTGAAATAAGCTGTGGCATTATTATACCCTGAACCCATTGAAAATGGGAAATCAGGGTATAATGTTTTTGTGAAAATGTATGTAACAGGCAGAAGGAGACATGGCAGACTCCATAAAGTATATATATTCTTGATCAGCTCGACAAACTGAGTCGATATAGCCATGTCCGTCTGTCCGTCCGTCCGTCCGTCCGTCCGTCCGTCCGTCCGTCCGTCCGTCCGTGTGAACGCAGTGATCTCGCAAACCACAAAAGCTAGAGATCTGAAATTTGAAATGTATACTCGTGTATATCCTACGCAGTACGAGTTTATCTTTTTTTTCGATAACTCATCCCATTTCCTTATTATCGATCAAAATCGATAACTTTTCTTCGTTTTTGAATACCGTTATAGCTATAGATTTCAGATTTACTGTGTGTATCCGTGTAATGGGTACAAACATTTTGCAATTTTTGGATTTTGGATACCACGCCCCCTTCCCCCAAATCTGAAAAAAAACGTATTTCAAATACTAGAGACTTGTGCTTTGGCAAATACATACATATGAATATCATTATTAAGCTGTAAAAGTTTGATTACGAAAGTCCATCTAGAAGCAAACCATTTCAACAAAAAAGTTTCCATAATATAGCCCATACTGCAGCCCAAGCGCTGCCCGCGCGCTGTCGCTGCGTAAACTGCGCAGTAGCAGAGCAAGTGCTTGTGCGTGCGTGTGCATGTGTGTGTGTGTGTGTGTATGTGTTGTTTGTGTATATGTATATATAAAAGAAGCGTAAAATGATTGGAATATCGCATCTTCGCAGGGTTCAGGGTATCTCTTAGTCGAGCAGTCTCGACTAGAGCACTCTTACTTGTTTTTTTTATGATTTTTTAGTTTTTAACCATTATAAAATGTTAAAAAAATATTTAAAAAATAAGTGAGCTTATATTTTATAAGTTAAAACATTAGACTAGCAACTTGCATTTAAATTTTTTTGATATCTCTTTTAGTTTAGATTTTATAGATCCCTTAAACTTTTTTTGAGGTGCTGGTTGAAATAAGCTGTGAGCCACGTATATATATTCCATGAACAAAACGTTCACACGTAATGCAACAAATTAAAACATTCAAAGCAGATAAATACCAAAAAAAAATTAATAAATTGAATTTATTTATTTTTGTAGTACTCCATAAATTAGTACATTGATTAATTTAATAATTTACTCCGTGTATTAATACATAGATTAATAATAATGTATTATTTTATTAATTTATTTTTGTTCCGAAAGACATAAATATTTGTCCATTGATTTTCTTTTGCCTGTTGACAACTTAGTTCGTGCAGTCACAGTTATTTCTTGAATAACTTTCTTTCAACTCAGAAGTTTCCGTCAGCTAACTTCTAGTTAGCCTCCATGTCCGATCCTGCTAGCCGAGCCCAATTGAGTGTTCCCGCTTCGCGCTTAATCAAGCGAAGTTCTTCTGCGTCCCCTATTTCATCCGGGAAACCGCAAGCCTCCAGCGCACTTAAGCGAACGCCAGTCGTGACTCGATCAACCCTGAAGCCCGCAAGTCTATTAAACAATATGTCGCTGTCTGACTTCATCTCAGCTGTGGATACGCTTATCAAGTTTGAGTCCCGCATTGACTACGCCGAGGAGACTGGCTCCACCCAGGCAGCCCAGCTCCAAGCCTTCAAGATCCGACGTGACCGAGTCAAGGTCCTATGGTAGAAGTTAGAACAGCAGTACGAAATGTGTTCCAAAGCACTCAGTCAAGGGGCTAGCAGTTGGGAAGTTGAAGCCATGGAGGCTAAGTTCGACCACTACTATACAGTCTATGAGCGGTGTACAGCCCAATCAAGCAGGCAGATCAGTGCCATCTCGTACGCCGCCCGTCCCTGCATCCGCTTTTGTCGTCTCCTCTGCAGGCTGTCGCCTTCCACCCGTTGACACGGAAGTGTTCCACGGCGACTACTTGTGCTGGCCGACGTTCCGTTTTATATAAACAATCCGCGTTTGACTCCGGTGGAAAAATAGTTCCATCTTAATTCGAAGCAAACGCTCTAGTCGCAGAAAGTCCCCTCACAAACGACAGGTTTGCATCGGCTTGGGTTCCTTGTGTGATCGTTTTGAGAATAAGCGGCAGTTAGTCAACTGTCAGCTTAAGATTCTGTTCGACTTATCCAAGGTCACTAAGGAATCAGGCTCGGCTCTCAGAAAATTGTATATTACAATTCATTGGTGTGTCATTGCAATCGAGCATGCTCAAATCTCCACAGAGAATTGGGATTGCATCCTCGTGTTTCTATGCACTTCCAAGTTGCCGGAACAAACTCGCTCTCTTTGGGAGTATTATTTGACAAGAAAGTCAGAAATGCCAGCCTGGAAAGCAGTTAGTCACTTCCTCAGCGAGCGCGCTCGTGCGCTCGAGGCTATGGAAGGGGACAAGTCCGTCCTTACAATTCCGATTTCAGTTCCGAGATCTGCGAACCCTGGCCCTTCCAAACGAGTCAACTCTTTTGAAGCACAAGTGAACACAAAGAACAAGAAATGCGATTTGTGTTCAAGGGAAAACCATCCGGTCCGACTGTGCCCTAGTTTTTTACAGATATCCATCCTAGATCGAGAGGCTTATATAAAGCAAAGAAAGCTTTGACTGAGCTGCTTTGCGAGAGGTCATCACCTGCGCGAATGCACCAGCATGCACAATTGTCTAAAGTGCAACGGTCGCCATAACACCCTGTTCCATAGAGAGGTTAGCGCTCAGAACAGCGCTGCTTCCGCAGCGGTCGTGACTCCTCATCCGACTGGAGTCATCTCCAATGTCCAAACGTATCTCGCTGCTAATACGGCAGGTGTCCTCCTCGGCACGGCGGTGGTTAATGTATGCCATTTAGGAGCCACATGTCCCGCCTGGACTCTAATCGACTCGTGGTCGGAGGCGATGTTCATTTCCAAGCGACTGTTCCGCCTGGTTAAATTGCCTTTTCGAACCGTGCAAACGCGAGTTTCAGGCTTAAACCAAGCAGTGACAGCTCAATCACAGAAGCTTTGCGACTTCCTTATTGGGTCTCCACTGAAGCCGAAGCTACGGATTGAAGCTTCTGCCCTCGTCCTTCCAAGTCTGGCCGGCAATCTTCCATCGTACCCGATTCCGCAACATCTGGTGTACAACCTCCCGAATGTCCAATTAGCGGACCCTTCGTTCTTCAAAAGCTCTCAAATTGACGTTCTTATAGGTGGATATCCTTCCGTCAATCATTCAGGGTGGGGTCCATCCTAACATTTGTGGCTCGCTTCTGGGTCAAGAGACGATTTTCGGCTGGATCCTTACGGGCCCAGTCTCACAAGTGTCTCGGGGGACAGTCTCATCTTTCACGACTCGAGTCTCCTTTTCCGAGGAAGTAAAGCCCGATCATCTTCTCTCCCAATTCTGGGAAGTAGAGAATATTCCAAGGGTGGCCAAAGAACCTGATTCTGCGTGCGAAGACAACTCTGTCCGAACGACAAAGAGGAACTGTTCTGGCACCTGTGTGGTAACTCTTCCGTTCAGAGATCCCAACCACTTTGACTTGGGCCATTCGCGATCTATTGCTCTCGGTCAATTCCTTAAGAACGAGAGAAGGTTGGCGAGAAACCCGAAGCTTAAGGCTGAATACGAATCTATATTTCAACAACATCTTGACTTAGACCATATGAGGCCAGTCTCCCCTCATCACAATTCTGCTATCCCGAAATTGTATCTGGCGCATCATGCTGTATTCAAGCCCGACAGCACCACTACGATAGTAAGGGTCGTTTTCAACGCATCCTGCCCATCTTCAAATGGAAAATGCCTGAATGATATTCTTCACCCAGGCCCGATTCTTCAGTCCGACCTCACGATGGCAACCCTCCAATGGGCGTTAAGTTGTCCGTGCTGTCCAAGTAGTTTCCGTGCTGTTTCCTGTCCTGATGGCTCTCGACCTCATCCGAAACGTTTTTCTTCTATACATATAGAAATCGAGATGCCAGCGACCAACCGAGGACACACCGAGATCTCCTCTGGCACCAATTCTTTCAGGTGCCGAGTCTGCAGTGCCAAGGCTTCCTGAGCCTTCCGAGAAGCGACTACGCGCCGTCCTTATTAATGAGTACTGCGCAGGCATCACGTTAGCTGATAGCAACTGGGTCCGGCCCGTGTTCATGATGTTGGGGGCGGACGTGTATCCACATGTCATCCTTCCGGGTATCGTTCCCAGCACGAACGGTCTTCCGATGGCCAAGAACACGGTGTTTGGGGGGATCCTATCGGGCTCATGCTCCTAGGACGACCACGTCTTGCAATCCTTGTAAGGGGGAGAGTATGCTAATGCCAGATTCCATTAACCGGAGCTGCTCCCCCCTACATCGTCGCCCATGTTATTAACAGCGTTATCCGCTGTTAATAACATGCGCTCCCGACCTAGGCTAAGGTTTTTTATTAGTTTTACGTATTCTTAACTACGTTTTTTTCTATGTGCTAAGATCCACCATTATTGCAGAAGTGAAATTGAATAAAGAAGTTACACCTTAAAAGGATTTGCGTATGTATATACATACGTACTTACATACAAACTCTTGTGCACATAAGCCGTTGCAATACCAGTTACCTTTGTGCCGCTACTTCTTGCAAAGTCGCCAGACACTCATTCGTTTCGACTTACAGCACAGTAGTGTCCAGAAAAACAGTGCCGATTCGCGTCAACTCATTTGCGTGCATTCGTTGCAATTTCTACTGGCATTTAATAGTGACAATTTAATAAAAAGTGTTAATAAACAATTAAAGGCAACTTACTTCTGAGCTGTGGCATTTTTATGAGTTCATACTCATAAATCGAATATAGCGTGCATTAGCTCAGTGCAGTTACGTGCTTGCCGTTAATTCTCTCTTGTAGTCATTACACTATTTCGGTTCGGCTGCAATACAATCGCGTCCATAATAACCGTATCGGTGCGCGCTAATTCATACGCGTGCATTTTCCGTGAGCAATAATATAATTGACAATTGATTAAACATGTTGCGTTGTGGTAAGCATTCTTCAATAAAATAAAGGATAAGCTCAGATTATCGTGTCAGTGTAAAGACATAGAGCTAACATTGTTGCGCATAAACAATTGCAAACTTTGTCGATATTTCACTTGTGTGTTATCTTATTCGTCATGGCGAATTTAGAAGCAAGTGCAGTTGCGCCCGAACGGCGAGTGAGCTTCTATAAAAATAAAGGTAAAATTGGTATTTGATCGGTTAAAAAGGCTACAAGGCAAATTTGACTCTGATGTGCTTGCCGATCACAGTGACAGCACCTTGACTGTTCTTTTGGGGCATGTTGGCTAGCTGAGCAAATCTTTTAGTGAAGCCCATGACAGCCTTGAGGAGCTGGATTTTGCCAAGATGGGCAGTGAGCTGCGTATGAATTTTGACGAAATAATAATATAATATAATGTCTGAAATTCAGAGTCGTACCACTCAAGTGCCCTATAGTTCTACTTTTAGTAGACCAATGACCTCTACACAGGCTACCGCTCCTAAGCTTTCTGCCGCCATTAAAACTACCTACGTTGTTCAGCGGTGGAAATGAAAATTGGGCTGATTTTTACTCAATGTTTTCAACAATCAGCTAGCAAGTGCCATGATAGCTCAGGTGCTGCTACAGAAGCTTGATGTGGCCTCACAAGCTAAGTGGGAAGAGAAATTGGAGGACTCAGTGATGGCATCCCATATACCTACGCATGAAGAAGTGTCCTCGTTTCTTGAGCTTCGTTGCCGTACATTAGAATCGATGGAATTTGCTCTGACGAACTACTCTTCCAGTAAGCCTAGTAGCAAATTTGTTACCTGCAGGTAAACACCACTTGTAACGGATCACAGTACACACAGTTGCGGTTTTTACAATGATCCTGAGCATACAATCTGCAAATGCTCAAGATTTGCAAGCTTGTCTCCTAGTCGTCGCCTGAATGAAGTCAAAAAGGCTGGACTATGTTTGTACTGCTTGAAGGGCGGCCATCAGTCGTGACAATGTGGCTCGCGAGGCTGTCGGGTCTGTGGAGTCAAGCATCACACGCTTCTTGAAATCGGCAGCTCCAGCACATCGCAATCAATAGATCTGCCACATCAGCATTCCTCGTCATCAAGGATGCAGAGCATTCCTACTCCGCCCTCAGCTCATCCCACCACTCTCCTATCCCAAGATTTGAACAGCGATGTTGTCGTTCTCGCTACTGCAGTGGTTCTGGTGCACTTTTAGATTTAGGTTCACAACTACATCTCATAACAGCCAAATTTGCCAACCAACTTCAACTTAAGAGGACAATGTCATCCGCATCTGTGTACGGCTTAGGCGACTGCAATGTTGCCACCGATGGAAGCACCGTTTTCATCTCTCTTCAAACTCGCGCATCAGAGTACGCAAGTAGCATAACGGCCATGGTAGTAACAAATATAACTGGCAGGCAGCCTAGTTCTGCTGTAAATATAAGTAATTGCAGCATACCACCAAATATAACTTTGGCAGATCCAGCTTTCCATAGGCCACAGCGAATAGACTTGCTTATTGGAGCCAGCATTTTTGATGACTTTCTCTGTGTGGGTCAAATCAAGTTGTTGCCTGGACTTCCATTGTTTTGTTTGGATTGTATCTGGGGGTGAAGGTCGCAGCCAGAACTCCGTACATATGCCTTCAGAGCCGGATACAGACTAGACAGGCCAGTGTCAGCGCTTCTGGAGAGAGCTTCAATGGAGATTAGAAAAGATGTTCATCTCGTGAAATGCTCAGTCCATGGCGTTTCTATGGACTGCAAGTATACGAACTCCTTTAGTCGACACAGACATCCGTACCGGAACACATATACTATTACGAAGAATTCAGCGAGTTCATTTTGGGACGACATCAATGCGCTTCAAACAAAAGGAACGGTCACCTCAAGAACTCTACGCTATGTTTCGATGGTCGCCATCCCATCATCTTACCCAGAAGTCATCCAGTAACTCGCGCCATCATCATGCATTACCATCTGCTAAGCTTTCACGCTGGTCCCCGAGCAGTGCTAGCTTTGGTTCGATCACAGTATTGGCCAATTGGTGAAAAACTGTTGCTAGCGTGATCCAGAAATGTGTGACATGTTTTCGCTACAAGCCTTGACTAGTAGAGCACATAATGGCAGATCTTCCCTAGGATCGCGTTGAAGGTTGCCGTGCTTTTGGAGTGATTGGAGTTGATTGGAGTTACAAGCTTAAGGCCCGAAAAAAGGCTAATAAAAAACGCTACGTCTGTGTCATTATTTGCTTTGCGACGAAGGCTATCTGGCTAGAGCTGGTCAAGGATTTAAGCACCACTGAGTTTTTTCATGCCCTCCAGCGTTTTATATGAACCAGAGGAAAGCCAAATTAAATCTGGTCTGACAATGCCACAAACTTTCTTAGTGCCCGCAACCAGCTTCAGAAGTTAAAACGTCTGCTCTTATCAGACGCCCACTAGAATACAGTGAAGGATTGCTGTCTGGCGGATTCAATTGAATGGCATTTCATCCCTCCACGATCTCCTCATTTTGGTGGCTTGTGGGAGGCTCCAGTGAAGACAGCGAAACATCATTTCTACCGTTTTGTTGTCCCTTCTGTCCTGGCTTATGATGAGCTTTTCACACTAGTTTGCAACATCGCTGCTGTCATTAATTCACGACCTCTAGTTTCTACTCACGCCTGCGCATTTCCTAAATGGTGGCACTCCTTCATCCTTCAGCGAGCCTAACTTCGCTTGGATGCCTGGCAGCGTGTGAGCTATCTCCAGCAAGTGTTCTGGACACACGCTTCCCAACACGGCTTAGAAGTCAACGACATAGTTCTGATAAAGGATGAGAATCTTCCACCACTTAAGTAGCCACTGGCCAGGATAAGTGAACTCATCCCTGGCAGTGACGGCATCGCACGTGTCGCTGTCCTTAAAACTGAAGCTGGAGTAATAAGAAGAGCTACAAGGAAGCTGTGTGTGCTGCCCCTTAAAGGTTCTGTTAAAGCCTAAGTCTTCAACGGGGGGAGGATGTTGGGCGCAGCACTCAGTGCTTCACGCACTTATTTTTTAAGCATTGTACTTAATAAAGACTACGGTCATCTCATTCCGTTTAGCTCTCCCTCTTACATGCATATCCGTTCTCAAGGCGAAGCGGCTCAGCATTGTTTAGATTCTAAACATGTGACCCTTATCTATTGGTGTTGCACTACCTGCTAGTCGTTGAGTGCGTAGAAGGCATGTTTACAATCTTTGTATATTATCATATGTTCAAGCCTGAACAATAACAATAAAGTGAACTCTTAGTGCTAAAACTTATTGTTTAATTTTCCTAAAAGCTATTCGAAAAATCTCGGTAGCTCAACAAAGAATAAAACAGAGTTCAATAGGAAACCAATTTTAGACCAATGGCTTTAATAATATAGACAATATTCGCACAGAACCCAGTACGAACTATAGGAGCAGTAGATGTCTTCGAAAGATTATCGGCGAGGTGTCTGTAACGATGACAATTCTGTTGATTGATTCCTGCATGTCTTATCCAGTACTATTGAAATGGGGGTTTTATACCATGAGCCCATCGAAAATGGGAATTCAGTGTATAATTTTATAAAAATGCATATTACACCCAAAAGCAGTCGTTGCAGATGCCATAAAGCATATATGTATATATATTTAATAAATAAATTAAAAGATAACCTAATTGTCAAAAATAATAATGTTTACACTTTAAAGGCATACAGCTTTCCGATATGATATTTCACAAGAAGAATTAAATTACATATCTTTCGTTAGACCTGTAGAGTAAACTCCACATGAAAATTTTTTGATTACTGACTTCAATACCAGTAAAACGATAGAATTTATAACTTACCTGTATAAGCTAAGAGATACTTTAAGTAAGATATGCAAACATTAAACTAATCGATATTCAGTTTGTTCGAAGATCAGACTAAAACTAAAAATTTCTTTAAGGATTACATTTTTGAAGATAGTTCGTGCTTAATAAAATATAATCTCGTGATTTACTTGCTTTGAAGCATGCTGGATTATGAATATATATATATATATATATATATATATATATATATATATATATATATATATATATATATATATATATATATATATATATATATATATATATATATATATATATATATATATATATATATATATATATATGTATATATGGGTCGCTCACTAAGTAATTTCGTTTTTTTTATTGCAATTCAAAACGGATTTTTTTTATTTTATAAAACATTTTATGAAAACGTGTATTCTCCATTTTGATCTAATACCTTTTGCCATCTTTCGGGCAAGAAATTGATTCCACGCTCATAGAATTTTTGATCCTTGCTGGCAAAAAAACTGGTTCAAGTGGTTTTTGACGTCCTGATTTAAGGTGAAGGTTGTACCACCCAAAAAATTCAGCAAAGACCGGAACAAGTAATAGTCCAAAGGTGCCAAGTCTGAAGAATATGGTGGGTGACGTAGCACATCCCATTCAAGCTGCAATAGCTTTTGGCGAGTTGTCATACTTGTATGGGGTCTCGCATTATCCTGGTGGAACACTACACCTTTTCTATTGACCAATTCTGGTTTCTTTTCTTTGAGTGCATCACTTAATTTGTTCAGCTGATTGCAATAAACTTCAGAATTAATCGTTGTGTTGTCTGGCAAAAGCTCAAAATAAACGATCCCCTTGAAATCCCACCAAACTGACAACATAACCTTTTTTTAGTGAATATCGGGCTTTGGTGTGGTTCATTCTTTTTAGACCATGATCTCTTGCGCTTTACATTGTTGTAAACAAACCACTTTTCGTCGCCGATGACAATGCGCTTTAAAAATGGATCGTTTCTTTAACGTCAAATTTCATTCTGTAAGAACATGAGGAACCCATATGTCCACCTTGGAAATTAATCCTAGGAGTTTCATGTGCTTGTGAACGGTCGCGTTTGACAGATTTAATCTTTCTGCAATCTCTCGAGTTTTCATTCGACGATTTGTATCGACCAACGACTTTATTTTGTCCACATCGGCTTCAAGAGACCTTCCAGGACGTGGTGCATCCTCAAGATTGAAATTGCCGGAACGAAATTTTGCAAACCAATTTTGGCATTGGCGTTCGGTCAATACATCTTCTCCGTACACATCGCATAATTTTCGCCTTGCTTCAACTGCATTTTTGCCCTTTCGATAGTAAAACAGTAAAATATGCCGAAAATGTTGTTTTTGATCTTCCATCAATAGGGCAGCAAATGAAAATTATTTCACAAAATCATTTCAACAACATCTTGTACAAACAAGCCTTACTATATCAGATGTTGAAATTTATAATGGTAAAGCGGTTAAGCGCGAAGTTGGCTGCGAAAAAATTCAATAAGATCAGCTGTTGTCATGAAACGAAATTACTTAGTGAACGACCAATATAAATTAATTCTGAGCATTGAATGGACTGATCTTCGTTTAGTTAAATGTTAATATAAATATATATAGGTATGTCTTCGAGAGATTATATTGTATATATAGTGCGTATTTATTTAGATAACAATATGCGATATATTAAGAAATTGTAGGGATCTGAAATATTGTAAATCATTGTAATAAGGACTATATTAATACTGTTTCCATTGTATAAAATTGTTACAGTTAAAGAATGATAATCACATTGGTGTTATTGCTGGCACATTGTCAACGTCAGATAAAAGAAGGTGACGATTTACGGGATCGCGAATGGGGCTCAGATGGGCTTTTTAAACTGTGACGTGAACTACTACGTGGTTTAAAATCATTCCATGGTTCTGATGCTCGTCCGAACCAGTTTACTAAGTCAATTACCTCTAGCTGCAATTACAATTTTTTATAAAAAGCATCATTTAATTTGTAATTGTATGTTTACTTGAAGAACTTGTGGTAGTTCCTTGAATATTTCAGACTTGGTAAGGTGAGCGTGTTGCGATAAAAAAGAAATGCACTTTGACTTGAGCACAGTTGCAACGTAACGATCCGCTATGCCGAGCAAACAGACAACGGAGTCTTCATCTATCAATGAATTCAAGGTATTTTCGCATATTTCCTATAAGAATATAAATCATTATTGTTAGAATGGTAAACCAATAAATTAAAATAACTATATATGGAGACAGAAAGAGAAAAAAACTAAAATAATTAAGAATCAGGCCAAGCTACCTTTAAATTATCAATTGAATATCTATCGGCCAGCAACATTAGTTCGCATATTTGATCAGCTCCCACAGTACGATCTATAGGAGCCCCATAAATGTAAAGAAGAAGTCTCCGAAAGATGACCGGCGAAGTGTCTGTTATGATGACCTTTCTGTTGATCGATTCCTGCATTCCGGACATTAGTGCTTTTTTAAACCATTCGCAGCGCGCAGCCACAATTACACGATGTGCTTTAAAGCTATGAACTTGCAGTGAAACATTTTTTTCTTCAATGTGCGTCACCATCAATGTAGCCCAACTCTTCTCGCTAGATGTGGATGACGCATATGTGTGCACTTCGAATTCCATATCCGTCATTTGCGCTGAGTGAAGCAAGCGTAATGCATTTTTGGATAGATTGCTGTGGGCTGCAATGGGCGGCTCACACAAATGTCTTATTAAGTTAAGCTGTGTGACAGTAAGTGAGCTTCTAATGTTATAAGATACGAATTAAATATTTGTTTTCACTTATATACCTTAAAATTTGTGTAGTCGTGATGTTGAATCATCGGTATCGTCTTTTTATTGCTCGGGCCTAAATCCAAATTATTCTCGTGGTCAGCAAGCTTGAGCTCATGCTGTAGCTGATTAGATGAGTCCAAGAGACCGAGCTCAATAACCGACTTCAAAAATTCTTGTTTTCTGACTACCTTACATATTTGTTCAATAGCTTGCCGAAGCGCTGACTTGTGATCCAACAACTTCACAAAAACGCCATTCTATAAAAAATTTTAAAGTGCTAAAATTTATATTTTCATACCACGTCTTATTCATTTTAGTGAGCTTTTTATACCCTGAACCCATTGAAAATGGGAAATCAGGGTATAATGTTTTTGTGAAAATGTATGTAACAGGCAGAAGAAGGCGTGTCAGACCCCTTACAGTATATATATTCTTATCAGCAGGGTTCAGGGTATCTCTTAGTCGAGCAGTCTCGACTAGAGCACTCTTACAATACTTGTTATACTATGAACTCATTGATAATGAGAATTCAGGGTATAATATTTTTGTGAAATGTATTTAACAGCAGACGGAGATCTGGCACACCCCATAAAATGTTTTTGTGTATTCGTTATCAGGTCGACTATAGTTGACGCAGGCATGCTATAGGCGGACATGCAATATTTTGTAGCTCTTATAAATTCTGAGACCGACGCATTCATACATACGGACAGAAAGACAGAGCTAAATCGCCTCAACTTGTCGCCCTGACCAATAATATATATGTACATATAAGTATAGGAATATATATATACATATGTATATATATACATATATATTTATATACTATACATTTTTATCTCTTGTTGTCAACGCAAGTATATATTCTACATTTTAAGTCTCTAGAACTTTTAAAATTGCATTTCTGTTATACCAGATATGGTATTTCCCTTCCAACGCCCCAAGTGGGCGTATTGGGTACGTTTTAGCACTTTATCATGGTTTACAGCCTTTATCTCTTCAGGTCAATTGTTTACTACTAAAGTATTTGTTAAAGTCAGTTTAAATAATGGGTGTTAAATAGTATATAGTTAAATTCGCATGATATTTTTATACTCATTCACGAAACTGAAATAAGAATTTTGGGTTTATGCAATGTCCGTCTGTCCGGATGAACGCAAACCATTTCGGCGCTATTAAAGCTAGAGACTTGAAATTTGGAACGTATATTCGTGTATACCCTCGAATTTTAAAGTATCAAGATTCTCCTGATACGCCCACTAGGGGCGTGGCAAACCAGAAAATCCACTTTCCGGTACGTCAGAAAGTTGAAGTGCTAGAGAATTTAAATTTGGAACGTATACTAGCGTTGACAACCGAAGATCAAGAAGATATGGCGGATATATCTTCGCCTATTGGAAGCGGGCATTTTCTAAAGCTTTATAGCTAGAAACTCAAAATTTAACGAATACATTACTGTTGACCTCCTCTATTGATTAGCCAAAAATTATATATATATACCAATTGGGGGCGTGGCACATCAGAAAGTGGAGCTGATAGCGTTTGGGCCGTGAGTAAGTATTCTGCAGTCGGTAACGCCCGACTGCAACGTTTTACCTGTTTTAATAGGGATAATTTAGGTTTATATTCTTTTTACACGAAATATAATATTAAATTTGGTCTGTCTGATCTTAAAATGTCGTTTATAAGATTTATTAAAGCAATTTAAATATATAACTTTCATAATCGCGAGGTTATGGGAATCTGGAGAACATGGTTTAGCTATTGTGATACCAGATTTATGTAATATATAATTTTGCATAAATACCTTGCTCTCACCAACTGCTAAAACAAGTAAGAAAACTTTTGTCGCGGGTGCCCCACTAGGAGATCCCCTGAACCCCGTCCGATCTGCGTTTTTAAATATATTCCGTATCTTGTATACATTACAAACTCATACAAAATTTTTTTGATCAATCTTGCACTTTTACAATCAAATAGCATGTTTGTCAAAAAAGTAGTTTTTGTTTTAAGAATAATAGTAATAATAATTTAATAACATAAAAAAAAATTTAGAAAATCCGACATTTTCGCAGCTGGAGTCGAACCAACATCTACTGATCAAAGCGAAGAATAATAGTAATAATAATTTAATAACAGAAAAAAAATTAACAAAGCCCGAAAAATCCACACCTGGAGTCGAATCAACATCTACTGATCAAAGCGCATCACCTCTACCGATACCGCCATTATGTGTGTGAAAAAAAAACAATAAAAAAGTTTTGACATCGGCGAGGTTTGAACCCAGACCTGCAAGGCACGGCGTGCCTCGCTTCTATCAACACCGCCACTGCACTGCTTAAACAACCAGTAGCAAATTTAAAACTAAAGGCAGCTAAGAATTATAACAAAATTCAAGCACTCAGCTGTAAGTGTTGTGATTTCTTCTTCTTAGAACAGACAAGAATGCTCGCATTCGAATGTCTCAATGTATGTGTGCACATGTATAGAAAAAATGAGTCATTGCTTACGGGGTTGCTGGTCACATGTTGCAATTGACAAAACGTTTTGTTTAATTACTTCTGTGATACTTAATGGATTTCAAAGAAATTTTTAACATATGATATACATATTATATTGAATATTTGTTAATTGTCTAACATCGCAAACTCATTCACATATTGGCTATATTTGCAATTTAAAAATTTTTGAAAAATTTCGAACTAATATCCAAAATATAACTAAAACCGAAATTGTTTAAAATATAAGTGAAACTAAATGCAAAATTTGGAGACTCTAGCTCAAAAGATGTACGAGATAGAATTAAGAAACTGTATTTCGATAAGGTTTTTAATCGATAACATTGAAACAGTAATAGTTATCGAATGTTTGAAACAAACTTGATCTGCGCCTGCTATACAGGGACTTCCAAAAAATTTCAAGTCTCTAGCTATTACATTCTGAGATCGACGCGTTCATACATACGGACGGACGGACAGGGCTAAATCGACTCAGTTCGTCACCCTGTACAAGAATATATATACTTTATGGGGTCTGCCACGTCTCCTGCATGTTACATACATTTTAACAAAGCCATTATACCCTGATTTCAATGGGTTCAAAGTATTAAAAATAATGTCTTCAATAATTGAAGTATGATGTACTGGCGTTTTACGACTTTAAGTACATAAGCTTTTTATATACTTTATGGACAGATGTGAATGCTTGCTATTTATACTTAATCAATCAATCATGAAGTGTAAGAACTCGTCAATATAATTTGTATCACCACTGGGGGTGTAGCAAATCGGGAAACACTAACGCTTTTATGTAATGCGCTGTTGAAACTAGAGATTGGAAATATGCTATACATATTTGTGAAGACAATCCCTAAATAAAATATAATTATTGCATTGTATCTACGCCTGTTGGTTTGTTTTTATACTCTGAGCCTATTAAAAATGGGAAATCATCAATATGTATACGTCGGATTGTACTTTATGAGTGCGTACTGTATATGAACGTGCCTGCGTACTGAGAATGTGTGTGAGACAGTTACACTGAGTGTGTATATGTGCGCCTTTAGGTATTTCACAATAATTATGTATGACGCTGATATTGCTTCAGCCTTTGTAAGGGCTGTGATTGGTTAATTGAGTTGTCGCTACTAGAAAGTACCGTTTTAGTGAGGCGACGCTGCGGTGACGCTGTCGTCGAGTGTGGTTCGGTGTAAGGCACAAGAAAGAATTGTGCGACGCAAGTTAGTTCAGTTGAGAACTTCGGCGTGACTGAAACTCGCTTTTCTAAGACAACGTCTCAATATAATATTAGTGCTTCGGCATATACATACAATGTATTTGTTCAAGTGTATAATAAAGCTAATACTTACGATTTGACTGGTAGCCAACTTAAAGCAGAATTTAAATTGTTTCCATCCTAATTTGTCATCTAGACGATCTGAAAGATTCTCTACAATAGATATGTATGTAGGTATGTCAACAATAAGCTTTTCAAGATTTTGCTTAATCGTGCTGCGTTTACTAAGGACGTCCATTTCACAGAAGGTGCTTCTTAAGAGAACAACGAAGTAGATAAACTTAGATTTGTAAAAAATTGTATACAAATATTATAAGATTTTGCTCACTTCTTGTCTTTAATAATTTCCAGGGCAGAAGTGATGCGTCCATAAATATCACGCATCTTTCTTACTTCGTACATATAGAGTACAAATTTTAAGTCATTCTCTGCGGAACCGAGGCGTTGCTCTGAAGGATTGTCATAAAGTGCAGAGCCGACCGGAGGACCATGACGTGGCCGGGGTGATATTATTGCTTCGTTAACAATTCGCATCTGCATGGCAATATCATCGTTAATATGTTGCTGCTGTTGCGGCTTATCTAAATGAGTGCATTTTAAGTTCTATGGGAAAAGAATGAAACTGAACTGTAAATCATGCAATATAAAATGTATGATTCATTAGTTTTGATAGTCTGTTTGGCAATATGAACCCAAAACAGGTAAGAACGCACAGGGCCGCCCAACTAGGAAATATCCTAAGCCTTGTTCGATCAGCATTTTTAAATATACTATATAGCTTATATCTAGCATAATCATATAACTAGCTCTTTCACAATCAACTAGCATATTTGTCAAAAAATAAAAAAAATTCAGATAGAATAAATCCGACAGGCTCGAGCCCAAAATTTCTCAACTATGACCTTCGCTGATACTAACACCGCCACTTCACAACTCTGTCTGTCAAAAAAAAAATAGTTTTTCTTTAATTAATAAAAAAATTAATTTAATAAAAAACAAGTAAAAAAACTCTAGTCGGTGGTGCCCGACTAGGAGATCCCCTGTATGTATTTGTTAACGCAGACAAAATTTAAGTTTGTATAATTAAATATTAAAAAAAAGAAATTTTTTTTTTTTGCCGGTATCCAAAATATAACAAATATAATATAATATAATATAACAAAAATCGAAATTGTATACAATATAAATTAATCTAAATACGAAATTTGGAGACTCTAGCTACAAAAAATGTACGAGATATAATTTAATAACTTAATTTCGATAAGGTTTTTAATCGATAACATTAAAACGGAACTGGTTATCGATTTTTTAAAACAAACTCGATATGCGCGTGCTATACAGGGACCTAAACAAATCAAGTCTCTAGCTTTTATATGTTTTGAGATCGAAGCGTTCATACATACGGACCGATGGGCAGACGGATAAACAGACAGACGGACAAAGTTAGATCAACTCAGCTCGTCTCCCTGATCAAGAATATACATATGTACTTTATGGGGTCTGCCAGGCCCCCTTCTGCCTGTTACATACATTTGACTTTTTAACAAAACCATTATAACCTGATTTCCCAATTTTCAATGGGTTCAGGGTATACAAAAATCAAATATTAAGAAAATCCGAAAAATACACATCTGGAGTCGAACCAACATCTACTGATCAAAGCGCACCACCTCTACCGACACCGATATTGGGTGTATGCAAAAAAAAAACAATAAAAACTTTTTGACATTGGAGGGACTCGAACCGAGATCTGCACGGCACGGTGTACCTCGCGTCTATTAGACAAGCAGTAGAAAATTCGAAACTAAAGGCTAAGAATTATAACAAAATTCAAGCACTCAGCTGTAAGTGTTGTGATTTCTTCTTCTTAGAACAGACAAGAATGCTCGCATTCGAATGTCTCAATGTATGTGTGCACATGTATAAAAAAAATGAGTCATTGCTTACGGGGGTGGGTTGCTGGTCACATGTTGCAATTGACAAAACGTTTTGTTTAATTACTTCTGTGATACTTAATGGATTTCAATGAAATTTTTAACATATGATATACATATTATATTGAATATTTGTTAATTGTCTAAAATCGCAAACTTATTCACATATTGGCAATATTTGCAACTAACCTTCAATTTAAAAATTTTCTCTAGCTCTTACATTCTGAGATCGACGCGTTCATGCATACGGACGGACGGACAGACAGACGGACAGGGCTAAATCGACTCAGCTCGTCTCCCTGATCAAGAATATATATACTTTATGGGTCTGCCACGCCTGCTTCTGCGTGTTACATACATTTGACATTTCAACAAAACCATTATACCCTGATTTCCCATTTTCAATGTGTTCAGGGTAGAACAAGAAAGAACGTTGCAGGCGCAACCGACTGCTAGATACTCTGTTCAAATAGGGGCCTCTGGCATAGTACATTTTAAAGTTTATCTTAACTTGCTAAAGGCGCCCCTCGAGTCAACGTCCGATTCAAAGTAAATATACAAAATATTTTATTAAAATTGTAAATATGTATGTAAATAAGTATGAACCCATTGAAAATGGGAAATCAGGGTATAATGGTTTTGTTAAACTGTCAAATGTATGTAACAGGCAGAAGGGGCGTGGCAGACCCCGTAAAGTATATATATTCTTGATCAGGGAGACGAGCTGAGTCGATTTAGCCCTGTCCGTCTGTCTGCCTATCTGTCTGTCTGTCCGTCTGTCCATATGCATGAACGCGTCGATCTCAGAACATATGAGCTAGAGACTTCAATTTTTGGAAGTCCCTGTATAGCACGCACATATCAAGATAGTTTCAAAAAATTCGATAACTTTTCCCGTTTTTTTTATCGATTAAAAACCTTATCGAAATCAAGTTATTAAATTATATCTCGTACATTTTTTGAGCTAGTCTTCAAATTTTGTATTTAGATTAATTTATATTTTATATAATTTCGTTTTTTGTTATATTTTGGATACCGGCAAAAAAAAAAAAAAATTTTTTTTTAATATTTTATGTTAATAAAGATCGGACGGGATTTAGGGGATCTCCTAGTCGGGCACCACCGACTAGAGTTTTCTTAGTTGTTGGTTAATATCATTTTTTAAAATCAAATTTATAGAATTATTATTATTATTATTATTAGATATTTTTTTAATAATATTATATATATTTGGAATAATATTATGTATATTATGTTACCTATTTACTAGAACAAATTTGTTGTCTTACCTTACACATAGTTTCCAAAGACTTTTTGATTTCCTCTATCACAGTGGTTAAAATCAATAAAGTAGATTCAATCTAAGAATGGTGGAAGTTTTAGACATGCAGCAGTTCAATAATAGCAATGGACCTTACCTCAGGTACAAGATAATTCACCAACTCTTCCTTATCATCAATGCTTAATCCTATAAATACTTCTAGAGTATTGCGCAGTAATTGCAGTACTTGCGACATAAATATTGGAATGCGGTTTCGCACAAATTTTACGATTTCATTTTTCTGATAACGAGCCAAGTGAGTGGCGTCTTTTATAAAGATTTTGCAAAATTGTAACACCTTGGCGCAGCCTTTAGAAGAAAAATGGTTTAAAAAATTATGGTTTTAGTCAATTTTTAAATTAGGATTACCTTGCACTTTATACTTAATTTAACATACTACCAAGAACTACCTGGAACATACATAAAGACACAGTTACAAAAATACCCGTACACATATGGATATAAGCAGCGACCACTATCCTCTACTTATTTCGGAGCGACCTGCCAAGTCGTCAACTTTGTGGCGAGAGGCCTTGCGCCTGGATACCTTCGATTCGACAGCATTTTCGGGGGCCATCCAGTCGTTGAGCAAATCTGGCAACGCTCAGGCCAGAGCTTGCTAACATGCAATGTCATAAGCTGTTCAGAAGACACTAAGTGCCTATGAACTGGTGAACTGAACAGATAAACGAAATTCGAAGCTGTTTCTACCCCTCGGGGGCAGTGGGTATAATACAATAGACAAAAGACTATACGCCGGCAAACATGTGCACCCTACGTTTCGTATGGAACTAAAATCTATTGTAGAAATGTGCTTTTCAAATAGACCGAAGTCAATTCATGCACCTGACTCTACGTCAGCAAATGAAGATTTGACCTGCGCTCACACTGTTCTCACCACAGGAGATGAAATGATAGCAGCTGAAAAAAACCAGTCCAGCCCAGCATGGCCCCAGGGCCAGACGGTATTCTCAACCGTGAGTTGAAGCTAGCTCTCGCCTTGCATCCAGAAGTTTGTGCGGAGCTATTTAATGTATGCTTGACTCAGAAAACGTTTCCTGTAATCTGGAAGGCTCAAGATCTGGTACTATTACCCAAGGCTGGTAAACCACCGGAGGCCACTCTGCTTCCTAGATACCATGGGGAAGGTGTTGATGAAACTGGTCTGCTCTAGGTTGAAGACTTCAATCACTAACGCTGGTGGCCTGCCCCCAAACCAATTCGTTTTTCGAAAGGCCAAGTTAACCTTGGATGTTGTGCATCTTAGCGACTCTGGATGTGAAGAATGCGTTCACCACAGTTAGCTGGGATATACGGGATGCGCTGTCACAATTCAATATTCCCAAATATCTACACGAGAAGGTAAAGGGCTACTTCAGATGAAGAACGCTAGTCTACAACACAAGTAAGGCCCGCATACTTGTGTCAGCTGCAGTCCCCAAGGAACAGTACTGGGGCTTCTTTTATGGAATGCGATATATAAAGGTGTACTGCGCCTGTAAGTCCCCGTAAACACTCACACCAAGGAGGTCAGAGATACGGAGGATATGTACAGCACAAGTATCAGCTGCATACGAGATTGGCTGACAGGAACAAGACTCGAGTTAGCGAAGCATAAAACGGAGGCCGAGCTAGTATTAAGATTGGCAAGACCGACATTGTGTCAAAGAGAGTGATAAAGAAGTAGATTGGAGTCAAGTTAGACATGCCGTGAGAACCTGCAATACGTGCACAAAAAAACAGCTGATTCCTGTATAAACACGGAGACCAAAGTAATTCGACGCCTTCTTCTGCCTACTTTACGCAGCGCAAATCTGGTCAAGAACAGAGGCAACTCCGAGCTACTCTCGATGTACTCAGATTACGCTGCGCTTGTTATCGCCGGAATACTCTTCATCGAGGATTTGGTAGAAGAGGCGGTATGTCGGAGTATGGGCAACAACAGCGAGTCTGCAACGAGCAGCAGTGATGGTAGAGATTCGCATACTTGATCGGAGCAAAAGGCAAGTGAGGCAACTCATTCTTATTATAAATAAATTAATATTAAAACACGTAAGAAAACTCTAGTCGGGTGTAACCGCCTGAGCCCCGTCCGATCTGCGTTTTTAAATATACTACGTATCTTGTATCTATCATAAACTTATACCAAATTTAACTTTATTTTCAATCTTGCACTTTCACAATTAAATAGCATGTTTGTCAATAAAGTATTTTTTAATAATAGAAGATAAAAAAAATGGAGAAACCCCGTCGAGTCGAACCAGCATCATCAAAGCGAATCCCCTCTACCGAATCCGCTATTGTGTGTGTGAAAAAAAAAACAATAAAAGAGTATTGACTTCTGCAGAGTTTGAACCTAAGTCTGCTCGGCACGGCGTGCCCCGTTTCTATAAACACCGCCACTGCACTGCTTAGACAGCTAAGAATTATAACAAAATACAAGAAGTGTTGTGATTCTTAGAACAGACAAGAATGCTCGCATTCGAATGTCTCAATGTATGTGTGCACATGTATAGAAAAAATGATTTATTGCTTACGGGGGTGGGTTGCTGGTCACATGTTGCAATTGACAAAACGTTTTGTTTAATTACTTCTGTGATACTTAATGGATTTCAATGAAATTTTCAACATATGATCTATATATGTATATATTTGTATATTTTTCAATTGTATATCCAATATCCAAAAGAAACCAAAAACCGAAATTGTATAAAATATAATTGAAACTAAATGCAAAATTTGAAGACTCTAGCTCCAAATATGTACGAGATAGAATTAAAAAACTGTATTTCAATAAGGTTTTTAATCGATAACAATAAAACGGTAAACGTTATCGAATGTTTGAAACAAACTTGATCTGCGAATGCTATACAGGGACTTCTAAAAAATTTCAAGTCTCTAGCTTTTATAGGTTCTGAGATCGATGCGTTTATACATACCGACAGGCGGACAGGGCTAAATCGACTCAGGTCGTCACCCTGATCAAGAATATATATACAGTAGAGTCTCGATAATTTTTACACCCCGCTAAATCGAAAATCGCGATAAATCGAAAAAATTCTATCCCCTTGAAAAAAAATCAGTTACAGTCGTCTCGATAATTTGAATTTCTGTGTAAATCGAAAAAAAAAACTGATCCCTTGCCATTTCGAATTATCGGGACTCGACTGTACTTTAGGGGGTCTGCCACGCCTCCTTCTGCCTGTTACATTTGACAGTTTAACAAAACCATTATACCTTGATTTCCCATTTTCAATGGGTTCAGAGTATAAAAATAAAAGAATAAAAATAATATATATATATATATATATATATATATATATATATATATATATATATATATATATATATATATATATATATATATATATATATATATATATATATAGGTATATGCAGCATTCCATAAGCTCGAAAAATATGCTAAAGGAAGTCATCATGAAGGAATGGGGCAAAATAACGGCCGCAGACACGCGGAAACTAGTTGATTCAATGTCTCGACGTCTAGCAGAGGTTTTAAAGCGAAATGGTTATCCAACAAAATATTAAAATCTAATGATTTCCTTCAAAATGTGTAGTAGAATTGAAGTGTACGCAGACTTTTGCGACCTCATTTTTCGGTTAAGTTTTTTGTTAACATTTTTTTTATATTAAAACTTTGTTATTTTGAATAAAACCAGTACATGGATAAGTAGATAAATAAGTGAACTATATTATAAAAAAAGAATCAATCCAATAAGTGCCTTGTATTAAATTATAGAGGCAACTGAACATAAAAAAAATTTTTTTTTCCTGGTGTACGCAGACTTATGCGAGCAAGTGTACATATATTTATATAAGCTTGATAAGCTATCGACAATTTCATGTTCGTATGATAACCTAACTAGTACTCATCTATCAAATTTAAATTGGTTATAAATTATTTAAATTATAAATCACCTGCCGGCATTTGAAAAGAATTTCACCATTCGCATGCTTTTATGTGTAATATGTCTATTATCACTGAAAAAATTTCTTACCTATTGCACATTCTCTCAGTCCATTTTGAAACGTTGCGTATAGTAGTGCCGGCGTGTAAGATATTGTGACCGGATCAAGGTACTGTATTACGCGGTTAAGGATATTGTGCAGATCCATTGTTATGTTTACGACCACTTTTAGGTACCACATAGAAAAGTTAAAATTTTGAAAACAATATTGAGTTTTGAGTTATACTCACATTTTTTAAGTCGCAGTAAACGCAGGTACGTATGAGTTGGTGCCACCAGCTTTGTTAGGGATGGTTGCGCTTCGCAAAAATTTATCAGCTTCTCACAAACATCCTCATCCAGTTCAGGAAGCAAGGATTCTGTATAAAACCAATGCAAGATCGGGTTCAAAAGAAATGTGGGTAGATTGAAGAGGACTCCAACCGGTGTTAGCGGTGACGACGGTGGCGTATCCATTGAATTGTTAAACGGTGAAGGGCTGCGCACTCGATAGGGAGACAGTGGTGGTCGACGTGTATTGCATACAGTCAGATTAGTGGTGCCGCCGCTTTGGAGAATAGACGACGACATAGGTTGCAACATCAAGTCCTGACAAAAATTAAAAATATTTTTGGATTCTATTTGAGATGTCTCCAGGTGCGAATCTGAATGCGAAGTAGGTGGAAATCGACGCATACCACCACGTAGTAGTCCACCATCAGCGTCGCAGACTGTTTCACCCAAATATTTTTCATTACCATTACTTAGACAGTTAAAACTGTTACTAAAATAATGCAAACGCTGGGCCTCTAATCCTGTGGTTGGTGCCAATAGTTGAAAATCGCAGATTGGCTGCATATATATGGAGGATAAATTAATGCCTTGCAAATTTTTTGTTTGCTCTTTGCCAGCATTAACAATAGCAATTGATATATTTATAGGATTTGGATTTGATGTATTTGGCGTAAAATGCAAAGGTTGTAAGTTTTGAGATGTTGATAGCAGGGTATTGTTTGCACACATACTACAATCAAATCCGTTAAGACGCAGTATAGAGGAATGAAGAGCATATTCTAATCCTGTACAGCTTTTCACTAATACATCGCTAAAATAAGGCTCCAACAGTGCTTCACCAAAACTGAATTGTCGTTCCTGACCGTTCGCTCGATCGTCCTGAAGCCTCTTGCATTCAACTGAATACCACTCGTCGCAACTAAGCAGTAGTGAGTCAGTTGGCATTAACGTAGTGGTCTATAAATATTTTACATAAATAAAATATAGTATAATTGATATAATGGATTGAAATGACAAACTACTTACACTGAATTCAATACTGTGGCCAGCAAAAGCGCCAAAGACTAGACGAGGATTAGCCTCGTGTACATCAAACGTTTCACAACTAAATAAAACACTTGCTGAGTCATTGCAAGTGCTGCTATCAGTTATTTCAGGAAGTGGACTGACCAAATCATTGTACCAGGTAATGTCGCTAGTATCGTCTAGGCGAAATTTGATTCTGGGCAGTAAATAGTCTTAGATAATATTTGCAAGAGCCTAAAAAAATACTCACCCTTCTAGTCCAGAAACCTCTCGCTTGCCTTCGAATGTACATGAAATTATCTGTGTCGTGAATAAAGTTAATGTCTGAAAACTTTGTATATATTAATTTTAAATAAAATACCTCCCATGTTCCTAGAAAAGTGTGCTCCAACGCCATGTTAATTGTTATGATTTGCCCTTGCTAAAGCGGGGGTTCAGAAGAGTTTATTCGTGGACTTGCGCCACACTAGCTCCGAAAAATTTGTGGCATGTCAGAATGAACGCACGTACATGAGATATTTATACAGTCTAGTACTGTACTGTATATACATACTTCATGGTTTTAAATATAGTGTTGATTTATTGAGTTATCGAGTATTTCGTATAATTAATTACAAATTTTACACTGTTCTACCGCTGGCGACCGATAATACATAGGAGTAATTTAATGTAATCTCTGTACTTTTGCGCATGCTCCATATAAATACATATACATATGTACATACATACATACATACATATGTATGTATGTACATGCGTATACAAAATGTGTCTCTCTTCCATGAAGATTAAGAGACTTGTTTTTTAAAACTTCAGTAAGAAAAATGTGAAATTTTGTCACAATATGTAAAAAAGCACAGATCTATTGATCTATTGATTTAGTATGATATATTCGGTTAAAAAATTACTACAGTTGTTGATATCCCACAAATTCACATCAACTATACTATACTCCTATATACATATGTACATGTACATACATACATACACTTGCAAGAATAAATATGCGTACAAGATTGATTCATCCCGTCTGTTAATCCAGCTTAATTTTTCTGTTCCTTCCAAAATAACCAGACTCTTTCGTCCGTTGTATTTACCATTGTGCACATCGGATTATTCTTTGTATAGTGCGTTTCACGTTTTATGCGTTCATTATAATAAATTTTACCACGTATTTTCCTCAGAGCTCTCTTTTTCGTTAACAAAATCCTTGCTTTCAGGTCATCTTAGGGAAATCATACACAATACCCAGGAGTAAGCTGGTCATAACTTTTATGATCTGTCAAATCTCCCACATTGTGTAGTGATTTCCCAATCTTTTATTTTCTTTATTTCTCTACTCCTCATCCAGTCGCTTTTATTAATATTTTCTTTTATCTATTAATACTAACTTTAAATTTTACGATATTATTTTATTTATAATTATAAGTTTTTTTTTTTTTTTTTTTTTTATATGGCAATCATTTATTGTATGTGGGTTTCATTTTTCTAAGAAAAACTTTAAAACCTCATTTTGGCAAAACATTGAGAAATATTTAGTGTGAGTGTGTGGAATTGATACAAAATATGTGAGAGTAACTGGTGTGGGCTATATTAATAAATAATGATCATATTGAGGTGTGAGTTATGTGCGTGTGCGTGGATTAGGTAAAGGGAGTGTACTGTCTGGTAGATGTTCAAGCTGGGCTCTTTTAAGTCTGTATGAGGAAGGATGTAAAATATCAAAGGTGAGTGATTGTGCAAGAGGATTTGGGTGAGATGAGTGTCTAGAGTTCTGTTTGATAGAAGTGTCTTGGATAATATTAATGACGTAATTGAGTTTTAAATCTGTCATGATATCATCATTCCTGGCAAATGGAAATCCAATAAAATGTCTTATAATGCGATGTTCAGTACTTTGAAGTTTCTTTATGAGATAAGGAGCAGCTGTTCCCCAAATGGAGCACCCGTATCTCCATATAGGCTGAATTAGTGAATTGAAAAGTGTAACTTTGGAGTTAAGTGATAGTTTTGATTTGTGATTGAGTAACCAGTGTAATTTTTTGTGTCTTGTGTTAATAGTACCTATAATGTTCTGAATGTGTGTTCGCCAAAATTATAAGTAAGATTCATTAATAAATATTTTAAGTTTCCATTAACACTTTCTATCTTTCATAGTCAATAATACCGACCATGACTGTGATTTGGGGCATACCTGGCCGGACTGGAATATACAAAACCCCCACCGGGTTGGTGGTAATATTGAAATATTTTTCTGTTCTTATTTAAGCTATACATTATATTGGTTTAGTTCACCTTTAAATTGACTGTCATCTTTCAATATCCTTTTGAATAAATAAATAAAACAAGAAAGAACGTTGCAGTTGGGCGCAACCGACTGCGTGAGACTCTGTTCCTATAGTGGCTTCTGGCATATTACATTTTAAAGTTTATCTTAACTTACTAAAGGCGCCGCTCGAATCAACTTCCGATTCAAAAAAAATATACAATATATTTTATTCAAATTAAATATATACATATGTAAATGAGTAAAATTTTTATAAATTATGGCTCGCTTCAATCGTTCGTGTGTCCACACTTAATTTTTATGCAAGGCAGTCTATTAACTTAAAATTTGTCTGTTAATTTGATAGTGCGACGTCACATTTTCTTTGCATAACCTACTGAGTCTTTTAACAGCAAAGAATTAAGACTACAGTCGAGTCTCGATAATTTGTACCCCGCTAAATCGATAATCGCGATAAATCGAAACAAAATCTATCCCCTTGAAAAAAATTCGTTACAGTCGAGTCTCGATAATTTGAATTTCCGTCTAATTCGTAAAAAACCTGATCCCCTTGCCATTTCGAATTATCAAGACTCGACTGTATTTATATAGGCGGTACACTCTTATGACTAAATCCGATACGTAAGAATATTGCAGTTTAGCGCAATCTACTGTATTATTCTTGTGATGATGATTCTGCAGCAAAATTTAACTCAAGAGCTCAAGAGCAAAATTTTCCAATTTGCCACGCCCCCAGTAGTCATACACATGTAATTTTTGGCCAATCCTTAGATGGAGTCTAAAGTGACATGACATTAAAATTTGCAAGCTTACTCTCCAAAAATGTGGAAATTACAGGGTATTTTTCGGTGTGCCACGCCATAAAGAGGCGTTACAATTAATTTTGGGTTATCGATAGAGGAGGTCACCAGTAACTCAATTAGCCAATTTTGAAGCTTCTAGCTCTGAAACTTTAGAAGATATAAAAGGAGATTTTGTGCTAAACACTATATATTCAGATCCGATTTGCCACGCCCCCAGTTGGCGTAGACATGTTATTTTTGGCCAATCTTTAGAAGTAGTCGAAGGTAACGCAAATGCAAAATTTGTAAGCTTACGTTCCAAAAATGTGGAAATTGCAGAGTATTTTTCGGTATGCCACGCCATAAAGAGGCGTAACAATTATTTTTGGGTTATCGATAGAGAAGGTCACCAGTAACTCAACTAGCGAAATTTGAAGTTTCTAGCTCTAAAACTTTAGGAGATATAAGCTTTTGCGGTTTGCCACGACCCCAATGAGCGTAGATATATCCGCCATAACTTTTTGACCTAAGGTTGTCAACGCAAGTATATATTCCAAATTGCAAGTCTCTAGCATCAATTGTGCTTTAAATATATGTATAAGAATATGTATAAATCACTATATAGTCAGATCCGATTTGCCACGCGCCCAGTGGGCTTGGATATATATAACTTTTTCATCGATCTTTATAGGATCATAACAATACTTACACACCAAATTTGGGCATTCTAGCTCTAAAACTGTAGAAGAATATGTCCGCCATACCTTTTTGATCTTGGGTTGTCAACGCGAGTGTACGTTTCAAATTTCAACTCTCTAGCACTTCAACTAATAGGGTTTCTGACATACCGGAAAATGCATTTTCAAGATTTGCCACGCCTCTAGTGGGCGTATCGGGAAAATCTTGACACTTTATAATTCGAGGGTATACACGAGTATATGTGTCAAATTTCAAGTCTCTAGCTTCAATAGCGTCGAAATGGTTTGCGTTCATACGGACAGCAAGACGGACATTGCACAAAACCCATATACTCTTTTTATACCCTGAACCCATTGAAAATGGGAAATCAGGGTATAATGGTTTTGTTAAATTGTTAAATGTATGTAACAGGCAGAAGGGTGGTGGGAAACCCCATAAAGTATAAATATTCTTGATCAGGAAGACGAGCTGAGTCGATATAGCCATGTCCGTCTGTCCGTCCGTCCGTGTGAACGCAGCAATCTCGTAAGCCACTAAAGTATACCCTACGCAGAACGAGTTTATCATTTTTTTTTTTGATAACTCATCCTATTCCCTTGTTATCGATGAAAATCGATAATTTTACTTTGTTTTTCAAGTGTTACTTTATTACCGTAGTAGCTGTAGATTTCATTTACTGTGCATGTCACTGCGTAAACGGCGCAATTAGCAGAGCATGTACTTATGACTGCATCTGCATGTGTGTTTGAGTATGTTTTGCTTGTAATGCATATGTATATAAAAGAAGCGCATTGTGATTTGAATATCACAACTTCGCAGGGTTCAGGGTATCTCTTAGTCGAAAAGTTTCGACTAGAGCACTCTTACTTGTTCCCTTTGAGAACTGAGTATAAAACAAGTAAGAGTGCTCTAGTCGAGACTGCTCGACTAAGAGATACCCTTAACCCTGCGAAGATGCGATATTCAAATCACTTTACGCTTCTTTTATATATACATATATACAAACAAACACACATATGCACAAGCACGCACAAGCACTTGCTCTGCTACTGCGTGGGCTGTGCTTGGCCTGAGGTATGGGCTATATTATGGAAACTTATTTGTTGAATTAGTTTTCTTCTAGATGGGCTTTCGTAATCAAACTTTTAGAGCGTATTATTGACATTTATATGTATGTATTTGCCAAAGCACAAGTCTCTAGTAATTGAAATCCTTTTTTTTATATTAAGGGGGGAAGGGGTGGTATCTAAAATCCAAAAATTTAAAAATGTTTGTACAGTCGAGTCCCGATAATTCGAAATGGCAAGGGGATCAGTTTTTTTTCGATTTACACAGAAATTCAAATTATCGAGATTTCTATCATATAGATAACCCCATCAAGGGGATAGAATTTTTTTCGATTTATCGCGATTTTCGATTTACAAATACGGGGTACAAATGATCGAGACTCGACTGTATTCATTTCACGGATATACACAGTAAATCTATTGCTATAACGGTATTCAAGTTACACTCAAATTACGAAGCAAAATTATTGATTTTCATCGATAATAAGGAAATGGAATGAGGTATCGAAAAAAATGATATACTCGTACTGCGTAGAGTATACACGAGTATACATTTCATATTTCAGAACTCTAGCTTTTGTGGTTAGCGAGACGGACAGACGGACATGGCTATATCGACACATCTCGTTTCCCTGATCAAGAATATATTTACTTAATGGGGTCTGCCACGCCTGTGTTACATACATTTTCACAAAAGCAATATACCCTGATTTCCCATTTTCAATGGGTTCAGGGTATAAACAACAGAAAAGGCACTTTTTCATCAAAATAACAATAAATGTAGTATGATGTCGGATACCCTTTCCTTTTTATGGTTTATCTCAATCACTTTAGTCTTGACATGACCAATTTTCGAGTGTAATCAGGCGGAGTTTGAAGCCACTCTTCAGCATGTCCTTTGATGTTATAGCACGTAGGCAAATGCTAGGATCCAGAAAATCCCAAAGATGCTCAATAGGACTTAAATCTAACGACTGGGTTGGCGAGGACAACTGGTTTTTGTATTATAAAGCAACCATAGCTTGACATTGTGGGCTGTATGTCTGAGATCATTGTCCTGTTGAAACCAAAAGTCGTCGCCGAGCCCGAATTTTTTCCAGATTTCGTGAAAATTATCTTTTAATATTTGAAAGTTAACCTTGTGACGAGCAATATATATATATGCACGTAGTAATGTGTATAAATACATGTAGTTGCTATGTGCTTATATGCATATACGTGCATATGTATGTTACTCCACACAGCGACGCGAGCACTGTAGGAGCGGCCCTCGCGACTGGAAAGGGTCAGAGTCCGAAAGATGGATTCAGCAATTGGCTCGCGTCGCTCCCACGACGATCATCGGCGACCGTTGGCCGAGGTACAGTTCGTGGCAGTGTGAAAGTAGTGGATGCTTTCACTCGCACAGCCATAACGGTACTTCGGCCAATGAGAGGCTGCCACGCGATCTGGCGACATTTGGCGTCGCAAAATATCGCGTGATGTTGCCGTTAAACCGGGCACGACCGACAGACAAGCCCCGCTCCAGAGCCGAGCGAGGAGCCATTACGACGTGAAGCAGGGCCTGCGTCTGTGCTATAAAAAGGAGACGGGCGCCTTTTTATAGCCTCAGTATAGCGACAGTCAAAAATAATAAAAGTGAAAGTAAACGTGAAAGTGCCGAAAGTCAACGCGAAGAAAGTGATCAACCCAAAAGGACATCGAGGGACATTGAAGGATACCGATGTCGAAAGGACATCGATGTCAAGGACTTCAACGAAATCAAGGATATCGTGGGAAAATCCAAGGATATCCAAGGAGGATATCTGGGACGCCTATTGAGGACCACAGGCAACCCTGCAAGGACACAGGATCATCAGCTGCCACCAACGAGGACATTGGTGCGGCGCAGCTGAACATAGAGATAGAAGTCGGCGAAACGTGGGACAGGAGTGAGTAGAGTTCACGTAGCCGTGCGAAAGAGTGTATTTTGTGCCTGAGGTGAACCTTTGGTGTGTTACAAGCGAATCCAGATGTAGGAGTGGGCTGTAATTGAGTGCTCAAACAAACCAAAGGCTAACCAGGGCATCACCGCTCGTACAGCAGGAGGGCCCTGAACATATCTGCTCCAATCCTGTGTACAGGTGTGCATGATAGGAGGCGAGTCCTTGCATATAGCAGCAGTACCTCAGGCAGGCATACAATATTGTATTTCGTGAATTGTAAATTATCCGAAACGCACAGAGAATATATACAAGTTGAAACCAAACACATTTGTCGACTACTTATTATCGCAGGGGCTTCAACAAATAAATTTGTTGGCACGAACACACAGTCGTCTGAAACTGAACCGGCTTGAACTCGGGATAAACCGAAGGTTCGTTACAATAGTAAAAAGATAGAATACCAAAATTTTAGGTGTGACTTACTGTTAAGATGCTATAAACATCGATGAAAAATGTTCATATCTACGCCCACTGGTGAAGATTAAAAATGTGGAAAATACAGGGTATTTTTCGGTATGTTACCCCCTTAAAAGGCCTAACCATAATATGTTAGTCATCGATGGAGGATGTCACTAGTGCAGTATGCCAGCAAGAACTATCGTTAACCATCGATGGTTACAATCGATAAGTGGCAGAAGTATTGAAAAAAACGATCGTTAAGAACGAAGCAGAGGAAGTCATGGGAAAAAAGCGAAGACGTGTAGAAGACTATTTAGTGATTATCGTTAGAAATAAATAATGTTAACTAAAGTTAGAGCCTCCCACAATCTCAGAAGTGGGCGCAAAAGCACAACATAGATATAAACGACGAGGTTTCACGTGTGCAGCTGAAACAAGTAAGAAAACTCTAGTTGGTGGTGCCCGACTAGGAGATCCCCTAAACCCCGTCCGATCTGCGTTTTAAAATATACTCAATTATGTATTTATTAATGCAGAAAAAATGTAAGGTCGGTAAATCAAATTATGAAAAAAAATCTTTTTTTCAGCCGGTATCTAGAATCCAGTGCTTTGAAGACCCCAGCAAGTAGATGAGGGCAGAATTGCGTTTGCCCCAGCAAGTCGTCACTGGAGGGAAAGGAGGAGCATTGACGAAGCCACGGCCCAATAGCAACTTAGTTAAGGAGACACGTTCTTTCGATTGCAACTACAAGGGTCATTGGGCAAGAGAATGCTTGAAACCTAAGAGAGAACAGGGTTCTTGCTACGGTTGTGGTGCCAATGACCACCTTGTGGCGCAATGTCCAAAGAGGAAGATTCTTGCTGGAAAAATATGTTTGGAAGTAAAGAATTAGATAGTAAATTGTTAGGACGTAGAGAATTAGTAAATCAAGTTTTAGAGAGCAAACAATTAGAAGACAAATTTTTTTATTTTGAAATTAAATTTTTAATTGGTTAGCGTGCTGCTAACTTTTAGGCTACTTAATCTAAACAGAAATATTTTCTAAATATCGTCTACATAAGAACTAACATAGGGTACATATCTTAGGGTACGAAAGAGGTTTTAGGGTGCTGTTAACACGGTCAAGACTCGGTCCAGCAGGTCTTGAGGGAAGTGACGCCTGCGTCTTCTCCTGGTGCAGTTGCGGGGACTAGCAGACCTTTGAGCTGCAGTACCTAGCCGTCTGGCTAGGCTGTAAGGGTAGAATGTAATCTCTCGAGGAATTTTTTGGCCACTTCCTGGATTTTATCTCCAATTTTTTTAACCTTGAGGTCTCGCTCTATGTCCCTGGTCGTCATGTACCAAGAGTTCCAGTGATTTTCCTCAGCATTTTTGCCTGAAGAACACAAAGTTTATTTATGTGCGACTTGGCAGCCTCACCATAAACCTGGATAGCGTAGAAGAGGCCAGGAGCTAGGATGCTCTTATAAATGTTGACCTTGTTGTCCAGTAAAAGCTTGTTACGCGCTGCAATCAACCATGAAATTTTTGCCGTTTTAGTCCTAAATGAGTGCTGCAGCGACGTGATGTGCCTTTTAAACGTGATGCGTTTGTCCAGGATAATACCAAGGTATCTGTGGGCCAATGCGTGATTCAACACTCTTCCCCTGATGCTGACACCAGGACAACTACGCAATCTGTTTGTGAATGTGACGTTTGCACATTTGTCCGTATTGATGCACACATTCCATTTTTGAGCCCATTCTTGGAATGCATCTAGGTATTCTTGGAGTGCATCCGTGACCTGGGATATGCAGCTGTTTTTTATGAGCACCGTAGTATCGTCAGCGTAGGTCGCGATTAACACATCTCTGTGGTCAAGACCAGCAATTGCAGTGTGTCTTGGCATATCCGCAGTGAATATAGAATATTGCGTGGGGCCCAGGACATTGCGTTGGCGACGCCAGCACGAAATTTACAACTCTGTGCAGTTGTTCTGAAGTGCCATGCTGCAACCGGAAGCCAAACTGAAATTTTTGCCTGAGAAACAGCATCAGTGTTGAGGAGAAGTAAAGTATAGAAAAGCCAATTGTAGTACTTAGTCAGTTCATTTGAAATGATGATTTCGAAAACAGTATGCTTCAAATTAGTATTTTAGAAGGAGAGAAGCAAGAAGAATCATACAACATTGGGGAAAAGTAAAGAGTAGTTAAGACATAAGACAGAAGCTTATTAGATTACTGAAGGTCGCATACGTAAACGCAAAAAAGCCGATGAAACCTAATAACATGTGTAAAATGAGTATAATTGTAATGATTGAGAAGTCAAAACTTAGTTGCTCTCCAAAAAGATGGTCTTATACTGAGAAAGAAAAATTGCAGAATTTAAAAGACAAATACCTTTGAAATGGCATCATACAATCATACATACGAACAACTGTTCGGAGTATGCATCGCTAATCGTGTTAGTAGAGAACAAGTAAGAAAACTCTAGTCGAGGGTGCCCGACTAGGAGATCACCTGAACCCTGTCCGAGCTGCGTTCTTAAATGCAATATATGCCTTATCATGTATCTATCACAAACTTATACAAAATTCAATTAAATTGGTAGTCTTGCACTTTCACAATCAAATAGCATGTTTGTCGAAAAAGTAGTTTTTCTTTTAAGAATAACAGTAATAATAATTTAATAATAGAAAAAAACAATTAAAATTAAGAAAATCCGACATCAACGCACCTTGAGTCGAACCAACATCCATTTATCGAAACGCATCACCTCTACCGACACCGTCATGCAAAATTTTTTACATCGGCGGGACTCGAACCGAGATCTGCATGAAACGGCGTGTCTCCTTCTATCGACACCGCCACTGCACTGCTTGGAAAAAGACAAAGTAAAATATATCTCAACTCAACTGCTTTTGGTCAGTTCGAATTCGTGAGAATGCCAAAGGGGTTGAATACTGCTTCACAAGTTTTTCAGAGATTTGTTTGTAGTATACTTGCAGATTTAATAAGGGCAAATAAAGTTATTGGATATATGGATGATATAATGATTGCTAGCAAGATAATTATAATTATTTTTTTTTGTGTGGGTGAGGTAGGTGCTTTATGGACCGTCAGTCAGGTCGTCACTCTGGCTGGTGGGTTGGGCGGCAATACTGCTTACCGACTAAAAACCGTCCTCTTCTAGGAGTGCCTCCCACCTTGGAACCTGGAACTATCCCACATTAACCTTCAAAGTGGAGCCCTTGCTTATGCTCTAGCTGAGCACTGTCATCTGTATCCCTGCGTCCAGGTGCCGCTTTTACCGCCGGAGCACGTTTTGGGAAGTCACAGTTATACCACTACTCTAGAAAAGGCAAACATTCTCTCTAACATGTTTGCGTCTAAGCATCTCATTACAAATTCTTACTTTAACAGAGCTACCACAAAGTTAGTGCAAAACACAATCTCTGAACTTACTGCTCAGGGCAACTCCACATGCGACTCTCCATTTTTAACTATTACCAAGTCACTCAAAAATAAACAAGTAAGAGTCTCCAGTCGAGACTGCTCGACTAAGAGATACCCTGAACCCTGGGAAGATGCGATATTGAAATCACTTTACGCTTCGTTTATACATACATATATACAAAAAACACATACACTCACACAAACACATGCACACGCACGCACAAGCACTTGCTCTGCTACTGCGCAGTTAACGCAGCGACTGCGCGCGGGCTGCGCTTGGGCTGCAGTATGGGCTATATTATGGAAACTTATTTGTTGAATTAGTTTTCTTCTAGATGGACTTTCGTAATCAAACTTTTAGACATTCATATGTATGTATTTGCCAAAGCACAAGTCTATAGTATTTGAAAAACGTTTTTTACAAATTTGGTGGGAAGGGGGCGTGGTATCAAAAATCCAAAAATTCCAAAGTGTTTGTACCCCTTACCCCTTACACGGAAATAAATTGATAAACTCGTACTGCGTACGGTATACACTAGTATACATTTCAAATTTCAGATCTCTAGCTTTTGTGGTTTGCGAGATCGCTGCGTTCACACGGACGGACAGACGGACATGACTATATCGACTCAGCTTGTCGAGCTGCTCAAGAATATATATACTGTAAGGGGTCTGACACGCCTCCTTCAGCCTGTTACATAAATCTTCACAAAAACATTATACCCTGATTTCCCATTTTCAATGGGTTCAGGGTATAAAAATCGCCTGGGATAGACCAAATACCTAATATTTGCCTACAAAATTTACCTTCAAGTGCACTGGAATTTGTTACACTGGCTTCTAATAATTGCTTGAAATCGGATACTTTCCTCTCGTGTGGAAAACCGTCAAAATCATTCCGATTGCAAAGCAAGGTATTAGGGCGCCTAATCAAAATCAGACTCAATACATTCTGCCACCAATACAGTATGGTTTCAGAGAGCACTGTAGCTGCTTCTGGCACGGTATGGCATCCACAAACTGAGAGACTGTAACACTCCAATTTACGTGATAAATATTTTAAGAAGTTTTCTGACTGACAGACAGTGTTTTGTATATTTGAACGAAACTATGTCTAACAAAAAACACATTTACGCCCTCAGGTATCTGTCTTCAACCTATTCTGTACAACATTTGCACATATGATTTCCCCATGACTACAAGTTGCGAAGCATTAATATTTGCTGATGGTACTGCCGTCTATATATCTGGTAAACATTATTCAGAAATTCTCTCTGGTCTGCAAACTCTATTTATGAACTATAAACTCTATTTCAAGATATGACTTGTCCTACTATTCCCTTGTATAGAAATCCCTTAAGTGCCTGCATTGTACTATTAAGTAAGTAATTGAAGTACAATAGTATTAAGTCACATCGAAAGGGTTCCATTTTCCTTTGCCACACAAAAATCAAACAATGCACAAAAAAATCCTACTAAATTAGTACGCTCTAAAAGTTTGATTTCGAAAATCTATCTAAAAAAAAAAACAAGTAAGAGTGCTCTAGTCGAGACTGCTCGACTAAGAGATACCCTAAACCCTGCGAAGATGCGATATTCAAATCATTTTACGCTTCTTTTATATATACATATACATAAACAACACATACACACACACACACATGCACACGCACGCACAAGCACTTTCTCTGCTACTGCGCAGTTTACGCAGCGCGCATGTAGCGCTTGGACTGCAGTATGGGCTATATTTTGGAAACTTATTTGTTGAATAGGTTTGCTTCTAGATGAACTTTTACAGCGTAATAATGACATTCATATGTACAAGTATATATTTGCCAAAGCACAAGTCTCTAGTATTTGAAATACGTTTTTTTCAAATTTTGTAGGGAAGGGGGCGTGGTATCCAAAATCCAAAAATTGCAAAATATTTGTATTCATTACACGGATACACACAGTAAATCTGAAATCTATAGCTATAACGGTATTCAAAAACGAAGAAAAGTTATCGATTTTTATCAATAATAAGGAAATGGGATGAGTTATCGAAAAAAAATGATAAGCTCGTACTGCGTAGGATATACACGAGTATACATTTCAAATTTCAGATCTTCAGATCTGCGTTCACACGGACGGACGGACGGACGGATGGACAGACGGACATGGCTATATCGACTCAGTTTGTCGAGCTGATCAAGATTATATATACTTTATGGGGTCTGCCATGTCTCCTTCTGCCTGTTACATACATTTTCACAAAAACATTATACCCTGATTTCCCATTTTCAATGGGTTCAGGGTATAAAAATCAACAAATAAGTTTCCAATATAGCCCATAGTGCAGCCCAAGCGCAGCCCACGCGCAGTCTCTGCGTGTGTGTGTGTGTATGCGTTGTTTGTATATATGTATATATAAAAGAAGCGTAAAGTGATTTGAATATCGCATCTTCCCAGGGCTCAGGGTATCTCTTAGTCGACCAGCCTCAACTAGAGCACTCTTACTTGTTATACTTTGCATACTGGCTCAAAATTTTACAAAAATTTTCAAATTGAAGGTTAGTTGCAAATAAAGCCAATATGTGAATGAGTTTGTGATTTTAGACAAATGACAAATATTCAATATAATAGATGTAGATCATATGCTGAAAATTTCACTGAAATCCATTAGGTATCAGAGAAGTAATTAAACAAAAGGTTTTGTCAATTGCAACATGTGACCAGCAACCCACCCCAATAAGCAATGACTCATTATACTCTGTTCCCAAAGGCAAAAAGAGTATATTGGTTTTGTGCAATGTCCGTCTTGCTATCCGTCTGACCGTCTGTCCGTCTGTCCATATGAAGGCAAACCATTTCGACGCTATTGAAGCTAGAGACTTGAAATTTGAAACATATACTCGTGTATACCCTCGAATTATAAAGTGTTAAAATTTTCCCGATACGCCCACTAGGGGCGTGGCAAATCGAAAAATGCATTTTCCTGTGTGTCAGAAACCCTGTTAGTTGTAAAGCTAGAGAGTTGAAATTTGGAACGTATACTCACGTTGACAACCCAAGATCAAAAAGATATGGCGGATATATCTACGCCAATTGAGGGCGTGGCAAATCGGGTAATACTGTATCTTCTACAGCTTTAAAGCTAAAATGACCAAATTTGGTGTGTAAGTTATTGTTAAGATCCAATAAAGATCGCTAAAAAATTTTATATCCATGCCTACTGGGGGCGTGGCGAATTGGATCTGACTATATAGTGATTAATACATATTCTTATATATCTTAATCACTGCTAATGCTAGAGCCTTGAAATTTAAAATATATACTCGCGTTGACAACCCAAGATCAAAAAGATATGGCGGATGTATTTACGCCTATAGGGGGCGTGGCAAACCGCAAAAGTTTATATATCCTAAAGTTTAAGAGATAGAAATTTCAAGATTGGCTAATTAAGTTACTGGTGACCTCCCTTATCGATGATCCAAAAATAATTGTTACGCCCCTTTAGAGCGTGGCACACCGCAAAATACCTTGTGATTTCCACATTTTTGGAGAGTAAGCTTGCAAATTTTGCTGTTAGGTCACTTTAGACTCCTTCTCAGGATTGGCCAAAAGTTACATGTTTATGATCTCTGGGGGCGTGGCAAATTGGAAAAAATTATATTTTGCAGAGCTCTTGAGCTAAAATTGCTGCAGAATCACCATCACAAGAAGAATACAGTAGATTCCGCTAAACTGCAATATTCTTACGTATCGGATTTAGTCATAAGCGTGTACCGCTTCATAAATAAGCTAAATTGCTGGCTAAGTCGGCAGAAAAAATGGTAAGAGACAAATAAATATATGTATTTCGATTTAATGTTTAAATGCTTGAAATAATTGACCACCTAATATTAATATAGTTTTCGCATAGCCTAGGTTAGTTATTACGTGTTTTTCGTGTGTTGGCAATGCTTCAGACGATTCCCAAGTGGCACTGTTAAAAGACTCAGTAGGTTATGCAAAGAAAATGTGAGTGCTTGAATTTTGTTATAATTCTTAGCTGCCTTTAGTTTTAAATTTGCTACTGCTTGTCTAAGCAGTGCAGTGGTGGTGTTGATAGAAGCGAGGCACGCCGTGCCGTACAGACACTCAGTTCAAGACCCGCCGATGTCAAAAAAAAAATTTTTTTTTTTTCACACACAAATGTCAAAAAAAAATGTTTTTTTTTTTTTCACACACAATGGCGGTGTCGGTAGAGGTGATGCGCTTTGATCAGTAGATGTTGGTTTGACTCCAGGTGCGGAAATGTCGGATTTTCTACATTTTTTTTTTCTTTTATTAAATTATTATTACTATTATTCTTAAAACAAATACTTCTTTTTTGACAAACATACTTTTGACTGCACCCATAAGCACATGCTCTGCTAATTGCGCAGTTTACGCAGTGACTGCGATTGGCTTGCGGCTGTGATGCAGTATGGGCAATATTATGGGAACTTATTTATTGAATTAGTTTTCTTTTAGATTAGTTTTCTTCTTCGTAACCAAACTTATAAACTTACAGTGTAATAATGACATTCATATGTACGTACGTTTGCTAACGTACAAGTCTCTAGTATTTGATATACTTTTTTTCAAATTTGGGAGGAAGGGGGAGTGGTATCCAAAATCAAAATTCAAATCAAAAAAAAAAAATCAAATTGTTTGTATCCATTACACGGATATACACAGTAAATTTGAAATCTATAGCTTTAACGGTATTCAAGTAACGCTTGAAAAACGAAACAAAATTATCGATTTTCATCGATACTAAGGAAATAGAATGAGTTATCGAAAAAAAATGATAAACTCGTACTGCGTAGGGTATACACGAGTATACAGTTCAAATTTCAGATCTCTAGCTTTTGTGGTTTACGAGATAGATGCGTTCACACGGACGGACGGACTGGCGGACGGACAGGCGGACATGGCTATATCAACTCAGTTTGCCGAGTTGATCAAGAATATATATTTATTTTATGGGGTCTGCCACGTCTCCTTCTGCCTGTTACATACATTTTCACAAAAACATTATACCCTGATTTCCCATTTTTAATGGGTTCAGGGTATAAAAAGGAAAATAAATCTTGTTCGAAAATCGTCAAGTGACTGGTAGAGAGCTGGCATGTGAACTGGACATTGGTCGTGAGCAAGTTCGTTTGATTTTGGTTGACCATTTGGGCATGAGACGCGTCGCCGTTCAGCTCGTTCCAAAAGAGCTGAATTTGTACAAAAAAAAAAAAAAAAAAAATAGTGAGCAGGTCTCTTTGGAAATGCTGGATCGTGCTAATTCAGATCACAACTTCATGGAACGGATCATAACTGGTGAGGAGACATGGGTCTACGAGTACGACATGCAAACAAGCCAACAATCGTCGGAATGGAGACTGAAACACGAGCAAAAGCAAAGAAAACGTGCCAAAGTCGATCCAAAATCAAGGTCATCCTCATCATTTTCAACGATATTCGAGGTCAGGTCCAGTATGAATTCGCACCGAAAGGTCAAACAGTTAATAAAGAGTATTATTTGACCGTTTTACGCAATTCGCGTGAAAAAATCCGTCTCAAACGACGAGATTTGTGGGCCAACAAACCATGAATTTTACACGATGATAACGCGCCGAGTCACAGAGCTACGATTGTGAACGATTACAAGACCAACAAACCATTATACCCTGATTTCCCATCTTCAATGGGTTCAGAGTATACAAATGCAGTAAATACCATTGACCAGCCACCGTATTCGCCTGATTTGGCTCCCTCGGAATTTTTCCTGTGTCCAAAACTAAAATTGCCCTTTCGTAGAACGCGTTTTGAGTCGATAGAGGACATAAAAGAAAATACGAAACGTGAGCTGTTGGCCATATTAGCCGGCGCCTGTAAGAAGGCCTTCGGTGACTGGAAAAGGCGATGGAATATGTGTATCGATCAGAAAGGAGCATATTTTGAAGGAGATCCAATAAATATTGATGAATATTAAAAAATCTGCGTTTTATTCACAATTTCCGGGTACTTTCCGATCTGAAGGTATATTCAAAATTTTAAGACTCTAGCTTCTATAGCAGCGAAATGGTTTCATTCATACGGACGGACAGCAAGACGGACAATGAACAAAACCAATATACTCTTTCATTTCGTGAATTCTCTGCGTGTTTTGTGTGACTTTTATGAGAACATGCATGTATATCCAAATAGAATATATTGTACATACTTATATTTAAGTCTTAGGCTGTTGTTGTTGCCGAGATCCATCCAATCACATAGATGGACGGATCGGCAAAATCATCTTATTATATCGTCCTGATCCAGAATATATATCCTTTACATTATCTGCCAATTTATTGTAGAATGTGCATGTTACATAAATTTACATAACAACCATGATTCCATAATTACCCATTAATCCCCTGAACCCCTTGAAAATGGTAGAACTGGGTACAATGATTCTGTTAAACTGTATGCAACCGAAACCTACAAGCAGCGCCAAGTGTACATTCTAGTATATTCTAAGAATCGCAATTGCAATTGAAGGGTTTTTTGAATTAACAGTTGCTTCTTAGTTTAGATTTGCTAGATGGTGCTCCAGCAAAAATAAACTTACACTTTTTTCTGCGTTAATAAATACATAGCTGCGTATATTTTAAATCGCAGATCAGACGGAGTTCAGGGCTTCTTCTAGTCGGCCACCCCCGGACTAGAGTTTTCTTACTTGTTTTCTTTTTATACCCTGAACCCATTGAAAATGGGAAATCAGTGTATAATGGTTTTGTTAAAGTGTCAAATGTATGTATCGTCCCGTCTGTCCGTATGTATGAACGCGTCGATCTCAGAACATATAAGAACTAGAGACTTCAATTTTTGGAAGTCCCTGTATAGCACGCGCATATCGAGTTTGTTTTAAAAAATCGATAACTAGTTCCGTTTTAATGTTATCGATTAAAAAACTTATCAAGTTATTAAATTATATCTCGTACATTTTTTTATATTTTTTGCATTTAGATTAATTAATATTTTATACAATTTCAATTTTTGTTATATTTTGGATACAGGAAAAACAAATTTTTTTTTTTATTATATAATTATACAAACTTAAATATTTTCTGCGTTAATAAAAACATAACTGAGTATATTTAAAAACGCAGATTGGACGGGGTTCAGGGGAACTCCTAGTCGGGCACCACCGATTAGAGTTTTCTTACTTATTTTTTTATTAAATTAATTTTCTTATTAATAAAAGAAAAACTACTTTTTTGACAAACATTTTATTTGATTGTACGAAATGTCTTTAAAAACGTAGATCGGACGGGGTTCAAGGGATCTCCTAGTTGGGCACCCACGACTAGAGATTTCTTATTTGTTTTTGTTGACAAATATGCTATTTAATTGTGAAAGTGCGATGTCGAGTGTCGCGAAACATGTTTTTTTAGTCGAAAATTTGTATAAGTGTACACTTTTTTCTTCTTTAATAAATACAGCTTTTATTTATAAAACGCATTCAGGGTTCAGGTATCTCCTAGTCATGCATCCCAAAGACAGTATTCTTACTTGTTTGTCTAACTTGTCAGAAGGAGGCGTGGCAGACCCCATAAAGTATATATATTCATCATTCACCATTCACCATTCATGGTGGCGAACTTAGTCGATTTAGCCATGTCCGTCTTCTGTCTGTCCGTCTGTCCGTATGTATGAACGCGTCGATCTCAGAACCTATAAGATTTTTAATTCTATCTCGCACATCTTTGGAGTTAGAGTCTCAAAATTCATTAATATTTTTAACAATTTCGGTTTTTGTTATATTTTGGATATTTGTTCAAAATTTTACAAAAATTTTCAATTTGAAGGTTAGTTGCAAATATAGCCAATATATGAATTTAAGCAATTGACAAATATTCAATATAATATGTAGATTATATGCTGAAAATTTCATTGAAATCCATTAAGTATCACAGAAGTAATTAAACAAAACGTTTTGTCAATTGCAACAACATGTGACCAGCAACCCACCCCCGTTAGCAATAACTCATTTTTTCCATACATGTGCACAAATACATTGAGACATTCTAATGCGAGCATTCTTGTCTGTTCTAAGAATCACAACACTTACAGCTGACTGCTTGAATTTTGTTATAATTCTTAGCTGTCTTTAGTTTCGAATTTGCTACTGCTTGTCTAAGCTGTGCAGTGGCGGTGTTAATAGAAGCGGGGCACGCCGTGCCAAGCAGACCTCGGTTGCAGTCCCGCCGATGTCAAACATTTTGTATTGTTTTCTTTTATTCATACACACAATAGCGGTGTCGGTAGAGGTGAAGCGCTTTGATCAGTAGATGTTGGTTCAACTCCAGGTGCGGATTTTTCGGATTTTCTTAATTTTTTGTTTTGTTCTTTTATTAAACTATTATTACTATATTGACAAACATTCTATTTGATTGTGAAAGTGCAATATTGGCAATTTAATTAAATTTTGTATAAGGTTGTGATAGATACAAGATACGAAATGTCTTTAAAAACGCAGATCGGACGGGGTTCAGGGGATCTCCTAGTCGGGCACCCCCGAGTAGAGTTTTCGTACTTGTTTAAATTGATTTGTCACCTCAATTTTGTTTGTTTCATTCTCAATGTTCGTAAATTCTCTGTTTTTTCTCGATTGATAAGATCTTATGCAAACGTTTTTTTTACATTTTTACATAGAAGTCATCACAATTAGCAAATTCAATGAGAACAGCACTAAATTCAGCATATACAGTCGAGTCTCGATAATTTGTACCCCGCTAAATAAAAAATCGCGATAAATCGAAAAAAATCTATCGTCTTGATAAAAATTCGTTACTTAAATATAATTTGATAATTTGAATTTCTGTGTAAATAAAAAAAAAACTGATCCCCTTGCCATTCGAACTATCGAGACTCGACTGTATATTGGAAATTTGGAATGAGCATAAGCTAATAAAAAAATAAATTAACTTTCGTAATTGCACTTTCAATATTAAATATTGTAGTATGTTTGTAAAAAAAAGAGAAAAAATGACATCGCCCGGCTTGAGGCCGGAAACCATCAACTGGTAGACAACGCGCACCGCTTCTACCATCACTGGCAATTCACTGCTCGGACAATTAGTAGCAAATCCGAAAGTAAAATAATAAATAAAATTCAATCGCAATTGCGATTCTTAGAACAGACAAGAATGCACGGAATTAAATGTTTAAGTGTGCGCACATGTCAATTGGTCAATTAGTCAACGGTTTTGTTTTATAGCTTCTGTGCCACCTAATAATGAATTTCAATGAAGTTTTCAGCAAATGATTTACATATTCTATTGCATATTTGTCATTTCAGTAAAATTGCAAACTCACTCACCTTAAATTTAAAGAATTTAGTAAAATTTGGAGCCTGTATGCAAAGTATAACAAAAACCGAAATTGTATAAAATATACATAAATCTAAACGCAAAATTTGGAGACTCTTGCTCCAAAGACGCACGAGATATTATTCTAAAACATACGGACGTACGGACAGACGGACATGGTTATATCGACTCAGCTCGTCGTCCTGACCTGTATTTCATGGGATCTGGCACTCTTCCGTCTTCCTGTTAGATAAATTTTAGCAAAACCAATATACTCTGATTTCCCATTTTCAATGCATTCGGGGTATATAAATTATGTGTCCACGCCCACACCTACGCCATGTGTCCACGCATGGCAAATCGGACCTGAAAATATAGCGTTTTGTACAAATTCTGCTATATTTTGAGCACTGTTGATGCTGGAGACTTGAAATTTAAAATATATACTCGTGTTGATAACCTAGGATCAATAAGATATGGCGGATATATCTTTGTCCATGGTCACGTTACCCTAGACGCCTTCTAAGGATTGACATTACATCTCTTTGCCCACAGGAGGTGTGGCAAATCGGAAAAAACTGTGTTTTTTTTCAATAATGAATACACTCTTAGAGTAAAACCTAAAATTCAACGTATACGTTACTGTTGACCATCTCTATTGAGATGTATCAATTACGGGCTTGGCAAATCGGAAATAGCTATATCTTCCAATGTTTTGACCCTGGTATTGTTTTGGCCGTGAATGAGTATTCTGCCCGACTGCAATGGTTTTATTTGTTGTTTGTCTTTTTTAGTTGCAATGTCGACGAAGTATTTACTGAATGTAAATAGTAAAACAAAAAACTGATAAACCCAATTTACCCAATTACCTATTCTTTTCTTTTTAAGAAGAAGCATGTGATCAATTTGCTGTTTTATTTAGAATTTTAATCAAATAATGAAAAGTAATCAATTATGATTATTTCGTATTTTTTGTCGAAATACCTACGTTAAACTTTAAATATTATTCATTTAACAATGTTTTGATGCGACGGCGCAGTAAAAATAACAACGGCGAAGTTAATTCCATAATAAAATCAATTCCACTTTTGCAGACTTCCATTACGGAGAGGCCGTTCCACTGTTTCGCACTCCAGCAGAGGGTAAGTTAGTAAATCTACGTAATTTCAATTGGAATTGAGCGCTGAAAATTTTTCTCTTAGCCAATACATACATTACTTTTCCCTCTCTTTAATTTTATTTCTCTGAAGGAGCTCTGCGCAGACGGGCGAACCACTGCGCAGAAAAATCCATTTTCCACATTTTTTAGCTGAGAATACAGGGTCTGAATCTCATGTTCGGACGTCCTTGTCGTGAGTGCATACTTTACTCGGACTATCAGCGTAAAGACAAATACTAAAAAAAAAACACTTTTTCTTTAAATAACTGCATAAATATAAAAAAATAAATAAATTGGTAATATCCAACTTAGGTAAATAATTGCGAAAAACGGATTTCATAAATGTATAAAATGTTTTTTTTTTCGTGAACTAATGAAACACTACCCACCTCTAAGAATATTTGAGTGCATATTGTGAACAAAAAAGTCTATATAATATCTATAGATCCTATAAAAGAATAAACATTTTTAATTGAAGCAGAGCTTTTTCTAAATATGTACTCGGTAAGCTAGTTGCACATTTTCTGTTTGGCGTTATAGAATTTCTTATTTTACATCTAAATTTCTTTGCCAAACTCCTTTCATATTATCATAAATCTAAAATATTATAATCCTATTGAAACAGATATATTATATTATTATCATTCGTGTAACTTCATGTAACTCCATCTTTGTAGTTTGACTCAACTAGCCGAAAATAACCTATGACCAACGGACCTGATCCGAATGTTATTTTAGTCACTTTATTGAATGTGAGCAAATTTATTTTTATTATCCTTTATGACAATACAGTGTGTATTTATAAACGTAATTTAAAAAAACTGTATCTTTCAATATATTGAATGATATAACATTATTAACAGTAAACAAGAACAACGATTTTGCTCTTGCATATTTAATACCAGAAAAATCTTATATATGTACACTAAATGTTTTGTAAATTTTATAGGCCCTATCTAAATGGAAAAGAAGAATGCATCCAACTGAACAATAATCTTCACCGAAAACAGGTAAATATCATTCTGAATGTGGGTTAATGACGCCAAACGGCAAGTTTTACATACATACATACATATAATTACATATGTATATGTACATTTAATATGTTAAATGTGCAGTAAATTAAAATACTGTTGGTACATCAGCAGCAGCATATATATATATATATATATATATATATATATATATATATATATATATATATATATATATATACATATATATATATATATATATATATATATATATATATATATATATATATATATAAATGTTTGTGTGTGTGTATAAGTAAATATTTATAACGGCTCTATAACTGGTTACTTAAGAGTCCAGAATAAAAAATTAATAGTATTTAAAAAAAAATATATATAATAATTTTTGCAGACCCCACAAAGTACACGTATTTACGTGTATTGTTGATCAGGAGCTGAGTCGATCCATATGTATGAACGTATATGCACGCGTTTATCTCAGAACATATAAGAGCTATATACTTGTTTTTACACCCTGAACATATTGAAAATACGAAATCAGAGTATAATGATTTTGAGTGGAATACCCCACAAAGATAATATATTAAAAATCTTATCGAAATTCAGTTATAAAATTATATCTGGTACGTCTGTGAGGCTAAAGTCACAAAATATTGCATTTATTTTATTTTTTTTTTTACACAATTTTGATTTATGTTATATTTTTGATACCAGTTCCAAGTTTTACCAAATGCTGTATGTTGCAAATATATACAAACGAGTTTGAATTCGTACTAAATTAATAAATATTCAATATAATATATAAACTATATGCTAATATTTCATTCGAATCCATTGAGTAACACAGAAGTTATTAAACAAAACGCTTGGCTAATTGGAAAAAGCACGTGTCAAGCTAAATAGCGCTCGAGCAACGATGTGGATGTGCTGGTAGAAGCGATGAACGTCTACATACAGTTGTGGGCTCGAAACTCAGCCATGCTTGAGTTTTTTTCTTTTTCATTTTGGCAAAGATGATTTATGATTGTGAACTTGCGATTTTTATAAGATTACACTTTTTTCTGCGTTAATAAATACATAACTGCGTATTTAAAAACGCAGGTCGGACGGGATTCAGGGGATCTCCTAGTCGGTCACCACCAACTTTCTCTAGCTCTTATAGGTTCTGAGACAGACGGACAGTCGGACAGACGGACAGACAGACTGACTGACAGACAGACAGACAGGGCTAAATCGACTCAGTTCGTCACCCTGATCTAGAATATATAAACTTTATGGGCTCTGTCAAGCCGCTTTCTGCCTGCTACCAATCATTATACCCTGAACCCATTGAAAATGGGAAATCAGAGTATAATATTTTTGTGAACATTTAAAAAGTGATGGCTGTGAAACATAGCGTTATACGCTACCACACGCTAGTTAAGTGTAAATTCAAAAACACCATGTTATTATTATGATTATGGTTATATACAAAGCTTAGCTATGAAACGTGATTATAACTAGTTTTGTAATTTCAGTATTTGACAGGCATAACGGCCCAGCAACAAAGAGCATCTATTCAACTTTGCTGCCGTAGACGTACCATATGCCTACACAAAGCGCCGATATTGGTCGCTGAGTATCTAAGCAAACACTGGGTTTTTAATGACACTAGTATTTTACTCGAGAAAATAAATTTTTTATTACTAGCACTTATTTCATTATTATGGCATATATTAAAAGGTGCGGTAACAGTGAATACAGCGACTGTAAATACAGTCATATACTGTCGTTAGGTAAGACTACCATAAGGAACTCGACAAGAAAAGACAGGGATCTGCAACATATGACACACCTTCACAGTGCTCGGACAATTTTTATAACATGGTTGATGAGTACGAATCTACTAACGACGTTAATTAAACTGAAATCATTTAAAAATATTGTTTTTGGCACAGAAAATAACTTATGGATAAAGATAGGTTCCTTCAATAATGCGACAGTAACAGCGTTAGAGTGAATACTTATTCAAGGCCATACTCTACTATCTTCATTTTCCGATTTTCCACGCCCGCAATTGGTATACATATTTATATAGTTTTTAACAGACCAATAGAGGAGGTCAACAGTAATTTGGTCGTTAAATGTTGAGTTTCTGACTGTCAAAATAGAGAAGGTAAAGTTTTTCCTGATTTGCCACGCCTCTAGTGAGCGTAGATATATCCGATGTATCATAATGTTTTGGTTTGTCAACCCGATCATATATTCCAAATTTCAAGTCTCAAGCTTCAATAGAGCTCAAAATATAGAAAAATTTGTGCAAAACACTATACATATATTCAAATCCTATTTGCCACACCCCCAGTGAGCATAGACGTTTAATTATTGACAAATCCTTAGAAAGAAAGGGTAACTAAATTTGGAAACTTAAGAAATGTAGAAATTAAAGAGTATTTTTTGGTGTGCCACGCACCCAAAGGAGCTTAACAAATATTTTTTAGTCATCGATAGCGGAGATGACTTGTAACTCAATTATCCAATTTTTGAGCTTTTAGCTCATGAGATATTAACTTTGTGGTTTGCCAAGCTCCCTATGAGCATAGATAAATCCGTAGAAATATCTTATTGATCTTGGGTTGTCAGCCCGAGTATATATTCCAAATTCCAAGTCTCTAGCATGAATAGTGCTCAAGATATATACAAATATGTATTAATCACCATATAATCAGATCCCGATCATCCACGCCCCCAATGCGCATAGATATAACCTCCATATCTTTCAAATTTCAATATTCTAAGAAAATGTTGACACTTTTTAATTCGAGGGTACACACGAGTATATGCTTCAAATTTCAAGTCTCTAGCTTCAATAGCAGCGAAATGGTTTGCGTTTATATGCACAGACGGACGGACAGCAAGAGTTACATACATACATTTTACACTTTAACAAAAGCACTATATCCCGAAACCATTGAAAATGGGATATCAGACCGACTAGAGTTTTCTTAATAAGAAAAACCGACATCGACAGCAAGCGAACTAAGAGTTCATCTGCATGTGAATCACCTCTACCCACCTTAATTTCATTGCTTAAGAACTAAGTCGCAAATCTAACCTAAAGCAGCAGCTGACAAATTCAAACACAATTCAATCTTAATTTCGATTCTTACAATAGATGGAAATGCATACATTTGAATGTTTGTATGCACATGTATGGGAAAATGTGTGCGCTTGACGCTGCGTGCCACGTGCTTTTGCGAATTGGCCAAACGTTCTGTTGAATAGCTTCTGTGTCACTTAATGTATTTCAATGAAATTTTCAGCATGTGATCCTTATATGTATTCTATTGAATATTTTTCATTCTAGAAAACATGCAAACTCACTCACATATTGGCTATATTTGGAACTGACCTTAAATTTAAAGAATTTGGTCAAATTTGGAGTCGGTATTCAAACTATAGAAACAAGTAAGAGTGCTCTAGTCGAGACTGCTCGACTAAGAGATACCCTAAACCCTGCGAAGATGCGATATTCAAATCATTTTACGCTTCTTTTATATATACATATACACAAACAACACATACACACACACACACACACATGCACACGCACGCACAAGCACTTGCTCTGCTACTGCGCAGTTTACGCAGCGACAGCGCGCGGGCAGCGCTTGGGCTGCAGTATGGGCTATATTATGGAAACTTTTTTGTTGAAATGGTTTGCTTCTAGATGGACTTTCGTAATCAAACTTTTACAGCTTAATAATGCCATTCATATGTATGTACTTGCCAAAGCACAAGTTTCTAGTATTTGAAATACGTTTTTTTCAAATTTGGGGGGAAGGGGGCGTGGTATCCAAAATCCAAAAATTGCAAAATGTTTGTACCCATTACACGGATACACACAGTAAATCTGAAATCTATAGCTATAACGGTATTCAAAAACGAAGAAAAGTTATCGATTTTTATCGATAATAAGGAAATGGGATGAGTTATCGAAAAAAAAGATAAACTCGTACTGCGTAGGATATACACGAGTATACATTTCAAATTTCAGATCTCTAGCTTTTGTGGTTTGCGAGATCACTGCGTTCACACGGACGGACGGACGGACGGACGGACGGACGGACAGACGGACGGACGGACAGACGGACATGGCTATATCGACTCAGTTTGCCGAGCTGATCAAGAATATATATACTTTATGGGGTCTGCCATGTCTCCTTCTGCCTGTTACATACATTTTCACAAAAACATTATACCCTGATTTCCCATTTTCAATGGGTTCAGGGTATAAAAAACAGAAATTGTCTTAAATATACGTGAAACTAAATGCAAAATTTGGAGACTCTAGCTGCAAAGACTTACGAGATATTATTCCAAAACTGAATTTCGATAACGTTTTTAATGGATAAGAATAAAAAGGAAATAGTTATCGATTTTTTTTAAAACTGACTCGATATGCGCTTGCTACACAGAGACCTATACAAAATTTAAAGTCTCAAGCTCTCATAGGATAGACGGACGGACAGACGGGCATGGCTAAATCCAGTCGTGTCGTCATCCTTGTCAACAATATACTGTATATATATACTGTATATACTTTATGGGGTCTGCCACGCCTCCTTCTGCCTGTTACATACATTTTCACAAAAGCATTATACCCTGATTTCCCATTTTCAATGGGTTCAGGGTATAAAAAGGTATGGCGGATATATCTACGCCCATAGGGGGCGTGGCAAGCTGCAAAAGTTTATATCTCCTTAAGTTTTAGAGCTAGAAACTTTAAAATTGGCTAATTGAGTTACTGGCGACCTCTTCTATCGATGACCCAAAATAATTGTTTCGCCCCTTTAGGACGTGGCACATCGTAAAATATCCTGTAATTTCCACATTTTTTTAACGTAAGCTTCCAAATTTTGCATTTGCGTTACCTACGACTACTTCTAAAGATTGGCCAAAATTATAATTTCTATGACCTCTGAGGGCGTGACAAATTGGAATTATATTTTGCAGAACTCTTGAGTTAAAATTCCTGGAGAATCACCAACACAAGAAAAATGCAGTAGGCGGCGCTAAACTGCAATATTCTTACGTATCGGATTTAGTCATAAGCGTGTACCGCCTATATAAATAGGCTTAATTCTTTGCTAAGTCGGCAGAAAAAATTGTAAGAGACAAATAAATATATGTATTTCGATTTAATGTTTAAATGCTTGAAATAATTGACCACCTAATATTAATATAGTTTTCGCATAGCCTAGGTAACCTAGGCTACGTTAGTTATTACGTATTTTTCGTATGTTGGCAATGCTTCAGACGATTCCCAAGTGGCACTGTTAAAAGAATCAGTAGGTTATGCAAAAAAAATGTGACGTCATACTTGCAAATTAACAGACAACTTTTAAGTTAACAGATTGCTTTGCATAAAAATTAAGTGTGGACACACTTGCATGGCACCGTTATATTTTTTTGGTTAGCTCATAAAATCATAATATTTATACGAACGATTGAAGCGAGCCATAATTTATAAAAATTTTACTCATTAAAATATGCATGTATATTTTTATAAAATATTTTAATAAAATATATATTTATTTTGAATCGGAAGTTAATTCGATCGGCGACTTTAGCAAATTCAGATAAACTTTAAAATGTAATATGCCAGAAGCCCCTATGGGAACATAGTATCAACGTAGCAACGTTCTTTCTTGTTGTACTTGTAATTCTATATAAGTCTATGTGTTATGGTCATATCATTATTGTCAGTGATTTTATGAAAACTTTCCTATTCCATCGCCGAGACCCAATAAAGTACATTGTACAAGTAAGTTTCTCCACAATGGGAGTTTGTTGTAGTTAAGATTTTCTTCCCATCTTGAGCGACTCATCTTGGCGCATTACTAAATGAATGAGTATGGCATTATAGAGATAATAAGGACTTATAAAGGGCCCGAAGTGAGCCAATCAGCATGTGGAAAGATGATGATGATGGCTCAGACATGTTCGGCTGGTCAAACAATTTGGAGATGCTATTAAAGAATATAAAACACTGCAGTGCAACCAGTGCACTGGTTGTCATACACATTTTTTACAGTATTAAACTCTTATCTGATAATCCTTGATAGTACCCAGCGCCTCTCAGTCCAAGAATGACAGCAAATGTTTGAACTTCTTTATAGTTGACAACGCTGGATCGTTGTCAATCAAATTCTCAAAAGGTCCAATTATGTTTTTATATTCCGAATACTCGTCGCTAAATCCTAGCAACTTTATATATAATTAGATTTTTGGTGTGTGAGACGGAACCTATCATAGTAGAATTGGCGTGACTCTCTTTTGTTGGTTGACTATCATTACCTCGCATCATTAGGAGTGCCTTGGTTGCACACACAATTCCTATTGAGTTGATCGAGGCACTAAATCAGAATTAATATCGTCTAGCTCTTGATGTGTTTTAAACTCACTTTCTATATACCGATATAATACTTTCGACTCCATTTTTAATGTCAGGTTAAAGAGCATATACATAAAGGTCAATGTCTAATTATATCATAATATACTTTTTTCAACCCTATTCAACAAATAATAAATATAGTCATTTAAATATATATACAATAACAATAAGTATGTCTCAAGTAATGCGCTTGACTTTAATAGCAATTAGTCGGGAATATAATTCATTACATCCCTGATTGTTAATACAATCCATATGCCTGTGATTTCCAATTGCTCCTGGAGGAAGATCCACGCAATACGAGTTGAAGAGTCCCTTCGGGGGCGCCAAAAGTGTCCTATGAAATTGAGTCCAGTCCAGCCCAAACTGGGTCCAGAATATAAGGAAACTTGGGGTCTTCACGCAATTGCTAATTCCCCCGAAGATCTTTAATTTTGTACTAGTTTTTTTTTTTCACAATGGCTAACATCAAGCGCAGTTAGCGTACCTGGAGAGCGAGCATAAGAACAGACATCATAGGGAGAGAGAACTCCTGCTGGCAACACTCAAACTCCAATTGCTGCTCTTTACAAATCCAGGTTTTTAATATAATATCAAATTACTAAACAATTAGATTTAATTGAAGCTTGGCGATTAGTCGGTGTCTATTGATGGCCGATTCGAATGCATAGAATAGAACGGAATATGATGCTTTTATTGGTAAGTGCGGAAGGGACTTTCAGTCTCAGCTGATACTTTTATTTAAACAATTATGTCACAGTTGTGCTGTTAAAAAATACATAAGTAACTGGCGCTCACAAATGATTTGCTTTAATACTTTTATGTCCAGTTTCACAAGAGGTTGTGATCGAACCTACTTTTGTTACTGGAGATTCCATTGCATTTATATGCAAGTAAGATTTATCGATGAGTTGTGAATGAATTATTAGAATGTCGACTGCAATATATTGTAGTATCTCAAGCCAGGTAATGAAGAGCGCCGCTGAGCCACACTAACAGAGAGCTTCTTGATAAAAGTAGGTTGGAGGTGTTCGTTAAAGCATCGATATTAACTCTACCAAGTATATCCCTTGAATTGAAATTCATATCAGTTTCTCCCAAATTTATCAGCCGATAAAAGAACTTTTACTTTATCTCTCTAAAACTGAATTTCTGCACGTCATCATTTCTATTATCATTCATGTTTATTGTTCCCAGATTTTTGCTAGTAATATTTTCATCACAAATATAGCGTAACACTTTGTATAGTATTTAACTTTAAAAATGAAATATAATTTTTTTTAAATTGAATCTTCAAAAAAAACACATCACGCACATCGAACATCTGGCCCGTACGAACGAACATGCATGCAAAACGTGGAGAGCAAAACGGAACAAATGATCGAAATATCTTCACAAATATAAAACTCTTAACTAATATATTTCGCGTATTGCTGCTCTTAAATTATCGAAGCGCCCGCGTAAGCACTGATTGCTGATTCAAGTTTAGCTTTGTGAGGTTGGACTTGCTAGAGGATGAAGGAGGGCCACCATTTAAAAAATGCGCAGGCGACAGTATAGGTAGAAATTATGCTTTGCCACTGCAGACTCCCACAAACCACCAAAGTGAGGAGATCGTTGGGGGATAAAATGCAACTCAATCAGGTGAGCGTCTGACAGAAATAGACGCTTTAGCTCCTGTAGCTGATTGCGGCACCAAGAATGTTTTTATACTCATTCACGAAAGTGAAATGAGTATATTGGGTTTGTGCAATGTCCGTCTTGCTGTCCGTCCGATCTGTCCGTCTGACCGTCTGTCCGTGTGAACGCAAGCCATGAAATTTGGAACATATACTCGTGTATACCCTCGAATAATAAAGTGTCAAGATTTTTTCGATACGCCCACTAGGGCTGTGATTTATACATAGTGATTTATACATATTCTTATATATCTTGAGAACTATTGATGCTAGAGACTTGCAGTTTGGAATATATAGTCGGGTTGACAACCCCAGATCAAAAATTTATGGCGGATAAATCTACGCCCATAGGGGGCGAGGTAATCTGCAAAAGTTTATATCTCACAAAGTTTTAGAGACAGAAGCTTCAAGTTGTGAGTTACTGCTGACCTCGTCTATGGATGACACAAAAATAATTGTTACACCCTTTTTGGGCGTGGCATACTGAAAAATACCCTGTAATTTTTACATTTTTGGAACGTAAGCTTCCAAATTATTACAGTTACGTTACCTTAGACTATTTCCAAGGATTGGCCAAAAATTACATGTCTACGCCCACTGGGGTCGTGGCAAATCGGATCTGATTATATAGCGTTTTGCACAAAATCTGTTATATTTTGAGCCCTATTGATGCTAGAGAAATTTGAAAATTTAATAACCCGAGAATAATAAAATATGGTGCATATATCTACGCCTATAGGGGGCGTCGCAAATCGTGTATTTTTTTCAGTTCAACTTAAAATTTTACGACTAAATTACTCCTCTATTGATTTGCCAAAAACTATGTATATATATATATATATATATATATATATATATATATATATATATATATATATATATATATATATATATATATATATGTATATATATATATATATATATATATATATATATATATATATATATATGTATATATATATATATATATTTTAAAATTTTACGACTAAATTACTCCTCTATTGATTTGCCAAAAACTATGTATATATATATGTATATATATATATATATATATCGTGAATGAGTATTCTGCAGTCGGTAAACCCCGACTGCAACGTTCTTACTTATTTTTCATTGTCTGAGTAAATTCTCTTTGACTTTTCTTTAATCTTTGACTAGCTGGAACCTTTGCCTTCGTAGCAAAGCAAATGAGCACACAGACGTAGCATTTTACAGGAGCTTTATTACATGCCTCAGGCTTGTAAAATAATGGTTCTCAAAAGTCGATTTCATTCATTCAAAAAACACGGCAGCCTTCGACGCATTCCTTGGGAAGATCTGTAATTAAGTGATCTACTAGTCGATGTTTGGCGCGAAAGCATGTCACGCATTTCTGGATCACGGTGACTACAGTTTTCCTACCACCAATTGGGCAATACTGGGATCAGACCAAAGCTAGTACTGCTCGGGGTCCACCGTGCAAGTTTTGCTGATGGCAATGCATGGTGATCCAATCGGGTAGAGACTATCGAAGTTTAGTATGGTTTTTAAGGCGACCATCCACACGTAACAGTCCAACTTGATAAAAAAAAAAGATACAGAGTGGCCAGACTGCCGACTAACGGAACCTTTCATGTAGTTTGAAGCGGATTGAGAACGTCCCAAAGATGATCTTGCTGAATCATTCGTAAATATGCGGGCCATGAGTTAACGAAAGGAAACAATGCTGGTCATTTTTCAATCTGGTTAGATTTTATTTCTTCTTTACTTGAGGGTTAGCTAATTATAATACTTTGTTATTTGTGTGGCCCTGCCGCACCGAAATGCAAAAGCCTCATGCTTTTCCGCTTTTCGATCTGCCAGCAAACTCTTTTTGGCGCTTGCCAAGCACAGTTTTCTCCCTCTGTTCAAACGCTCTACGTCGAGTGGCGAAAACTTACTGCCTTCACTCTCGCGCTCGCCGGCCTCCGCTACGCAATTCTAGCGCTCGCTCTCCACTGCGGAGCTTTCACCCCGCTGTGCAGAGTTGCAGCGCCGATCGTCGGCACGCGCTCGAGCCGTTAACTTCAAATTCAAAATTTACATGTTAACGATTATAATACTAATAACTACTTTTACTATTATTAACACTAACATTTGCGCTCCTTGCGTCTTCTATTACTTAATCTTATCTTACATACTAAAAACTAACCTAACAAATCTCCATATGAGGTGCGTCATTAAGGGGCCGCCTCACACCCACGTCCACACCTCGTCCATGGTCCTTCAAGGCTCGTTGTAGATTGCTACGGACTATCGCGAAGACTTCTTTTAAAGGTTGCCAGCCACCACATTTAACTTCCCTCGGCGATCCGTTACCAATATATATATAGCCCTCGATGTAGCATCGCATCTTCCTGATTGCCCATACGATTGCAATACACTCCTAATTCACCTCCGTCTTCAGCAACTTACGACTGGCGTACGCTGTCACCCGTTCCTGACCCACGACTGTCTGCGTTAACACTGCCCCGAGTCCATAATCGCTGGCGTCAGTTTGCAAGACAAATTTTGTCGAGAAGTCAGGACACACCAGGACGGGTGCCGTCGTCAAGTTCTCATTGAGCTGCTGCTCCTCACACCACGCCCACTTTTGGCCCTTCTTGAGAAGTGATGTCATCGGCTGGACTAGGACGCCACCCACAACATTGCCGCAACTCTTTTAAGTTACTATCCCAGATACGCCAGCCTTTCCCTGAAGAAACTGCACTTTTTGTGGTTTGCCACTCTCAATCGATGGAACACCTTTACCTATCCACCACCTATCACCATGATGTCATCCAAATATGCGAACGCATGGGACTCCATTTTAGGTCCGATGATCGTATCCATCGCTCGCTGAAACGTCGCACCAGCCGAATGCTAGCCAAAGGGCATTGGAATAGCCCTCGCCCTGCCACGGTGAATGATGTACACTCTCTGCTATTTGCCACCATAGGAATCTGCCAGTATCCACTCTTCAGATCCAACGTGGATATGAATTGGACTTGGCGCAACCTCTCCACAATGTGATTGATCCTGGGAACAGGAAAAACATGTGGAATCGAGTGTGCATTGAGTTGTATAATCCACGCTTCTGGTGGGCACTCCCTTGCCACCGAGATCCTTCCATCGTTCGCTGTCGACTCCATCTTCGGCACCTCTGTATCCTAATTTTTATACCCTGAACCCATTGAAAATGGGAAATCAGGGTATGATGTTTTTGTTAAAATGTATGTAACAGGCAGAAGGAGGCCTGGCAGACCTCATAAAGTATATATATTCTTGATCAGGGTGACGAACTGAGTCGATTTAGCCCTGTCCGTCTGTCTTTCTGTCCGTCTGTCTGTCGGTACGTATGTATAAACGCGTCGATCTCAGAACCTATAAGAACTAGTGACTAGAAATTTTTTTTGGAAGCCCCTGTATAGCAGCCGTAGATTGTTTGTTTGTTTGCTTCAAGCATTCGATAACTATTCCCGTTTCAATGTTATCGATTAAAAACTTTATCGAAATACAATTTTTTAATTCTATCTCGTGCATCTTTGGAATTAGAGTCTCCAAATTTTGCATTTAGTTTCATTTATATTTTATACAATTTCGATTTTTGTTATATTTTGGATATTGGTTCAACATTTTACAAAAATGTTCAAATTGAAGGTTAGTTGCAAATATAGCCAATATGTGAATGAGTTTGCAATTTTATACAATTGAAAAATATTCAATATAATATGTAGATTATATGCTGAAAATTTCATTGAAATCCATTAAGTATCACAGAAGTAATTAAACAAAACGTTTTGTCAATTGCAACAACATGTGACCAGCAACCCACCCCCGTTAGCAATAACTCATTTTTTCCATACATGTGCACAAATACATTGAGACATTCTAATGCGAGCATTCTTGTCTGTTCTAAGAATCACAACACTTACAGCTGACTGCTTGAATTTTGTTATAATTCTTAGCTGTCTTTAGTTTCGAATTTGCTACTGCTTGTCTAAGCTGTGCAGTGGCGGTGTTAATAGAAGCGGGGCACGCCGTGCCAAGCAGACCTCGGTTGCAGTCCCGCCGATGTCAAACATTTTGTATTGTTTTCTTTTATTCATACACACAATAGCGGTGTCGGTAGAGGTGATGCGCTTTGATCAGTAGATGTTGGTTTGACTCCAGGTGCGGATTTTTCGGATATTCCTAATTTTTTATTTTTTTTTTTATTAAATTATTATTACAATTATTCTTAAAACAAAAACCACTTTTTTTGACAAACATGCTATTTGATTGTGAAAGTGCAAAATTGGCAATTTAATTAATTTTTGTTTAAGTTTGTGATAAATACAAGATCCGAAATATATTTGAAGGCGCAGATCGGACGGGGTTCAGGGGATCTCCTAGTCGGGCACCCCCGACTAGAGTTTTCTTACTTTTTATAGTTAGGGGCTATGTGTTTTTACAATATTTGATTAGCATGAAAAAATGTGGGATGAAAACCTTGATTTGTCTTGAAACTAACTTATTGGAATATTAAGAGTCTATGTATATATTATTGAACAGTTCGAACTCCAGCTGTTTTATTTATAAATAAGGAACTTGAATAATATGGTAAATTCATCATTCGTTTTAATAGTTTTTTTTAAGCAATATTGATTTTTTTTTAAATGGAGCATCCATACTTGAGGACTGGTGAGGTTTTAATTTAATTTAAATTTAATACGTTTATTATTTGTTGATAGTTTAGATTTTCGATTTATGAATAGGTACATAATACGGATGATTTTATATATTTTATCTATTGCAAATCCTATTGATTTTTATACCCTGTTCCCAAAGGGAAAAAGAGTATATTGGTTTTGTGCAATGTCCGTCTTGCTGTCCGTCCGTCTGTCCGTATGAACGCAAACCATTTCGACACTATTGAAGCTAGAGACTTGAACTTTAAAAAGTATACTCGCGTTGATAACCCAAGATCAAAAAGGTATAGCAAAAATATCTACGACCATTGGGAGCGGGCAAATCGGGTAAAACTGTAGCTTCTACAGTTTATACCTCAAAAGCTTATATCTCCTAAAGTTTCAGAGCTAAAAGCTTCAAATTGCTAATTGAGTTACTGGTGACCTGGTGACTATCGATGACCCAAAATAATTGTTTCGCCCCTTAAGGGCGTGGTGCACCGAAAAAGACCCTGTAATTTCGACAGCGTAAGCTTCAAAAATTTGTTGTTACGTCACTTTAGACTCCTAAGGATTGGGCAAAAATTACATGTCTACGACCTCTGGGGGCGTGGCAAATTGGAATTATATTTTGAGTTAAAACTGCTGCAGAACTACCATTACAAGAAGGTGGCGCTAAGCTGCAATATTCTTACGTATCGGTATCGGTGTTCCGCCTACATAAACAGGCGTAATTCTTTGCCAAGTCGGCAGAAAAAATTGTAAGAGACAAATAAATATATGTATTTCGATTTAATGTTTAAATGCTTCAAATAATTGACCACCTAATATTAATACAGTTTTCGCATAGCCTAGGTTAGTTATTTCGTCTTTTTCGTATGTTGGCAATGCTTCAGACGATTCCCAAGTGGCACTGTTAAAAGACTCAGTAGGTTATGCAAAGAAAATGTGACGTCATACTTGCAAATTAACAGACAACTTTTAAGTTAACAGACTGCTTTGCATAAAAATTAAGTGTGGACGCACATGCATGGCACCGTTATATTTTTCTGTCTAGCTCATAAAATCATCATAATTTAGAAAATTTTTACTCATTTACAAATAAATTTTTAAAAGTTTAATAAAATATATATTTATTTTGAATCAGAAGCTAATTCGAGCGGTGACTTTAACAAATTAAGATAAACTTTAAAATGTAATATGTCAGAAGCCCCTCTGGGAACAGAGTATCAAGCAATCAGTTGCGCCCGACTGCAACGTTCTTACTTCTTGAAGGTAGGTTTTTTATCAAAAATAATTTCTAAATACCGGCAGTTATCCACCCATTGAATCTGTGAATTGCATATTTCCAGGTTATTATTTGGAATGTAACATAATTTTCTTCTTTTAGTGAAAAAGATGGCGTTGGTTTTTTGGGGACTTATGTTAAATTTTCATTTGTGGTCATTTTTTTTTAGTACGTTAAGATAATTTTGCATTTTTGATTTAATTACATAAAGTATCAGCGGTTTAAATAGCTGCGTTATCAGCAAATAAAGAAAGCATACAACTATTTGATAGTGGTATATCATTCAAAAGAATTGGCCGTTGAGTGGATTTCTCACCATTCACATCAATGTAAAATATGCGCAGTGTCAAAAAGTTTTCTATTATTTTAATGAAGTATACGGGTGTTTCTATATTTATTAATTAGTGCACTAATCCTTCATGCCAAACTACACACTTACATAAAGTGCGTGCATTCTTGTATATTCTAAGAATCGCAGCTGCTTGAATTAATTGAATTGTTTTTGAATTATCAGCTGTTACTTAAGTTTCGGATTTGTTACTGTGTGTTGGAGGAGTGAAGTGACGGTGTTGGCAGAAGCGATGCGAGTAGCTATGAAGTCCCGGCTTAAATTCTAGGCGGCGTCGGACTTATTTATTTTTATACCCTGAACCCAATGAAAATTGGAAATCAGGGTATAATGGTTTTGTTAAATGTATGTAACAGACAGAAGGAGCCGTGGCAGACCCCATAAAGTATATATATTCTTGATCAGGGTGACGAACTGAATCGATTTAGCCCTGTCCGTCTGTCTGTCTGTCCCTCCGTCCGTCCGTCCGTCCGTCCGTCCGTCCGTCTGTCCGTGTATGAACGCGTCGATCTCAGAACCTATAAAAGCTAGAGACTTGAATTTTTTTTTTTAAGTCTCTGTATAGCAGACACAGATCAAGTTTGTTTCAAACAATCGATAACTTATACCTTTTTCCAAATTTCTCCAAATTTTACATTTAGTTTCATTTATATTTTTTTTTTTTATATATATATTTTTTTTTTACAATTTCGGTTTTTGTTATATTTTGGATATTGGTTCAAAATTTTTCAAAAATTTTCAACTTGAAGGTTAGTTGCAAATATAGTCAATATGTGAATAAGTTTACGATTTGATACAACTGCAAAATATTCAATATAATATGTAGATCATATGCTGAAAATTTTATTGAAATCCATTATGTATCAGAGAAGTAATTAAACAAAACGTTTTGTCAATTGCGACATGTGACCAGAAATCCACCCCCGTTTTCATTTTTTCTATACATGTACACACAAACATTGAGACATTCGAATGCAAGTATTCTTGTCTGTTCTAAGAATCACAACAATTACAGCTGACTGCTTAAATTTTGTTATAATTCTTAACTGCCTTTAGTTTCAAATTTGCTACTGATTGTCTAAGCAGTGCAGTGGCGGTGTTGATAGAAGCAGGGCACGACGTGCCTTGCAAGTCTGGGTTCAAACCCCGCCGATGTCAAATATTTTTAATTATTTTTTGTTTTCACACACACAATGGTGGTGTCGCGGTAGAGGTGATGCGCTTTGATCAGTAGATGTTGGTTCGACTCCAGGTGGGGAAATGTCAGATTTTCTTAATCTTTTATTTTTTTTCTTTTATTAAATTATTATTATTTATATTATTCTTAAAACAAAAACCACTTTTTTGACAAACATGCTATTTGATTGTGAAAGTGCAAGATTGGCAATTTAATCAAACTTTGTATAAGTTTGTAATGTATACAAGATACGGAATATATTTAAAAACGCAGATCGGACGGGGTTCAGGGGATCTCCTAGTCGGGTACCCCCGACTAGAGTTTTCTTACTTGTTCTATTTATTTTAGCGAATATTTCTACGCCCATTTTGGCGTTGACCTCCTCTATTGATTCGTTAAAAACTATATATGTATACTAATTTGGGGCAGGGCAAATCGGAAAATGGAGACGGTAGCGTTTTGCCGGGAATGAGTAGTCTGCAGTCGTTAACAACCGACGGCAATCAATAGAGGAGGTCTACAGTAATTTAGTAGTTAAATTTTGAACTTTTAGCTATAAAACTGTAGAGAATAGCCGATTTGCCATGCCCCCTACTGGCGTAAATATATCCGCCATAACTATGCTATATCATATATTATATATTTCAAATTTCAAAGTCTCTAGCATCAATAGTGCTAAAAATATAACAGATTTTGTGCAAATCGCCATATATTCAGATCCGATTTGCCGCGACCCTAGTAGGCGTAGACATGCCATTTTTGTCAATCCTTAGAAGGAGTCTGAGGTAACGTAACTGCAAAATTTTAAAGCTTTGACTCAAAAAATGTTGAAATTACAGGGTAACAGGGCGTAACCATAATTCTTAAGTCGTCGATAGCGGAAGTCACCAGTAACTCTTTTATTCAATTTTGAAGCTTCTAGCTCTGAAACTTTAGGAGATATAAACTTTTGCGGTTTACCACGCGCCCTTTTTAATCTATCCTGGCAACTCGACTATATGTACATATATTTTAAATTTCAAGTCTCTAGCATCAATTAATCAATTAATCATCATTAAGATATATAAAAATATGTATAAATCACTATATAGTCAGATCCGATTTGCGAGGCCCCTAGTGGTCGTGCATAAATATAAATTTCGTCGATCTTTATAGGATCTTAACAGTAACTCACATGCGAAATTTGGGCACTGCTGTAAAACGGTAGAAGATACAGTTTTACACGATTTGCCACGCCCCTAATGGGCGTATCTGGAAAACCTTAATAGTTTTTAATTCAAGGTATTCAAGTATGTGTTCCAAATTTCAAGTCTCTAACTTCAATAGCGGCAAAATAGTTTGCGTTCATACGGACAGACGGACAATACACAAAACCAATATACGAATTCACTTCGTGAATGAGTAAAATATTTCACTTCGTGAATAAATATAAATATATCAATTAAAGCAAATGAATGATGCTTAAGAATTATAAAAAGTATTTTTATAACCTAAGCCCATTGATAATGGAAATGCAAGGACTATGATTTTGTTAAAATGTTTTTATCATGATGGTGATGATCTACAGTATGTCAATTTTTAATCACAATTAACAAGGCTCTAAGCTGTTTAACTTTGTATCCCAAATTATTATTTAAAGCAAGTAAGAGTGCATAGTCGAGACTGCTCGACTAGGAGATACCCTGAACCCAGCGATTTTCCAATTACTTTACGCTTCTTTAATATTGGGTCATTCACTAAGTAATTCCGTTTCATGACAACAGCTGATCTTATTGAATTTTTTCGCAGCCAACTTCGCGCTTAACCGCTTTACCGTTATAAATTTCAACACCTGATATAGTAAAGCTCATTTGTAAAAAATTCTGTTTGATTTTGTGAAATACTTTTCATTTGGTGCCCTATCGAAGATGGAAGATCAAAAACAATATTTTCGGCATATTTTACTATTTTACCATCGAAAGGGCAAAAATGCAGTTGAAGCAAGACGAAAATTATGCGATGTGTACGGAGAAGATGTATTGACCGAACGCCAATGCCAAAATTGGTTTGCAAAATTTCGTTCCGGCAATTTCAATCTTGAGGCTGCACCACATCCTGGAAGGCCTCTTGAAGCGAAAAATGGGTTATTTACAACAATGTAAAGCGCAAGAAATCATGGTCTAAAAAGGATGAACCAGCTCAAATACGTACATGCATACATATGTATTAACAACCAACACATACACACACACATGCACACGCACGCACAAGCACGTGCTCTGCTACTGCGCAGTTTACGCAGCGACTGCGCTTGGGCTGCAGCATGTACAATTTTTACATAGCTATAACGATATGTAAGTTACTCCTCAAAAACGAAACAAAATCATCGATTTTCATCGATAATAAGGAAATTGGATGAGTAACCGAACAAAAAATGATATACTCGTACTGCCTATGGTATACACGAGCATACACTTCAAATTTCAGAGCTTACAAGCTTATTTGTTGAATAAGTTTTCTTCTAGACTGACTTTCGTAATCAAACTTTAAGAATGTACTAATGACACTTATATGTATGTAGTCGCCAAAGCACAAGTCTCTAGTATTTGAAATACGTTTTTTCACATTTGGGAAAAAGGAGACGTGGTATCTACAATCCAAAAATTACAAAACGGGTGTATTACTTTCACGAATGTATACAGTAAATCTAAATTCTCTAGCTATAACGATATGTAATTTATTCCTAAAAAACGAAACAAAATGATCGGTTTTCATCGATAATAAGAAAATTGGATGAGTAACCGAACAAAAACGAGTGTATACACGAGTATACATTTCAAATTTCAGATCTCTAGCTTTTGTGGTTTACGAGATCGCTGCGTTCACACAGACGGACGGACGGACGAACAGACGAACATGACTATATCGACTCAGTTTGTCGAGCTGATCAAGAATATATACACTTTATGGGGTTTGCCACGCCTGCTTCTGCCTTTACATACATTTTCACAAAAACATTATACCCTGATTTCCCCTTAATGCGCCTTATACGCCTTATAGATGGAATAATATTCTAAGGAATAAACTTGAGATAGTGTCACATTGAAGGGATAAACCAACATACAATGACTTATTAATGAAAGTTAGGGTGTAAATATGTATATGTTTCATATATATGTTACGAAGATTCGATCGGGTTACTAACTGAATTAATTACGTTTATTCTATTGTAATTATTGCAGCATATATACAGGAACTTGGACAGTAACAGCGAGCTTAAACGTAAAAACAATTTAGAAGAGAAAATGTGTAAATAAAAAAATATTCAACGAAACATTTAGAGAAAATTTCGGAAAAAAAGCAATGGAGCCACCTGGTCGCTTACAACCGAACAGAGAACAACAGTTGGTTCTTTGTAATCCGTTTATCACAGTTGAAACGTTACCAACGTCGACAACAGAGCATCAAATTGAAACACAAAAACAAACGCAGGAACATTTGGTGCGAATATCACAATATACAAAGCTCCCACAACCATTAATTGCACATCAATCGTTCATGCAACCATCGACACAAAAAAACTTGTCTACGATAACATCACTAACTCGCAGTGCCGGTACCAATACGAATGGAGAAAGAAGTCCTGCATTGGCTTCAACTGCAACAACCATTAACGCCACTACACAGGCAGCTACTGCTTTCAGTGGCAGTTCCTTGGGGCATCACTATCCACAGCACCATCATCATATGCACCACCAGCAGCCTACAGGTCCAGCAGCAACTGGTTCAAATCACCATCCCAACCATGGTAGTGATACTGGATTTAGTGGTTTCTCTCAACTACCCCAGCAGCAAACCATTGAAAAGCTTTCTCGTCCAATGGCTTTCGATAAGGTGAGTATGGTCACACTTTATTGTGTAGGAAATTTAAAACAAATAAGAGTGCTCTAGTCGAGACTGCTCGACTAAGAGATACGCTGAACCCTGCGAACATGCGATATTCAAATCACTTTACGCTTCTTTTATATATACATATATACAAACAACACATACACACACAAACACACATATGCACACGTACGCACAATCACTTGCTCTGCTACTGCGCAGTTTACGCAGCGACTGTGCGTGGGCTGCGCTAGGGCTGCAGTATGAGCTTTATTATGGAAACTTTTTTGTTGAATTAGTTTTCTTCCAGATGGACTTTCGTAATCAAACTTTTAAAACGTACTAATGACATTCATATGTATGTATTTGCCAAAGCACAAGAGTCTAGTTTTTGAAATATTTTTTTTCCAATTTGGGGGGAAGGGGGCATGGTATCCAAAATCCAAAAATTACAAAATATTTGTATTCATTACACGGATATACACCTTAAATCGAAAATCTATAGCCATAACGGTATTCAAGTTACGCTTAAAAAACGAAACGAAATTTTCGATAATAAGGAAATGGGATGAGTTATCGAAAAAAAAAGATAAACTCGTACTGCGTATGGTATACACGAGTATACATTTAAAATTTCAGATCTCTTGCTTTTGTGGTATACGAGAGCGATGAGTTCACATGGACGGTTGGACGGACGGACAAAAATATATAAACTTTATGGGGTCTACCACGCCTCCTGCTGCCTGTAACATACATTTACACAAAAACTATTATATCCTGAATTCCCATTTTCAATGGGTTCAGAGTATAAAAAGAAAGCAAACAAAAAACCGTAACCTGACTTGTAGAACCATATTATAATAGAGAGAAAAACTGTAATCTTTCAAATTTCAATTAGTATTTTTTAGTGAAATGGCTAGATCAGATCGGTCATGCTGAGAGATACAAAAATATATGATGATGGCCTGTCCATTCAAAATGGTAATTCAAGGTATATGTATATTCTCGATCAGGGTGACATGCTGACAGACTTGAAATTTTATTTGTATACTTCTTCATACCATACGCAGTAGCTCCATTTCCTTAAGTTATCGTATAATTAATTTCTCATAGTAACACCAAAGCCCCACACCACTCGTACTTGCTCTCAAATACCTATTGATTTCAAATGGGTACACCACACCACTCTGAAAAATCTCTGCTTTGCATTTATGTTCAAAACTGAAAACCAGAGCTATAGGACAACTCATGCAAACGCTAGAACACAATTTTTAAATTTCCGATCAGAGCACCACTATGCCCAAATCAAACCCAGATTCCACCTCCACGATCAACACTGCCATATCCTAGCATAAGCCCATTGTTCCCCTGAACCGATACGTCACTCCCTCTCGCCGTCGAGTGGAGCCCAGAATCAATGGAAGTGGACTACAATATATTCAAACAAGATATAACGAGCAAGAGGAACAGCCTCAAACTAAATGTTTTGATTGTAGCTTAGTCACTGGCGTGAAGAAGTGGCCCCAAGTCTCGTCCCTGGTTACATTCGAATCTAAAAATTTTTCGGCGCAGAAACTCGCGAGCATTTTCGATGCGCTTCTTTTTGTGTTCATTGGTGAGCATCCGTGGCATCCACCTAGCACACACTTTGTGATACTTCAAAATATCCGTCAAAATCTTGTGTACAGTAGTCTTTGATATGTCCCCTATCAGTTCGGCAATTTCCCGCAGAGTCACACACCGGTCCGCAAGCAAAAGTTCCTCCACTTTCGTCACTGTCCCGTCGGATACTGATGGACGCCCGCCGCCGGCCTCGTCGTGCGCGGCCTTCTGCGAATTCCCGACACAACTTACGCACATTTTTTATGTCCATACAACTTTCTCCATACACATCGATTAACTGGCAATGGATTTCAATAGGAGTTGACACCTTGAAACTCAGAAATCTTATCACAGACCTCAATTCACACTTGGCGAGAGCGTCGATTTTTCCATACATTGTTAACGGTTGCTGACGCATTGCAGAGAGGTGGGGGTGGGTCAGAATAGTGAAGGGGAAAACACGACGCTGTTTTTAGATTTAAGCTAGCTCGCTCCGTTCAGACTGGAGCTCGTTGGAGACCTTAATTTATGGACAACCCTCGTATATCAGCCGAGTATATATTCCACATTTAAAATTTGTCTAGCGTCAATAGTGCTCAGGATATATGAGAATTTTTATAATACACTATAAATTCAGATCGGATTTCCCACGCCCCCAGTGGGCTTAGACATTTAATTTTCATTGTTCATCATTCAGAAAATACAGCTTTTTCCGATTTTCCACGCCCCTAATGGATGTAGATATATCAGAAAATGCATTTTCCGATTTGTCACGCTCCTAGTAGACTTATCGGGAAAATCTTGACACTTTATAATTCGAGGGTATATGTACACGAGTGAATTTTCCAAATTTCTAGCTTCAATAGTGGCAGAATGGTTTGTTTTCTTACGGACAGAGCGGACAGATTACCAGACAGATAGACGGACGGGCAACAAGACTCCGTCTTTGCACAAAACCATTAACTTATTTCACTTTAGTGAATGAGTATAAAAATATGTTTCCTCGTCATTCGAAATCACACCTTCACAATTAAATCGCACATTTTTTAAATAAAGAAAAATAAAAGAAACAAAGAATAAGAATAACAAAACTCTAGTTGGTGCTACCAGACTAGGAATCCCCTGAATCCCGTCCGATCTGCGTTTTAAAATATAGTCAGTTATGTATTTATTAAAGCAAAACAAAATTTAAGCTTTTAAAATTTTTGCTCAAGTGCAGCTTATAATTGGCGCTGATTGGCATGTGCTTTGTTCAGGCTTGAACATACGTTAATATACAAAGATTGTAAACATGCCTTCTTCGCGCTCAACGACCAGCAGGGAGCGCAACACCAACAGATAAGGGCTAATGTTTGGAATCTAAAATAACACAGATCAACGCTGAGCCCTACAAACTCAGCAATAGATAAGTGTTCAGTGTATATTATCATACGATAATATACAAAGATTGTAAACATGCCTTCTTCGCACTCAACGACTAGCAGGTAGTGCAACACCAATGGATAAGGACCACATGCTTGGAATCTAAAATTAGATACACCAACGCTGAGCCTTACAAACTCAGCAATAGATAAGATAGATTTAAGGGTTGAATTTTATGCATGAGCCAGGGTATATATACACTGGCTCAGAAGAATAAAGATTAATATAAAACTGAACACCACCGCAGTTAAACGTATTCATGGTCCTTCGAGCCGGATATCGAGCCGGAATACAAAACTGAACAAGGCTACTAAACGTTTTTGTAAAAGTATAGTGCAAAATTGTTTTTATAAATTTTTTTCTTTGGCTTACCAATCCAAGCTGTGAGTAGAGGCACAGCACGATCAACCAGGCGATCAAAACAAAAAACCTCCAACGGGTCAAGCCAAAGAGTGAAAAATAAAAAATAAAAAAACATTCACACAAACACTAATAAGATGCTGTCTGGAAAAACTCTGGAGTTGCTCAAAAAGCAATCAGAGCTTTATACTAATATCCAGCGGACCATCGCGAATAAGGATGCGCTATCAGTCCTTGAAAAATTGGCAGCAGAATTCACCGCCAATCACTCAATACTGGTCAAAATTGGTGTCGTCGACCATCAATATTTTAAGGAGAAAATATATGATGGTACAGTGGAAAACATCAGGACCTATAAAGAGTCGCTGATGAAGGTCGAAGTTGCCGACCATGCCATTGACGCCGACCAACCAACATCCAGCAAAAACACGAAAATGCAACCGGAAACATCCAAGGCAAAACATATTCAACAGGAAGAAATGTTTTCACGAAAAAGTGTTAGCCCAACGGATGTGATGGTAGACCTTGTGGATAGAAGAGCTCTAAAAGTAAGGCAGCACATTCAAGAAGTGCATGTCAACCTAGAGCTCTGCAACCAGGAAGAAATCATTGTCTATAAAGACAAATTGATTTTCTTATCGAACAAAGTCCAGTCGACGCTCACGGATTTAGAAGCAAAATCTGAAAAATTTGACTTCGACATCGACGAGATTGATGAACTGGAGTGCAACGTCAACTTACTGACAAAGAAACTCAACAGAAAAATAAGTGACTTACACAACATAAAAGAAGACATTCCAGAGCTACCGAAAGTGGATCTTCCTCACTTTAATGGAAGTCCGAAAGAGTGGCCAACGTTCTTCGAACTATTCTCCGAGGTGATCCATAACAGGAAAGATATCAGCGACACAAGGAAGCTGAACTACCTCAAATCATGCCTCAAAGGAGAAGCCAAAATGGTCGTAAGCCATTTGCTAATTGGATCATCTGCTAGCTACAATTTAGCGTGGGAGCTTATATGCAAGCGCTACGAGAATACGCGCAAAATATTTGCTAACGCCGTTAACCAGCTAGTGGACATGGAACTGCTGAAGAACAATGATGAAGGCAGTATCCGCAAGTTCTTGGACACAGCGACTGAGTGCATCTTTATCATCAAAGAAAAAGGGAAAATCAGTAAAGATGCTGATGTGTTATTCGCTCAGATTTTGCTGCGACGATTCTCGACGGAAGTCCTACAATTTTACGAGCAGCATGTAAAGAAGGCAAGAGATATACAGTCCTTGGACAATGTGCTGGAGTTTATTGAGCAACTGTATAACTCAATAGACTCAGTGCAAAAGAGTGCCATCCATACGCCTATGAAAGCAAAGAAGACGAGCTACAAAAGATGCCGTTTTTGCCAACTGGATGGCCATAATATAACCAGGTGTCAGAAATTCAGAGCTGAGCCGGTTAAAAAGCGCAAGGAGTTTGTTTTTAAAAATGCGCTATGCTTTAAGTGTCTAAGCAGTCATGGCATTAAAGATTGCAAAAAGAACTGGGCATGCAATCAATGCTCCAAAGCCCACAACAATTTGCTACACGAGGATGCAAATAAAAAAGAAACCGTCAACAGCAATTGTCTAAAGGAAAATAAAGGGCAAGATACGCTGCTGGCAACTGCGCTTATTCAAATTCAGAATAAGTCCGGAAAATACGAGCAGCTAAGGGCTCTTATAGATGGAGGCTCACAAAAAACGCTGATATCTGAAGAAGCCGCGCAACAGCTAAAACTGCGCCGAATTAAACGGAACGTGGAAGTTCAAGGAATCTCACAAAATGTTGAGATATTGAAAAATAGCGTTTGCTTAACAATTAAACCAAGATTTAAAAGCAAATTCGCTACCACAACGCAGGCACTCGTTATGCCGAAACTGCAGAAAGCTCTACCGAGCAAGAAAATTGACATGGATGTCAAGAAAGATTGGATGGGTTGCGAGCTAGCAGACCCATATTTCAACGAACCCAGTCGAATTGATGTTGTCATTGGCGTTGATATACTTCCCCTAATAATGTTGGGGAAAGTAAAAAAAATCAACGAAACACTTGGACAAAAGACTGGACTTGGATGGATTGTTTCCGGCAACATAGCAAGATCATCAAGCAACAAAGTAATCAGCGCAACAACAACGATGTGCCTGGACGACCTCGAACGCTTCTGGGAGCTTGAAAGTAACACCAGCGACTCGGAGCATAGCACTGATTGTGAAAAAGCGTTCCAAGAAACAACCACAAGGGATGAAGAAGGCCGGCTAGTAGTCTCCATACCATTCCGAAAAAACTTCGAACTAGGAAACTCTCGGAAACAGGCTGCCGCAAGACTACTGCAAATGGAAAATAAATTCAGGAAACATCCCCAAATGTTCACGGAATACAGTGCCTTCATGGAACAATACTTGAAGCTGGGTCACATGGAACCGGTAGACACTATTGGCCAAGGCAAATACTACATGCCACATCAAGCAGTTATCAGACCAAACAGCCTTACTACTAAATTAAGAGTAGTGTTTGATGCTTCAGCAAAAACTTCCAATGGATTAAGTCTAAATGATGTGATGCTAGTCGGACCCAAAATACAAAAGGATATCTTCGATATTTTGATCAAGTGGCGACAATGGAAATATGTGATGACATCTGACATCGAGAAAATGTATCGCCAGATTAAAGTTGCCAAAGACGATCAGGAATATCAGTACATCCTCTGGAGAGACGACCCTAAAATGCCAATAAGAGAGTTTAAGCTGACTACAATAACATATGGGACGTCAGCGGCTCCATTTTTAGCTGTCCGCTGTCTTCAAGAATTAGCAAATCAACACTGCCAAGGGAACAACCAACTGATGACAACAATCAATGAAGACTTCTACATGGATGATCTCATCACTGGTGGCGATTCAATAAGCGATTGTATCAACACGCAAACAGCACTTAGGAATATCATGGAAAAAGCTGGCATACACTTAAGAAAATGGGTGTCAAATGATGACAGGATCATTGCTGGGATTCAAGACGGCGACTCAACAGAAAAAATTATAATACACAAGGACGAGTCAGTAAAAACCCTTGGGCTACAATGGGACCCCAAAAGGGATGTCTTCACATTTTTTGTCGATTGCCCAAAATTAGTGCGCACTACAAAACGTCTAATTTTATCTCAATTGGCAAGAATCTTCGATCCACTGGGATGGCTTACGCCAGTAACACTGCAAGGAAAATGCTTCATACAGGAACTGTGGAAACTGCCACTAACGTGGGACGCAGAACTAGAGCCTAGTCTGGTCAACTATTGGCAAGAATACGCAAGAGCATTGCCAGAGTTAGCCAAAATTAATATACCGCGCTGGTCTGGAAAATCGAGCACTGATGCAACAGAACTACATGGGTTTTGCGATGCATCAGAAAAGGCGTATGCAGCCGTGGTGTATACCAAAGTTGGAGCCAAAATCACTTTGCTGGCTGCAAAAAGCAAAGTGAACCCAATAAAAAACAAGAAGACAATTCCCAAATTAGAGCTATGTGCAGCTCATTTATTAAGCAAACTATTAGCAAAAATACAAGCAATAGTAGGAAATCACACCAAAACGTAAGCATGGAGTGATTCACAAATTACGCTAGCTTGGATAAAAAACAAGCGGAGCAAAGATAAATTCGTCAAAACTAGAGTAGACGAAATAAACAAAAAAACTGCCTCACGTCGAATGGAAATACGTGAAATCAGCAGACAACCCAGCAGATGTCGCCTCAAGAGGAATTTCCCCGCAGCACTTAGCAGCATGCCACATATGGTGGAAAGGACCTGAGTGGTTGACAAAACATTCAGATCAATGGCCACAATTTGAAGAACCAGAATCGATTATAGTAGCAACTGTAAACATAAAAGAAAATTACCTGATCCCGCTCCTAACAAAGTTCTCATCAATTAATAAGCTAACAAGCGTAATTGCTTATGTATTACGCTTTATAGCAAAACTACGAGGGAAGAAGCCGCAGTCGACTTACCTCACTGTCGACGAATTAAAGGAGGCCAAAACAATCGTCGTAAAATTACAACAACAACTTGATTTTGGACATGAAATTGGTTTACTCAATGCTGGAAAGCCTCTGGAAGCTAAGAGTAAATTGCAGGCGCTCAAACCCTTTATTGATGGAGATGGAGTGTTACGTGTGGGAGGCCGTCTTCAAAATGCAATGGTGCCATACAACGTGAAACACCCAATTATAGTTGGAAAATCACAGTTTGCATTGTTGATAATATACAACGCTCATAAAGAAACCCTACACGGCGGACTAAAGCTGATGAGGAACTTAATACAAAAAGAGTTCTGGATCTTTGGTTTACGGAGCACGTTGAAAAAATATTTACGTGAATGTGTTACATGCATAAGGTATAAACAAGAGATGGCCAGTCAACTGATGGAAAATTTACCAGTGTATCGAGTAACTGGCGATTACCCGTTCCAAAACACTGGCATCGACTACGCTGGACCCTTTCAAATTCGCTGTTCCAAAGGAAGGGGACAAAAATCATATAAAGGGTACATATGCCTATTTGTATGCATGGCCACAAAGGCAATACATCTGGAAGCCGTCAGTGACTTATCGTCAGATAAGTTTTTAGAGGCCCTACGCCGATTCTTTGCCAGACGAGGCAAAAGTGAACACTTGTATTCAGACAACGGTACAAACTTCGTAGGTGCTGCCAGAATACTAGATAGGGATCTTGTCACCGCTATAAAAGAAAATAGCAGTCTTGCACCAGTGCTGGAAAAAGAAGGCATCAAGTGGCACTTCATCCCGCCGGCAAGCACCCACATGGGAGGACTATGGGAAGCTGGAGTAAAATCGGTGAAACACCATCTAAAACGAGTCATCGGCGATAACAGCTTTACATTCGAGGAATTTGCAACACTGCTCTGCCAAATTGAAGCAGTGCTGAACTCACGCCCCCTTGTCACCTTAAATAGTGACACGGATGGAGACGACATTTTGACACCTGGTCATTTTATTGTGGGAAGACCACTCATTGGAGCACCAGAGCACTTTGATGATAATCGGAAAATTGGGATGTTAGACAGATGGAGACACATGCAACGCATCAGAGGAGAATTCTGGAGGAAATGGAAGGATGAATACTTGGCATCACTTCAACAGCGAACCAAATGGCGGCAGGAAAAGTCAAATTTCATGGAGGGCCAACTTGTTTTATTGAAGCAAGAAAACACGCATCCCGCTAGATGGCCCATGGGAAAGATAACTAAAACTACAAAAGGACAAGATAATAAAGTTCGAGTAGTAACAATAAAGACAAATATAAGTGAAGTCAAAAGATCAATAAACAAGATCTGTTTGCTACCAACTCAGGATAAGCAAGCCGACTCTCCAAAAGAACGGATGAAAACACGATCAGCAAAGTTTTCGGCAGGAAAAGCGACGATTTTCAGTCTGCTAATGATATTGCAGATAGCAAGTACCACCACAGTAGCTGCTACAAATACAAGCAAAATAAAAATCCAGGATATGGATCAACAAACAGCGATGCTAATGGACAATCTTGGAAAGGTGGAAGTAGTCTCGTCAAGCTGGCAGCTACTATTTTATTACAATATGCAAGCATACTTCCAAGTTTTGAAACAAGCGGATGAGCTCATGAGTAAAACCGACACAATTTGCGAAAAAGTGGGTGAATTCAATGACTACTGTACAACAGTGAGCCGCACAGTAAGACTAAAAATAAAAAACATAAAGGAGAAAAATAAAATCATCACCCAAACAACGGATAGAAAAAAACGGTTTATAATGTTTTTCGACATTGGCACTGCAAATAGAATAAAGGAAAACATGCAGACAATTATCAAAAATGAAAAACGCCTAAATGATTATGTCAGCAACCAGACTTCAATAATCAATGCGACTTCAAACCTGGTGCGAGCTACCACAGAAGAGGTGAATAAAAACTTTGAAAAAGTCACAAACGAAATAAACAAGATGGCAAACACGATGAAAGAGAACTTCTTCGTTTACAAGGAGTCTGTAACATTCTTCATGTTGATCAACCAAGTGCAAAACTGGATTGATGAAACCGAAGACATTTAATCAGCAGTAATTGCCCTTGTAACGGATATTGACCAAGGTAGAGTTCATCCGTCCCTGGTTGAACCAAATAAAATGTTGACCGAACTCAACGAAATTCAAAAGAAGTTACAAAGAAGCCAACTTCTTCCCGGTGGAAACTCCCCAAAGAGGCTTCAATTAGTATACAAACTAATGAAGGCACAAGCGATATTCAAGGACAACATGCTAGTTATAGACGCAAGGTTGCCAATATACATAAATCAGCATGCCAATCTCTTCGAAGCAGTACCTATACCACTCGTGCTCAAAGGAAGAAAGGTGATTCCGAGAGTGAAAACTAAATTCCTTATCTTCAATACTGAGATAAACGCGTACCACTCAATGACTGAAACGGAAGCAAGTCGTTGTCGCCATGAAGACGAGGACACGTACTTATGCGAGAGAAGTTGGGTGTGGAAAGATGCAGATGACGAGAGTTGTGAAATATCACCTTTGAAACCAAGCAACAAGCAGCCGTGCAATATGATCGAATACGAGGAGGACACCTTTGTTAAAAAGCTGCACGGAAAAAACCAGTGGCTCTTCAAAGTATTTGAGAAGAAGTCAGCCCACATCATATGCGGAAACTACGAGGAGATGGCCTTATTACCAAACCAAGGCATAATAGAGCTGTATGCTGGATGTTCAGCCAGGATAGGTAAAGTCAACATCATAACGCCGCAGGAGGTAGCGTCAGCAAATACGGCGAGGTACTCTCCAGTTTTCCTCAAGGTAGTCGATCACAACAGTACATGGATACCAACGCCACTTCACCACATTGTAGTAAATAACTCAGAGGAACTACGACAATTACAACAAAACATAAAGGATTTGTACCGTAAAAAGGTACACATTGAGGACCTGGTATTCCATACTATGAATGGACACATCTCGTTAGGATTAATATTAATTATAATAGTTGTATTTGTCCTGTATATTATTAAGAGGAGAAACCAGAGGCAGCAGTTGATAGCTGTCACATTTTCTGGCCCCCCGCAGAATGTTCAGGCTTGAACATACGTTAATATACAAAGATTGTAAACATGCCTTCTTCGCGCTCAACGACCAGCAGGGAGCGCAACACCAACAGATAAGGGCTAATGTTTGGAATCTAAAATAAGACAGATCAACGCTGAGCCCTACAAACTCAGCAATAGATAAGTGTTCAGTGTATATTATCATACGATAATATACAAAGATTGTAAACATGCCTTCTTCGCACTTAACGACTAGCAGGTAGTGCAACACCAATGGATAAGGACCACATGCTTGGAATCTAAAATTAGATACACCAACGCTGAGCCTTACAAACTTAGCAATAGATAAGATAGATTTAAGGGTTGAATTTTATGCATGAGCCAGGGTATATATACACTGGCTCAGAAGAATAAAGATTAATATAAAACTGAACACCACCGCAGTTAAACGTATTCATGCTTTTTCCAGTTAACGTAACGTATAACATAATGTATTTCAATAAAATTTTCAGTATATAATTTAAATATTCTATTGAATATTTCTCATTTTTGTAAAAATGCTAGCTCATTCAGATATTATATACATTTGTAACTGACCTTCAGTTGAAAAAATAAGGTAAAATTTGGAGCTGGTACCCGAAATATAACAAAAACCATAATTGTACTAAATATACGTGAAACTAAATGCAAAATTTGGTAACTCGTGCTCCAAAGACGTACGAGGTTTAATTTAATACCTAAATTTCGAAAAGGTTTGTAATCGACAACACTAAATTGGGAATAATTATCGATTTTTTGAAACAAACTAGATCTGTGCGTGCTATACAGGGACCTCCAAAAAATTTCAATTCTCTAGCTCATAGGCTCTGAGATCAACGCTTTCATACATACGGACAGTTGGACAGACAGGGCTAAATCGATTCAACTCGTCGTCCTGATCCTTCTCCCTGTTACATACATTTTAAACTTTAACAAAACCATTATACCCTGATTTCCCATTTTCAAATGGTTGAGGGTACAAAAATGAACTGGTCTACTATAGGTATACCATATCATTTTATACCTCACAAGCCAATAGCTTATTATTATTAACTGGAATGGAAATGCTAGAATTAAAAAATGGAAATTATATCTGGAAGAATACAAAAAAATGCCCTATAAAACATGTTTTAAGTGTCAAAGCATCACGTTGCTTAGTATTTTTTGTGGAGTCATCGAATATTAACAGTGAATTTGTAAACATTGGAAACATTGAAAAAATTGGTTTCCGTTGTGTAATTCAATATTTTCATTTGAAAGTTCTCAGTCCAACGAATATTAAAGCTGAGCTAGACTCTACTCTGGGCGAGTCTGCTCCTCCGTTTACAACTATAAAATATTGGGTGGCAGAGTTTAAACGTACGGCCGTACGAGCTGTCAAGACGAACACCCTAGTGGTCGACCAATTTAGGTGGCCAGGGCAAAAACGGTTAGGAAAATCCACAAAATGGTATTGGATGATTGCCGGCTAAAGGTGCGTGAACTAGGTGAAATAAGAGGCATTTCAAAAAGTGCTACATCGAACAAAAACAACGTCGCGAAGATGTGTTTGGCAATGTTTCACAGTAATAAAGAAGGCCATGTTCGTATGACCGACGCGTATGTCCATCGATACGAACGCAGCGATCTCGTAAGCCACAAAAGTTAGAAATATGAAATTTTAAACGAATACTCGTGTATAGCATACACAGCATGAGCCTTATTATCGATTAAAATCGATAATATGACTTCGTGTTTTAGACGTAACTTAAATACTGTAAAAGCTACAGACTTAAGATTTACTGTGTATTGTCCGTTTATTGAATACAAAGATTGTGTAATTTGCGGATTTTGGATATTATCCCCTCTTCCCCAAAAATTTGCACAAAACAAATTTTATACAAATACCCACACATATAACAATTCTAAGTCGAGGTAGGCACATGCCAATGTTGATGACCCACGCACACATGCATATATGCAAATGTGTGTGAGCTAGCCATATGATCAAAATGTGGGGTGTTTACAATTTCCACAGGTAGCAAGAGTAGAGTTTCGCACACAAATGTTCGTACATGTGAGCAAGGGACTGTAAGTGTGTGTGCATGCTCGTCGCGAAAACATATTCGCTAAGCGCACCAATGCTTTGATACTCTTCACACAAATAATGACGAAAATCTTAACATTTATCATGAGCATAGCAAACCCTTTCAACAATTTGGTATACTCTTTGCTCGTATTTGTGCGTACATACATACATATATATATGTATATACATATATATTTGAAAGAGCAGAGAAAGAGAGAGAGAGAGTAAGGGAAAAAATGGCTTATAGTGATGCTTCAAATCAAAATTCGACCATTTTGGTTGAGCGCTCGCAGCGAACTGATTTTGCCTCTCATATTTTCACTGGTCGAACCCAAATACGAATACGAATCTGTATGGGTCGCCATGCACACTTTTAAAACGCTGAAAAAGTTTGTTCTAAATGTCTTATCTATGTGTTATATGGTTAGTGATAACATATAGCTCCACGAGGTGACGCGAGTACTGTAGGAGCAACCCTCTGAGTCCGAGCAAGCGTTCATCTCCTTCATTCCTACATATTCAGGAATATACTTTCCAAAAAAAAGAAGAATAACTAAAGGACATTGCTCAAAACCTATATAGTCATTTCACTTCGAGAATGACTATTAAGATATGGTGGAAATATCTACGCCCACTGGAGGCTTGGCAAATCGGGAAAACTGTATCTTTAAAATTTGATAACAAAAGTCCTGTTGACTTATTCTTTAATTTGCCAAAAATGATCTATTTATACCAATCGGGAGCTCCATTTTCCGATATGCCACGACCTCGTTAGATCTATAAATTTCTGATTTACTGAGTATATCCGTGTTGTAAATACAAAGATTTTACAATTTTTGGGATTTTTGATTCCCCCAGAGTTCGGGGTATCTCCTAGCCGCGCATTCTCTACTAGAATACTCTTACTTGTGTTCAATTTGTTTTAGTAAAAATATCTCATTAAGCAGACGTAATGATTTACCAAATGCTAAATATATTGTGGTTATTGTAGATGGAAGTCTTAGTACGGGAAATGCAGGATCAAGAGCATGGTGTGCCAGTGCGACAACAAAAGATGTTTCTTACATCTATTCCATATGCTTTTATGGGTAAGTCATTAAATTAAACCCAAAAATAATTGAAACTTTAGATATCGATTTTTTATTATCACACAGGGTATGATTTAATTGAGTGGCTTATGGATCATCTGCAAATTGAAGAGTCGGAGGCATTAAACATTGCCAATCAGCTGTGCCTACATGGCTACTTTTTCCCTGTCAATGATTCCAAGACGCTGACAGTCAAAGACGACTCATCTCTTTATCGCTTCCAGACTCCTTACTACTGGCCGTGGCAGCACAAGGCACCGGACAATGTGGAATATGCTATTTATTTGGCAAAACGTTCACTTCGTAATAAGCAGCGCCATGCATTAGAGGACTACGAGGCTGAGGCTTTCGCTTCACTCCATAAGAACCTTAAAGGCAAGTGGGACTTTATTTCAATGCAAGCCGAAGAGCAAGTGCGCCTTGCCAAGGAGCGTAAGAAAGGTGACAAAATTGTAGGCGACTCACAAGAGCGTGCGTACTGGCGCGTACACCGTCCACCCCCCGGCCAATTTACTCCTCTCGAGCCGTGTCCAGTGCCATCACGAGATCGCCAGGGCCAGAAACCAAACAAAAAAAAGACTGTCGATGATATACAACGCGAAGTGGAATTTCTAAGCAAAACGTTAGGTGGAACACGAATGAAAATGTCTCTAGCGTGTGAATCTCTTGTTTGCTACTCGGAGACGTTCAGCGAATACGATTTCTTTCTTCAGCCAGCGCTCCCCTCTAATCCTTGGGTAACTGAGGATATTACTTTTTGGCAGCTGAACAGTACCTTTGTCGACATTCCCACTGAAAAGCGCGTAAAACGGTGGGCTATTTCTATAGAAGAACTTGTCTCTGATCCCACAGGGTTGCATGAGTTTACCACCTTTTTAGAAAAAGAATACTCTCACGAAAACATACGTTTTTGGATTGCAGTAAATCGTCTCCGTCGAACTGCTCACTCGCAAGTGGCCCGCACTGTGAATGAGATATTTGAGTAAGAAAATGTTGGCAGCATAAATGGAAGCTTAATCATGCTGAATTTCTATTTTCAGAGAGTTCCTTAAACCTGGAGCGCCCTGTGAAATTAATATTGATGGCAAAACCATGGAAAGCGTTCTACGTGGTCTTAAGAATCCATCGCGATTCACTTTTGACTCTGCTTCAGAGCATATATACATGCTTCTGCTGAAAAAGGATTGTTATCCACGCTTTATACGTTCTGATCACTACAAACGACTTGTTGATAGTGGTATCCAGCCATCGCATAAGAAACGGTTCTTTAATTTTGGTGCCGTAAGCGGAGCTAAAAAGAAGATGACTGCCGCCCTTTCAAGTCAACCTAATTTAGGCGAGGTGACTAAGAGCACAACGACAGCCGGCACAGTTTGTGGTACTTATCCTGTTACCAATGTACCACCTTCAAGTAACCTAGCGCGACGTCGTGGTAGCGACCGTAGTCTTACTGGCTCGGCGCTTGAGCTGGCAGTCATTGCTGTCAATAAGAATGCTAGTTCCAAAGTGCCGCACTCTCACTCACAAAATAATCTTTGTGAGCTTCCTTACAGGTAAGCTATTGATAGTAACTGTGTTTTCATGGAATTCACCTCGAATTTTATAATTATTAGTTCATTTCCATCCCCATCCGAAAAGTAAATTTGATGCGCTCAAATTTGTGTGAAAATCTTAGTTGTTCGCTCAAAAAATTATTATTAGAAATGTTGTCGTCGGGTGCGATCTGACTGCTCGTTCATTGTCCTAAAATAGTTAAATGTATTAAAAAATATATGTTTCCCAATGTGTGGATCATATAACTTATGGGTCTAGCTGTGGCGATTTTAGTAGTAAAATTTAAGAGGGCATATAAATAGTTTGCCTTGGTTTGCTTGTTTGCCAATTCATTTCAATGAAGTCAAACTTAACATTTCAGTGAATTCAACATGCTTTCTCTTAGAGAGGTTCTTGGTCATGATATGTTTTCATATGTCAATCACATATGTTGTTAATTTAAAGTATGCTTGTAAGTTTAAATTAACTTGACTTTCTTCTGCAAAGTGATAACTTATACCAATATGCTTGGTCCTTAAGTGATGAACTGGGGTTTTCTATTGTAAGAATAGTTGTTATTTTGATATCGTTTTAAAATCTTTTGATTCTGACCGGTTCTTAACGTGTATCTTAAATAGAATTCTTAAAGAAAGTCTCCTCTACCATATTTGTAAAAGATTGGTTTCCCGAATCTGAACATTTACTTTTCTAGCCATAAAAAACAAAGCAACAATGTCATTACGGGCAGCAGCACGCAACAGGTAGAATGCCGACGGCACTTTAAAAAAATTTACAAAAAATTATATTTTATTTATTTTTCTAGTCATGTTTTTTACAAATAATAAAAAAAATTTAATTTGCAACAAAAAAAATCAACATTTAAAATCACATTTTTCACATTTGACACAAAACTGTGAACGGATCATCCTGTGCGTAGTTTTATTTTAAAGGTTGAAGAATTTTCTGTCATATGCCATTTAAGTTTAATACCTTGCTTAGTTCAAAAGTTATGATTTTTGCAACGTAAAATGAGCAAAGTCCCTACTGTGCGAAGTAAGAATATAAATCCCTTACAAACAGCCTACAGCGCCATGTATTATGCCTCCGACCTGGAAGTGCCACGCTACATAGTTTCTCGGATCGCCAACGAATAGAACCAACCGGTTCCGCCCCAATCCGCTTCCACATAGCCAGTAAGTGGCTGATGACATTCTTTGTAGTGTATTTTCAAATTCACCGTTGCTGCCAAGTACCTCAAAATGTGTTTTACGCCAGCCAGATACTCGGCATGCAGATCTTGGTTCATCTGGACCAGCTTTACAACTAAATTCAAAATGTCGGGTCTGGTTGTGAGTGCCAGCCACATCAACCTACCAATCATGGATTGATACTTGACCGGATCAACCTATTGACACTACTCACTAGCACAATCCACCTGGAACCACTCATCAAACGGAGTAGCCACTGGTCTACATTTGTCCATACCGTGAGCTTACAATAGTTCCATAAGTATTGCGAATGGCCTCTGGTGATGGGCTTAAGCTCATCTTTACAGTGCATCTCCATGCCTAAGAACTGTTCTAGAACGCCTTTGTCGTCACTTAGAAACGAATTTGAAATAGTCTATTTGATACTGAACAGGTCCTCCTTGGATTGGTACTCAACAAGTTAATCGTCAACATAATGACAAAATGACAAAAATATCAAAATATCTGTAGTTAGAGGCAAGGCTCGTTGTCGAAGACAACAAAGACAACTAATAAATACTCCATTTGATTCCATGACATGACATTCCATTCCCTTCCTGACTGCTTCAAACCATATACTGACTTTTTAAGCTGCAAAGCCTTAGCTCGATGAGCTCAATGAATGTACCCTTGTGGTTGCTTCGTGAACCCTGTATTGCCCAGGTCACTGTTGAGGTATGCCGTGCATACAAGTACATCCATTTGGTTGCCATATAGATAGTTTTCATTTCGCTACTAGCGCAAAACTAAAACGGAAGCTCTCTAGTCTACAAACAGGGGAAAATGTTTTGGCATAGTTAATGCCATACTTCTGGGGGTGATATTTTGGCCCCCAACCGTGCCTTGAATCGTTAATATTTACCATCATTGTCACATTTCAGGCTACATACCAATTTAAATCCAACTGCACGTTATCCTTCTAATAAGTCTGCCAACTGCCACGTCTGATTATCCATTTGAGCTTCATATTCGAGTTTCATCGCTTCGGACCAATATGATGTATTAGTGTCCTAAACAGTCTGCATGAATACTTCAGCTGTTGGAAACTCGTATGTGGCTGAATCCTTGTCGTCAACAACAATCTGATGGGTCATATAGTCGATAACCCTTGGCTGCTACGGAATACCCATAATATATTCCTTTCCTTTTGGTTGCAGTTTACTCTTTCTTGGACCTTTGTCTAAAGCCACTGCAATGGAGCCAAATACTTAAGGATGAACAACAGAAACCAACAAAGCCTGGTTGGCGATCGATTCCGTACATATACAGCTGTGTTGACTGCCTCAGGGCACTAGGATTCGCCTAATACTGGCTTAATCAGCATACCCTGGACATCTTTACAACAGTACGATTTCCCCTCTCAGCCACGCTGTTCTGTTGTGAAGTATGTTAGCTGTCTCTCGATCTCAACATTCTTCAAACGATTCACCTTTTTTGTCGCACCTGATAAATTTCTGTCTCTTTTGCTTGACAAACTTTTTGAAGATTCCATAATTCCTCCGAAGAAAATACACAAATGATTTGTCATCAATGAAGGTTGTGTCCAGCAAGTGACTGTGTGGCAAAAGGTCCGCATACATCTTCATGAATTAATTTCTATAGACGGGGAAATGGTTGCAAATTAATCTAGCTGAGTTTTACAATTCATATTCGCTGTGAAAACCATATTTTCTATGCCGCGCATCTGTGAGTTGAGAATAGCTGTGAATAGCTTTTTTCACAATACTTGGCGCCACTACTCAAACACCAAATACTCTTTTTCAAATGAACTGCGTCCTGTACTGCTTGTTTCCTCCTTTAGCTGCATTTTCCTCATTTGCGCTCTCTTTCTTATACTGAACCTTCCTTTGCCCGCTCGTAAAACACTTGAAACATATTACTATCTTGTTTCTCTTATTTTGCATTCTCTCCATGGCTAGCTTCTGTGTTACAGCTAATGCTTTTGCGCTTTCGTTTTTATACCCTGAACCCATTGAAAATGGGAAATCAGGGTATAATGGTTTTGTTAAATGTATGTAACAGGCAGAAGGAGGCGTGGCAGACCCCATAAAGTATATATATTCTTGATCAGAGTGACGAACTGAGTTGATTTAGCCCTGTCCGTCTGTCTGTCTGTCCGTCCGTCCGTCTGTCCGTATGTATGAACGCGTCGATCTCAGAACCTATAAGAGCTAGGACTTGAATTTTTTTTTGGAAGTCTCTGTATAGCAGGCGCAGATCAAGTTTGTTTCAAACAATCGATAACTTATACCGTTTTAATGTTATCGATTAAAATACCTTATTAAAATACAGTTTTTTAATTCTATCTCGTACATATTTGGAGCTAGAGTCTCCAAATTTTACATTTAGTTTCATTTATATTTTATACAATTTCGGGTTTTGTTACATTTTGGATATTGGTTCAAAATTTTTCAAAAATTTTCAAATTGAAGGTTAGTTGCAAATATAGCCAATATGTGAATGACTTTGCAATTTTAGACAACTGACAAATATTCAATATAATATTTAGATTATATGCTGAAAATTTCATTGAAATCCATTAAGTATCACAAGAGTAATTAAACAAAACGTTTTGTCAATTGCAACATGTGACCAGAAACCCACCCCCGTTTTCATTTTTTCTATACATGTGCACACATATATTGAGACATTCGAATGCGACCATTCTGGTCTGTTCTAAGAATCACAACAATTACAGCTGATTGCGTGAATTTTGTTATAATTCTTAGCTGCCTTTAGTCTCAAATTTGCTACTGCTCGTCTAAGCAGTGCAGTGGCGGTGTTGTTAGAAGCGGGGCACGCCGTGCCGTGCGCGCAGATCTGGGATCGAGCCCCGCCGATGTCAAATATTTTGATGTCGTCTTTTCTTAATTTTTTATTTTATTAAATTATTATTACTCTTTAAAAATTATATTATATTCTTTAAAAAAAAAAATGCTTTTTGATTGTGAAAGTGCAAGATTAGCAATTTAATTAAATTTTGTATAAGTTTGTAATATATACAAGATACGGAATATATTTAAAAACGCAGATCGGACGGGGTTCAGGGGATCTCCTAGTCGGGTACCCCCGACTAGAGTTTTCTTACTTGTTCTCTTCTACGTTCCCCCATCGTTCGCTCTCTTCACTTTAATACTTAAAACGTCGAAAGTCGGCCGACTATCGGGACAACGAAATTCTCATCATTTTCTGGTAGGCTTGACAACAAATCATTTGCGCGCAATTCATCATTTAGCTCGATTCCTACCAACCCAAGACTATCGAGAATTTACACGAACTCATTTATGTAACTTGAAACGCTTTCCTTTGATCCATGCGCTTACTAAGCAATTTCTTGTAGAGTTGAACCTTTCCTAGGAATCCACTTGGTTGATGTACATCTTTTAATGTTGTCCATGTGTGGTACGATTTAGCGCCTTATTACCGTTAGCCTGCCAATTCACACTTTCAGGAACATTTGTTGATAGCAGCCTATCGATGCCATATTTCAGAATTCCGCGTGTACCAACTAAAGCCGTATTTAAATACGCCAGGAGTCATGATTGTCTTCCTCCAATTTGACTATTTGAAAAATCCCGTTCATAACTGAATTTCGTTTAGTTTCTTAGTCAGTTAGTAAGAAACAATCACTTTATTTTTCAATTTAAATATCAGTTACTGGGCCCACACCACAACCTGTTGGAAAGAGTCTTTTGACCAACGCACGGGAAGCTATTTTCAACGTGAACAAGTAAGAGCGTTGCAGTCAGGCGTTACCGACTGCAGAATACTCACTGACGGATCATTTCTGATTTGCCACACCCCCAATTATTATATATATAAATTTTGAGTTTCTAACTCTAAAACTGTAGAAAATACCGACCCTTATGGGCGCAGATATATCAGCCATATCTTATTGCTCTCGGGTTGTCAACACAAGTATGTATTCCAAATTTCTCTAGTCTCTAGCATCAAAAGTGCTCAAAATAAAACAGATTTCTTGCAAAACGCTATATATTTAGAAACGATTTGCTATGCCCCCAGTGGGCGTAGACATGTATTTTTTGCCAATCTTTGGAAGGAGTCTTAGCACTAACCATATAACACATGTGTTATATGGTTAGTCGTCTTAGGTAACGTAACTGCAAAATTTGGAAGCTTACGCTCAAAAAATGTGGATATTACAGGGTATTTTTTGGTATGCTACGCTCAAAAGGGACATAACAATTATTTTTGGGTCATCGATATATCAATTTAAAATTTTGTTTGATCATCGGATAAAAAATACTTTTCCGAGAAGAGCATGTACACACGTTGACGATCACTACATTTGATCCTATTGTCTCAAAAAATCAAATAACCTATTAAATTGAACGGCTTAATATATTAATTCATAAATTTGTATTCTCATATAACGCAGAGAATCACCGAACACAAAGTTCGTTCAGTTAGAAACTACCGGGGATATCCTGCCACCACCATCAGATAGGTCTATATGTCCATGGGATGAAGCAACTATAAATTTACCATCTGATTCTGGCTCAATTCCTTCTACTAATGTAAATATAGCAGTTCCTTTACCTCTTCGGCCAAGTGATGCTAAAGTCGAAGAGCTGTCAAAGCCGCTTACCAGGTAAATAATGAAATAAACTATTAGTATCTAATAAGTTATCTTTTAAAATAGCGATTCAGAAAGCTGTGAAGTTATCGAACGTATGCAACGGAACTTTTGCATACGGCATCAAAACACCATAGATAGTGCAGAGGCATGTATAAGGATTATAACACCAAATTTAATTGAGCAACGTCGTGCTTCCGTGTCGTTAACGCACAGGTATCTTATTTTATATACAAAACAGAGTTCATGTACTATTATTCTGTTTTTATACTCTGTTCCCAAAGGGAAAAGGAGTATATTGGTTTTGTGCAATGTCCGTCTTGCTGTCCGTCAGTCTGTCCGTATGAACGCAAAACATTTCGACGCTATTGAAGCTAGAGACTGGAAATTTGGAACATATACTCGTGTATACCCTCGAATTATAATGTGTCAAGATTTTCCCGATACGCCCACTAAGGGCATGGCAAATCGGAAAATGCATTTTCCGGTAAGTCAGAAATCCGGTTAGTTGAAGTGATAGAGAGTTGAAATTTGGAACGTATACTCGAGTTGACAACCTAAGATCAAAAAAGTATGGCGGCTATATCTACGCCCATTAGGGGCGTGGCAAATCGAGTAAATCTGTATATTCTACAGTTTTAGAGCTAGAATGCCCAAATTTAGCATGTGAGTTTCTGTAAAGATCCTATAAAGATCGATGAAAAAATTATTTATCAACACTCACTGGGGGCGTGGCAAATCGGATCTGACCATATAGTGATTTATACATATTCTTATACATATATCTTCAGCACTATTGTTATATGTTGAGACTTGAAATTTTGAATATACGAGGTGTGTTCAAAAAGGTGACTTTTCAAATTTTGCAGGCTTCGTCCGATCGATTTTCGATTTTTATACCCTGAACCCATTGAAAATGGGAAATCAGGGTATAATGTTTTTGTGAAAATGTATGTAACAGGCCGAAGCAGGCGTGGCAGACCCCACAAAGTACATATATTCTTGATCAGCTCGACAAGCTGAGTCGATATAGCCATGCTCGTCTGTCCGTCCGTCCGTGTGAACGCAGCGATCTCGTAAGCCACAAAAGCTAGTGATCTGAAATTTGAAATGTATACTCGTGTATACTCTACGCAGTACGAGTTTATAATTTTTTTTCGATAACTCATCCCATTTCCTTATTATCGATGAAAAGTGCTTGTGCGTGCGTGTGCATGTGTGTGTGTGTATGTGTTGTTTGTATATATGTATGTATACATAGAAGAAGCGCAAAGTGATTTGAATATCGCATCTTCGCAGGGTTCAGGGTATGTCTTAGTCGAGCAGTCTCGACTAGAGCACCTGAAATAGCTAAAACGGTATTCAAGTTACGCTTGAAAAACAAAGTAAAATTATCGATTTTCATCGATAATAAGGAAATGAGATGAGTTATTGAAAAAAAAATGATAAACTCGTACTGCGTAGGGTATAAACGAGTATACATTTCAATTTCAGATCTCTAGCTTTTGTGGTTTACGAGATCGCTGCGTTCACACGGACGGACGGACGGACGGACAGACGGACATGGCTATATCGACTCAGATTGTCGAGCTGATCAAGAATATATATACTTTATGGGGTCTGCCATGTCTCCTTCTGCCTGTTACATACATTTTCAGAAAAACATTATACCCTGATTTCCCATTTTCAATGGGTTCAGGGTATAAAAATCGAAGATCGAACAGACAAAGCCTGCAAAATTTGAAAAGTCACCTTACTTTTTGAACACGCGTCGTATAGTCGGGTTAACACCTCAAGATCAAAAAGATATGACAGATATATCTACGCCCATAGGTGGCGTGGCAAACCGCAAAAGTTGATATCTCCTAAAGTTTTAGAGCTCAAAATTGGTTAATTGAGTTACTGGTGAGCTCCTCTGTCGATGACCCAAAAATAATAATTTATACTCAGTTCCCAAAGGGAAAAAGAGTATATTGGTTTTGTGCAATGTCCGTCTTGCTGTCCGTCTGTCCATCTAAGCGTCTGTCCGTCTGTCCTTATGAACGCAAACCATTTCGACGCTATTGAAGCTAGAGACTGAAATTTGGAACATATACTCGTGTATACCCTCGAATTATAAAGTGTCAAGATTTTCCCGTTACGCTTACTAGGGGCGTGGAAAATGCATTTTCCGGTTTGTCAGAAACCATGTTAGTTGAAATGCTAGAGAGTTGAAATTTAAAACGTATACTCGCGTTGACAACTCAAGATAAAAGAGATATGGCAGATATATCTACGCCCATAGGGGGCGTGGAAAACCGCAAAAGTTGATATCTCTTAAAGTTTTAGAGCTCAAAATTGGTTAATTGAGTTACTGGTGAGCTCCTCTGTCGATGACCCAAAAATAATTTTTACGCCCCTCCAAATTTTGCTGTTACGTCTCTTTAGACTCCTTCTAAGGCTTGCCCAAAAATTACATGTTTACGACCTCTGGGGGCGTGGCAAATTGGAAAAAATTTTATTTTGCAGAGCTCTTGAATTAAAATTGCTGGAGAATCACATCGTACATATATAAACCTGTAATTAATATGCTCACCCTTTGGGTCATGTCAAATCTGAAAACATTGACTTTTGAATATATGTATTTATCTGTTTTTGGACAACAAGACTAGTTTTGGAGGTAAGAAGAATAATACAGTAGGTTGCGCTAAACTGCAATATTCTTACGTATCGGTATTAGTCATAAGCGTGTACCGCCTACATAAATAGGCTTAATTTCTTGCTAAGTCGGCAGAAAAAGTGTTAAGAGGCAAATAAATACTATATGTATTTCGATTTAATGTTTGAATGTTTGAAATAATTGACCAACTAATATTAATATAGTTTTCGCATAGCCTAGGCTAGTTATTTCGTGGTTTTTGTATGTTGGCAATGCTTCAGACGACAAGTAGCAACCATCAAAATTCGCAAGTCGCACTGTTAATAGACTCAGTAGGTTACGCAAAGATTAGTTCAATTACTTTAAATGTTAACTTTGCGACGTCACTGTATGGGCTTTTTCATACGAAAATGTGGCGCCACACTTTCAAATTAACAGACAACTTTTATGTTAACAGACTGCTTTGCATAAACTAGTATTACTCAATCGTGAGCAATTCGATTATTCACTTGAATTTTACAGATTAAACATTGTTAATCAAAAGCTAATTCGAGCGGTGACTTTAGCAAATTAAGATAAACCTTAAAAAGTAACATATCAGAGGCCCCTATGGGAACAGAGTATCACGCAGTCGGTTGCGCCCGACTGCAACGTTCTTTCTTGTTTTTTATACCCTGAACCCATTGAAAATGGGAAATCAGGGTATAATGGTTTTGTTAAATGTATGTAACATTCAGAAGAAGGCGTGGCAGACCCCATAAAGTATATATATTCTTGATCAGGGTGACAAACTGAGTCGATTTAGCCCTGTCCATCTGTCTGTCTGTCCGTGTGTCCGTATGTATGAACGTGTCGATCTCATAACCTATAAGAGCTAGAGATTTTGTTAGAAATCCCTGTATAGCAGGCGCAGATCAAGTTTGTTTCAAACATTCGATAACTATTCCCGTTTTATTGTTATCGATTAAAAACCTTATCGAAATCAAGTTATTAAATTATATATTGTACATCTTTCGAGCTAGAGTCTCCAAATTTGGTATTTAGATTGATTTATATTTTATACAATTTCGATTTTTGTTATATTTTGAATACCAGCCAAATAAAAATTTTACAAGCTTAAACTTTTTCTGCGTTAATAAATACATAATTGATTATATTTTAAAACGCAGATCGGTCGGGGTTCAGGGGATCTGCTAGTCGGGCACCACCGACTAGAGTTTTCTTACTTGTTTTTTTTTAAATTTTATTTAAATTTTAAGGAATGACATAAAAGATAAGTAGTTCTTTATACACAAAGCCCTTATACTATGAGGTATCAATCATAACAGTTTTTTTTAGTACACTATAGTACAAAAAAAATGACTCAAAGTAACAATTTTCCTAGTCGGTGATCAGATATTGTGAAATGAGTGAGGTTTTGCAACTTACAATGCATTGTAATTTCTAGTTATCATCAAGAATGGTTCCGATGAATATCATTTCAATGTGAAGATGATAAATATGCAGATGCAGATGCAGTCGGACATTATCGACTGCAGAATTCACGGCCCAATTTTCCGATTCGCCACGCCCCCAATTGGTATATATATAAATTTTTTGCCAAATCAATAGAAGAGGTCAGCAGTAATTTAGTCGATAAATTTTTCTAGCTCTAAAACTGTAGAAAATACCCGATTTGCCACGGTCCCTATGGGCGTAGATATATCCGCCATATCTTTTTGATCTTATGTTGTCAGCGCGAGTATACCTTTCAAATTTCAACATCTAGCACTTCAACTAACAGGGTTTCTGACATACTGGAAAACGCATTTTCCGATTTGCCCCGCCCCTAGTAGGCGTATCGGGAAAATCTTGACACCTTATAATTCGAGGGTATACACGAGTATATGTTCCAAACTTCTCTAGCTTCAATAGCGTCGAAATGTTTTGCGTTCATACGGACGGACGAACGGACAGCAAAATGGACATTGCACAAACCCAATATACCAAAAGTAAACTTTTACAAATGTTCCACAAAAAAAGCATGTTTTATCATTCAAACGCGCACCTTCACAATCAAGTAGAATATCTGTCAAAATAAAAGAAAAAATCTTAAAACATAGCCGTGCTTCGAGTCCGCAACTCCACCTCCGACGTGCATCGCTTCTACCAACACCGCCACTTCACTTCCAGCACCATCTATCAAATCTAAACTAGAGAAGCAGCTGCTAATTCATACACACGTCAATCGCACTTGCAATTCTTAGAATAAACGAGAATGCACTCTTGAATGTATGAGTTATATTAGTTCTTTTCTTTGCTCAGAAGCGTTAGCTAGTTGAGCGAGAAGAATTGAGAATAAATTATTGCTACTGCTAGGAGTAACAAGACTGCGAATTAACGATCGACAGCGGGTGATACGCCGCGCTTTATTCAGATTCAAATTAAGAGTAACATTACAAGTATTAAAAATAATAAATGCAGCCGGCTGCGCAACCAGTGCTGCCGCAGAGCTGCCGCCGGCGCGCCGTCGACACTCTTGAGAACTGACTTGTGCCTCGTGGTGTCGGGCGGTGTCAAGTGACCACTGCCGCTGGTCAACATTGTTGCGACATATCCACCGCGGCTGTCACGCTGGGCATAGACCCCGCAATTATGCTGCACACGTGCAGTCTCAGTGGTTAACTTATACGAGGCTATTAAATAACGAGACTGCGCGCGCAGAAGGCGTCCTAGAGGGGTAGGGTGGGAAACGAATGCAGCATTGGATAGCTGGAAGTGTCTACTATTCCAGTACGAAAACACGTTTTTGTCGCTGTAGTAGTATTTTTTGTGTAGAGGTTAGAAACGAACGTGTTTTTTTCTCGTGCCGATAACGATGTGTGACGAAAAACACGAGCAACGGATCAATGTGAAATTTCTCGTTAAATTAAAAAAAACTCCGACTGAGTGCTATAAGTTGTTGAAAGAGGCCTATGGTGAGAATTCTCTATCACGTGCGCGTGTTTTCGAATGGTATAAAAGGTTTTCTGAAGGCCGAGAGAGCACCGAAGATGACCAACGTCCAGGTCGACCTGTCTCTGTTTCAACTCCGCAAACAGTGACCATTCGGATGATTGCTGAGACTGTAAACGCCGATAAAGAAACTGTCAGAAAAATTTTACATGACGATTTGAACATGAAGAAAGTCTGTGCGAAGTTGGTCCCAAAAAATTTGACCCCTGACCAAAAGCTCGTCCGTCAACAGATCTGCTCAGATTTTCTTGAGAGGTTAGATGAAGAGCCTGAATTGATGGAAAACATCATCACTTGCGATGAAACCTGGATATTTCAATACGATGTTGAAACTAAGCGGCAATCTATGCACTGGAAAACTCCTGCATCGCCGAGAATGAAAAAAGCAAGGATGTCGAAATCAAAATTTAAAGCCATGCTAATCGTTTTTTTCGACATCAACGGTATCGTGATGACTGAATGGGTTCCAGAGGGTCAAACTGTAAACCAAACTTACTATTTGAAAGTTTTGGCAACGCTGCGAGAGCGAGTTCGTAAGAAACGGCCGGAGTTGTGGAAAAGCAAATCGTGGATCTTGCACCAGGACAACGCACCTGCCCATAACGCGCTGTCTGTGAAGCGTTATTTAGCCGCTAGAGGCACTCCAGTGCTCGAACACGCGCCGTACTCGCCTGATTTAGCACCCTGTGACTTTTTCCTATTTCCGAAGATCAAGTCTGACTTAAAAGGAACCCGGTTCGAGTCGATGGAAGAGGTGAAGCGAAAATCGGCGGAGCTCCTAAATGCTCTTACAAAAGAAGACTTCCAGCATTGCTTTGACCAATGGAAAAAACGAATGGAACGGTGTGTGGCGAGGGAAGGGGAGTATATTGAAGGGGAGCATTCGATTGTAGAATAATTTTTAAAATAAAACTCTTTTTCATAAGCAGTATCGTTATTTAATAGCCAGACCTCGTATGTGCTTACGAATAGTAAAAATGCGTGCGCTTGGAGCTGCTGCCAATTGACCAAACGTTTTGTTTCATAACTCCTTATTTAATGGATTTCAATGAAATTTGCAGCTTTTGATCTATTGTACATATTCTGTTGAACTTGTTTTATAAAACATGCAAACTCATTCGCACTGTCTTTCAATTTAAACAATTTGAGGAAATTTGGACCCGGTACCCAATATATATATAAGAAAAACCAAATCAACGTATAAAATACACATAAAACTAAATGTAAAATTTAAAGCCTCGAGCTCCGAAGACGTACGAGATATGTATTATTTTATTACTGAATTTCGATACCATTTTTAATCGATAACATTTAAACTAGAGTAGTTTTTTTTTTATCCATTACTTACGACAAAACTTATTAAACAAAACGTTTGGACAAACCCACGTGGCTAGCAGCGCTAAGCAACGCCAAGCATACACATTTTGCCCATACATGAGCACACATACATTTAAATGCGGATATTCTTCTCTATTCTAAGATTGAATTGTTTTGAGCTATCAGCTTTGCGAACGAACAGTGAAGTGTCAGGGGTGATGATAATCTAGCAGAAGCAGGAACTTGTAGGAGAAGCATCTGTTTTGACTTAAAATCAATTACGCAAACCGATTTTAATAAAGGGTAGAAGCTTTGGCAATTAAGCAATAAAAACAAGAGCTAACGTTGCAGTCGCACGCAAGTGACTGTCTGAAACAGTTTAATATTTTTTGGTAAAGGAGACAGAAACGACTCTGCAGTAACATAATTGTAATAAATTATATCTACAAAGCTTACTGACGGACTAGTAGACCAAAAAAAAAAGTTTTGTTTGATTGTCTGGGATTATTCTAGGAAATAAGTAAGAAAGCTCTATTCGGGAGTAACCGGCTAGGAGATCCCCGTCCGATCTTCATTTTGAAATATTATCCGTATCTTGTATCTATCACAAACTTATCCAAAACTTCATTAAATTGTCAATCTTGTACTTTTACAATGAACTGGCATGTTTGTTAAAAATGTAGTTTTCTGTTAAGAATAATAGTACGAGTAATAATAATTTAGTAAAAGATGATAATCAAAAAAAATTAAGAAAATTCGATATCAGCGCACCTGGAGTCGAACCAACATCTTCAAAGCGCATCACCTCTACCGACAACGCCATTTCATGCTTTAAAAAAAAAACATTTTTAAAATTTTGACTTCATTGGGATTCGAACCGGCAACTGCACGGCGACGCGCGCCCCGCTTCTATCAACACCGCCACTTCACTGTTTGAACAATTAGTAGCAAATCCAAAGTAAATGCAAGCTAAGAATTAAAACAAAATTCAATCAGTGTGAATTACAAGTGTTGCGATTCTTAGAAACGACAAGCTTAAATGAAATTTCCAGCATATGACCTTCATATTATATTGAATATTTCTCAATTTACTAAAATCGCAAAATCATTCACATATTGGCCATATTTGCAACTAACCTTTGATTTGAAGCACTTGGTAAAATTTGGATCCGGTATTCAAAATATAACGAAAATTAAAATTGTATAAAATAAAATTTAAACTAAATGCAACATTTGGAGACTCTAGCCTTAGAGATGCACGAGATAAAATTTAAAAACTGAAGTGCGATAAGGTTCTTAATCAATAACATTAAAATGAGAATAGTTATCGATTTTTCGAAACAAACTCGATCTGCGCGTGCTATACAAGGACCTACAAAAAAAATTTAAGTCTCTTATAGGTTCCGAGATGGACGCGATCACACATACGAACATACAGACGGACAGATGAACATGGCTATATCAACTCAGCTTGTTGAGGTGATCAAGAATATATATACTTTATGGGGTCTGCCACGTCTCCTTCTGCCTGTTACATACATTATTTTTAAACCATTATACCCTGATTTTCCCATTATCAATAGGTTCAGGGTGTAACAAACGAATTGTGTTATTAAACGACCGATAAAAAAATATGCCCACTATGGAGAGACCAGAAAGACCCACGATAAGAGCACAAACTTCAAAGGGAATTTAGCACTTAATACAGTGTTTTGGCTATAACTAATGATGCTGATTGCAAAGGTTGAGTAAACCCAACAATGAATTCAACTCTAGCTCACGTTCAAGAGATTGGGTCAAACTCAGCGATATTAATAGGCATAATTGGAAAAGCGGAAGCTGTATCTTCCACATAGCAGCTCTTATTCTATTTGGATATGGAAAAACTAAACTACTAAAGCTGGTGACTGACTCTCTTAAAAATCAGGACATAATTATTCGATCCTGAAAGAATTTCAAGAAAACAGTGAACTGTTTACGAAGGCAGCGTTACCAAGAGCAAAAAGATGCACAACGGTATTTGTCTGCCCAGAAAGCATCAGCGCTGCCTCTGAAAAAAAATCAATATCTACAAAAAAGAACCAAAAGAATTTAAGGAACTGTGGGGCTGTGGGGCCGGCAGAGCGTAGCAAAAATACAAAAAGTGATGAAAGCCTTTTTTCAATTTTTTGATGTCATCTGACAAAGAAAGATTTTTGATAATAGATTAATTTTAAGGGTAAATATGAGCATTCAAAGTTGAGTAAATTAGTAATATAAAAAAAACCAAGAGTGCTCTAGTCGAGACTGCTCGACTAAGAGATACCCTGAACCCTGCGAAGATGCGATATTCAAATCACTTTACGCTTCTTTTATACATATATACAAACAACACATACACACACATACATCACGCACGCACAAGCACTTTCTCTGCTATTGCGCAGTTTCCGCAGCAACTGCGCGCGGGCTGCGCTTGGGCTGCAGAATGGGCTATATTATGGAAACTTATTTGTTGAATTAGTTTTCTTCTAGATGGACTTTCGTAATCAAACTTTTACAGCGTAAACATTCATATGTATGTATTTGCCAAAGCACAAGTCTCTAGTATTTGAAATACGTTTTTTTCAAATTTGGGGGGGAAGGGGGCGTGGTATAAAAAATCCAAAAATTGCAAAATGTTTGTATTCATTACACGGATACACACAGTAAATCTGAAATCTATAGCTATAACGGTATTCAAAAACGAAGAAAAGTTATCGATTTTTATCAATAATAAGGAAATGGGATGATTTATCGAATAAAATGATAAATTCGTACTGCGTAGGGTATACAAGAGTATACATTTCAAATTTCAGATCTCTAGCTTTTGTGGTTTGCCAGATCGCTGCGTTCACACGGACGGACGGACGGACAGACGGACATGGCTATATCGACTCAGTTTGTCGAGCTGATCAAGAATATATATACTTTATGGGGTCTGCCACGCCTCCTTCTGCCTGTTACATACATTTTTACAAAAACATTATACCCTGATTTCCCATTTTCAATGGGTTCAGGGTGTACAAAATATAATTGTTCCATATAAAAACACGTAATATTTGACCAAAATCACATGCGTATATTTAGTTTTTCTCTGTCATATGCCATTTAAATTTTGAAAATACGCAAAATGAGAAAAGTCCCTACTGTGCGTCGTCCATTGCATTGTTTCCTTATCTTATTTGCAGTTCATCTCCCGAACCTTTTGCATAACCATTTACCTTCCAGGAGGCTATAGTTTACTGTCGTACGGTCTTTGCTGCCTGCACCGAAAATTCTCCACTTTGCCGCAGATTCCATATAATCTTGAGCTTTTGCGTAAATAGGTCTACTGGTATCACTGCTGCTAACACGGTGACAGGAGCTCCGAACACTGTGCGGTAGGCCGAAGCTATCCTTAAGGCTGTTCTTCTTTGTACCGCGAGCATCGGCTTCCGCCTTACTTCCGCTTTTAAAGTGTCTGCCCATACTTCGCTACCATTTAGTAGTATTGCATTTGTTGCTTTCATTAGGAGTTTTCTTTTCCCTGCCATCGGTCCGTCAACATTTGCCATTAGTCTACTTAAAGACGACGATGCTATCGCTGTTTTCGCGAAGTTCAGTTTACTATCTAGTCTGACGCCTAGATAATTTACTGTCCTCTGGGTCCTTATTAGGTTTCCGCTTACTCGCATCTCTATTTTGGTTGGAATCTGCTTCGCCGTATACAGAAGTAACTCAGTTTTCTGGGTAGCAAGTTCCAAGCCTCGGGAGCTAAGCGAAGTCGGCGTGCGGATCATGACTTGGGTAAGTCTTCTTTGATTGATGACGGCCACGATGTCATCTGCATATCCAATCAGAAACGTATCTTCAGGCATTTCCAGTCTTAGAATCTCGTCGTAGCTGATATTCCACAGGTCTGGTCCTAGGATCGACCCCTGTGCAGCTCCTCCGGACACTCTATATCGTTTCATACCCGTCTGTGTAGCGTACAGGAGTACTCGATCCTGCAAGTAACTCCTGATCATGTGCATCAGATATCTCTGTATATGAAAGTGTTGCTCCAAGGAAGCAAACATGTCGGTCCACCTGACGCTATTAAAAGCGTTTTTGACGTCAAGCGTTACTGGGCGAGTACGCATTTCCTCTCTGCGTTGCTCTGGCTGTTTGGTCCACTTCATCGATAGCTCCCATTGTGGATTTCCCAGCTCTAAGACCGTGCTGTCTGGGGCTAATTCCTCCAGCAGCCTTTACTGCAGCAAGCAGTCTGGGTTTTATGAGCTTTTCTAACAGCTTTCCAGCTGTGTTTAACATGCACAATTGGCGGTATGCCGATGCTGTTTTGGGATTGCTTTTGCCTTTGCTAATGAGCACAAGTCTCCATGCTTCTGGAAATAACCTTTCTTTTAAACATGCATTGTACATTCTAAGAAGAAAAGTAGGCCGTCCTGTTGCTATCAACATATTATATTATATTATATTATAGTATAAAGAGATGCAATCCTCAAAGAAATGCGTTTCGTGGATGTGTTTTTGAAATAGTGTCCATCGTTTCATCATATACGTTTGGCGCTGCTCCGTAATTTCACAGCTTTTTCATGACTATTTTGTAGCCAAGCCTTCAAGGATTTCTGTTAATATCTTTGCAGAGCTCTTTCCACTGACCTTGTTTACTGCGTGTGATAGCAATCGACAGTTCTTTTCTCGTGTTCTTAGCTGCTAACGCTTCTGTCATGTAATTTCCAGAGCGCCGTGCTCTTGTTAGCTTTCGCCTGCACTGTATGCATACTTTTATTTTTTCTGCGATATCGCGGTTCCACCAGTACGCCTGGCGTCTGCAGCCATATTTGCTCTGGGTTTTTGGCATCGAAGCGTTAAATGCTTTTTCAATAGCTTTTAAGCTGCATTCGACGATTTATTTTGTATTTCGTGTACCGTCAAATTGTCGCTCTTGTCTGTCTATTTCATAGTCCAGTTTGCTTATACTCACCTATGGAAAGTCTTTACGAGGCACAATGGGGGGTTTGCCGAGTATTGCTATAGAAAGTGTATGGGGTGTATTCATGATCACTTCCGTAATTTTTTCCGAAGTCCGTTGTCGGTCGAAGATATCACATTACTAAGTTCAATCTTTCTATTTCTAAAACATCGCTGCACACATTAGTTCACGATTGGTAAGTTACCCAATCGCTCTCCAGTGGGGACGATGGTGGAGGCTGTGTGTCAACTTGAATTACAAGGAAATGACACGTAGTGTTGCCTTATTTTCGTAACCCCATCGTACATCCCACCGCATAATATAATAATAACACTTCAAATTGGCAAATAAAATACCCCCATTGGGCAGGTGATATTTTTGACAGATTTTTCTGTTTTTTTATACTCATTCACGAAGTGAATTATTATACTCATTCACGAAATGTATTAGTATATTGGTTTTATGCAATGCCCGTCTGTCTGTAGGAACGCAAACCATTTCGCCGCTATTGAATCTAGAGACTTGAAAATTAGAATATATACTTGTGTATACCCTAAAATAATAAAGTTTCAAGATTTTCCTGATACGGCTACTAGAAGCGTGGCAAATCGGAAAATGCATTTTCCGGTATGTCAGAACCCCTATTAGTTCAAGTCCTAAAGAGATGAAATTTGGAATATATACTCGCTGTGACTACCCAAGATCAAAGAGGTATAGCGGATATATTTACTTCTATTAGGGGCGTGGCAAATTGGGTTAAACTGTATCTTCAAAAGTTTTAGAGCTCGAATGTCCCAATTTGGCTCGTGGGTTAAGATCCTATAAAGGTCAATGAGAAAAATTATATATCCACGATTATTCGTAGGGGATATCAACATTGAACTTTGTGAAAAATATAGTTTATTTTACCGATTTATAACTGCGTACAGATGGATGTAAGGTTTAGGTCAATCTGTGGAGATGGTCGTTCGCGATTCACTTGAAATAATTGAAATAACGCCGTGGTATACAACAAAATTTCCTGTAATTCCCACATTTTTGAAGCGAAAGCTACCAAATTTGCAGTTACGTTACCTTAGACTCCTTTTAAAGAGTTTCCAAAAATTACATGTCTACGCCCACTGGGAGCGTAACAAATCGGCGCTGAATATCTAGTATGTTTCAAAAATTTTCTATATTTGGAGCTCTATTAGTGCTAGAGACTGGAAATTTTGTTGACAGCCCAAAATAAATTAGATATAGCGGATATAGCTACAACTACTAGGTAAATGGCATATAAGGAAAAATTGTATCTTTTATAGTTTATAGTTATAAACTCCAGAATTAACAACTAAATTACTTACTTATTAATTACTTATTAATTAACACCTACTAGGGACATGGCAAATAAGTAAAAATTTTATCTTTTATAGTTTATAGTTAGAAACTCCAAATTTAACCAAAAAATTACTTACTTATTAATTAAGTTGAAGTATTTTATATTTAATATGTTTTCGACTCGGCTCGATGTTCAGGATATCACTCATTTTAGTTATTTCTTTAATATTTGAACTATAATGGTATGTATTTGGCTATGACAACGACAATTCATTTTATGAAACCAACGATGGCCAATTGAACTTTTATATGTTCTGGGTGTTCAGTTCGCATTTGTGTAACCATTATAAATATCATGATAACAAAAAAAATCATAAATGAGTGTAATCACAAAGTCATTAGAACTAAGCTCAAAACAATTGTGTCATAATTAACTTACTGTCAATTGGTTGAAAAGTATACTTAGCGCACACTTTAAGAAATATCATAAAATAAAATCTCTTTGTATTTATTTTCCATGATTAACTCAATTTTACTTTGAATCTGGACTCTTAAAACGAATACCAAAAATGTCTTTTCATCAGCAGTGAATACCAGATCGGACGCGTCAGTTCCTCTTTGACTTCAACGGTACCCAATGTTAACTCCAATTTACAGCCCCCAAAAATTCGCGGCTCATCTGTTGATGATAGCAGCGGAAGTATTATTGCAAAAGATCTGCCAGCTATAAGTGAAGTGGAAGGTAAATCTATGTCACAATATAATGGTAAAACTATGCCTATGACAGAATCGTTACCGAGAGTTCCCCAAACAATTCAGACTACGTTACTAGATAAAGAAATGTTTGAACCAGCAGTCAGCAAACACCATTTGACTTCGACAATACCTGTGAATCAATTACACAACGAGAGTGCTTCCAAGCTTAGCGTCATCACTAGTGCACCGTCGACTAAAATTGATCGTCAGCTTGAATCAGACTTAGATGTAATAAAAGAAGTTCAAATTCAACTTATCGAGTCTTCCGTCTACAAAAATAGTAACATGCAACTAGAGCCTGTATCCGGTTCGCCAAGAAACGTTACGAAAGAAACTGACTTTAAAAATAATTCTGACCTGAGTAGCAAAGAGGAATTAGGAAGCGCTTCAAAGATAAAGAGAAGCTCGGAGCAGTTAATTGTCGAAGCAAACATTGAGCATCATATTCAGGAAAATGCCGAGGTTGAGCTATCACCCACTACTGATGAGTATCAAGAAGAAATGCATTTTAGCAGTAGGGATGTAGTTTTTGACTACGATATTATAGAAACGTCGAGATATCTTGGCTGTACACCGCCGACACCGACACCGGCAACTTCTTTGGCACCACTCGCTGTACTGGAAGTCGATATAGTGGATGATGAACCCTTTGATGAGTCTGCAGCGGCCAGAACACTAACGCCTGTATTAAGCAACGATGAAGTTTACCGACGTCGTAAAAAACGCAACTCTGCAACTCAGAAGTTTAGTTCATTTGATGAACGAGATAAAGTAACTGAAAAGATTGCCGCATCTGCGCAAACAACTACTGACGCAGCCGACCATAACGCAGTATGTCCCTGGGAAGATGAGTAAGTATAATAAAAATATATTACCCAAAATTTTTTGACTTAATGCCCAATTCCCATTATTATAGAAATGTTAACACCAGCGACGGAACATTTGTGAAAACATATGCTACATTGGGATATTTATGAATACAGCCTTCATAAAAATATGCCACAGTTTACAAAGTTACTTTCTTACTGTAGTGGGAATTAAAATACATTATTACGTTTACATAACTTAACTAACTAATTCAATGTATATATGTATGGATACAAAAATGCATATCCGCTTCGCATGTTAAATAAAAACGGTTAAATAAAATAACGAATTACTTTGTTTAGTAAAAAGCAATAAAGCATTTGTATAGAGTTAGGAAAAGTTTTATATTATCAGAATTTAACCTAGCATTTGTAAACGGACTATATGATTGGCTTATCTGTAGAGGATATCAACATTGAACTTGGAGAAAAATATATGTTTTTTTTTACTGATTTGTAACTACACAAATGGGATGGATGGAAAGTTTTAGGTCAATCTGTGGAGATGGTCGATTCACTTGAAATAATTGAGGTACTGGTGACTCCCTCAACCGATGATATTAAAATAATTTTTACGCCCCTTTGAAGGCGTGGCATACCGAAAATACCCCGTAATTTCCACATTTTTGAAGCGTAAGCTACAAAATTTGCAGTTACGTTACCTTAGACTCCTTTTAAAGAGTGTCCTAAAATTACATGTCTACGCCCACTAGGGACGTGACAAATCGGATCTGAATATATAGTGTTTTCCAAAAATTTTGATCACTATTTGTGCTAGAACTGAAATTTTAAATATATACTTTTATTGACAACCCGAAATGAATAAGATATGGCGGATATATCTACGCCCACTAAGGCGTGGCATTATTCAGGCTCCTCCTGTCAGACTCTCTATTGATAGTTGCATTCCTTTCGTTTATCGAAATCATAGCGACCCTATGCGAAGGGCATAAGTAGCCCTCTCGCTCTCGCAACAACACCCGGGACAACGTTCAGCAACAGCTATAGTTGTCTCTCACGCAATGACAATGCATCTTTTAATTTCCACTAAAATGTTGGCTCACTCAGATAATCCATACTGTCATCATCATCATAATATCATACCAAGGAAAAAAGTGAACATACAGCACAAATTTTGCGATAATTCGGGCTTTAACAACAAAAATTAAAAAAGTCGGTATGCTATTATTTGGGGTCTTAATAGATAAGCTTATTTAAAGAAAAAAAATTTGAATTCATAATTCATTTAACATAGATAACAACAAAAAACATAATAAATTCAATGGAAAAAAGTCTACACACAGGCTTTAAGCCCTTGTATTTTAGCTTCAAATTAAGTGAAATATTCATATTTTTTCTAATTGCGTCCACCGATGCTTTTAAATGCAGTTCCAATATATTCTTATATTGATAGCGATCCATGTTACCTTCCACAAACACCAAATGACCGACTCCAGACGACGCCATAGTGCCCCAAAGCATTACACTATCGCCGCCATGTTTAACGGTAGGTACAATGTTTGCAGGGTTAAGAGCTGTGTTTGCCTTCCTCCAAACTCTGGAACGACCATCACTTCCGAAAATGTTATATTTACTCTCATCAGTAAATAAATTGATTTTCCAAAAGTTCGCACCCTTATTTAAGTGCGCTTTGGCGAATTCTAGGCGCAAAATCCGATTTTTTTCGGAAATTAAAGGCTTCTTCCGTGGCTTCGACAAAAAATTGCCTATTGTTTTGGGATGCACAATGACTCCTGAACACTTCTCGATGTGTTCCGCCAACTTGGGTGCACTTATTCTGGGATTTTTATTTATATCCTTGAGGGTTCTTCTCTCGTCACGATCCAATAGCTTCTTTGGCCTTCCTGTTCTCTTCTTATTATACTCTGTTCCCAAAGGGAAAAAGAGTATATTGGTTTTGTGCAATGTCCGTCTTGCTGTCCGTCCGTCTGTCCGTCTGTCCGTCTGTCCGTATGAACGCAAACCATTTCGACGCTATTGAAGCTAGAGACTTGAAATTTGGAACATATACTCGTGTATACCCTCGAATTATAAAGTGTTAAGATTTTCCCGATACGCCCATTAGGGGCGTGGCAAATCGGAAAATGCATTTTCCGGTATGTCCGAAACCCTGTTAGTTGAAGTGCTAGAGAGTTGAAATTTGGAACGTATACTCGCGTTGACAACCCAAGATCAAAAAGGTATGGCAGATATATCTACGCCCATTGGGGGCGTGGCAAATCGGGTAAAACTGTATCTCCTAAAGTTTTAGAGTTAGAAACTTCAAATTGGGTAATTAAGTTACTAGAGACCTCCTCTATAGATGACCCAAAAATAATTGTTGCTCCCTTTTAGGGCGTGGCGCACCGCAAAATACCCTGTAATTTCCACATTTTTGAAGCGAAAGCTTGCAAATTTTGCTGTTACGTCAATTTAAACTCCTTCTAAGGATTGGAAATTACATGTCTACGACCTCTGGGGGCGTGGTAAATTGGAATTATATTTTTCAGAGCTCTTGAGTTAAAATTGCTGCAAAATCACCATCGCAAGAATAATACGGTAGGTGGCGCTAAACAATATTCTCACGTATCGGAATTAGTCATAAGCATGTACCGCCTACATAAATAAGCTTAATTTCTTGCTAAGTCGGCAGAAAAAATTGTAAGAGACAAATAAATATATGTATTTCGATTTAATGTTTAAATGCTCGAAATAATTGACCACCTAATATTAATATAGGTTTCCATAGCCTAGGTCAGTTATTTCGTGTATTTCGTATGTTGGCAATGCTTCAGACGATTCCCAAGTGGCACTGTTAAAAGACTCAATTGGTTATGCAAAGAAAATCAATCACACTTTCAAATTAACATACAACTCTTAAGTTAACAGACTGCTTTGCATAAAATTAAGTGTGGACACACTTGCATGGCACCGTTATAGTTTTGTGTCTAGCTCATAAAATCATACGAACGATTGAAACGAGCCATACATTATAAAAATTTTACTGATTTAAATATATATTTACAATTTTAATATAATATAAATTTATATAGTCAAACTCTGTGTAAATATAATATATATATATATATATATATATATATGGAATATAATATAATATAATATATATATACATAATTGGAAGTAATATCAAGTGTGCTGTGCTGCCGCTAGAAAGAAGAAGAAAACGGATCATACCGAGTTGGCGCGCTTTTTCTGATTATTCTGGTACGTTTAACATACAAATATTGTTAAGCCATTTTTAAAGGCTGTTATAAACTAATTCTGTTTAATATGCAGACAAAAGTATTTTTTGGTGTGATTTGTATGTAAAAAAGTACCTATGTATGTACACATATGTATGCATAGATGAACATGTGAACATATAAAATATATACATATATATGTTCCCTGGATACCGATTAAATTGTTGAATCGGAAACTAATTCGAGCGGCGACTTTAGCTAATTAAGATAAACTTTAAAATGTAATATGTCAGAAACCCCTATGGGAACAGAGTATCACGCAGTCGGTTGCGCCCGACTGCAACGTTCTTACTTGTTTTCAATGGAATTGTTTTTCTTGTTGTTGCGAATGATAGTTTGGACAGTTGAACGACTTAATTTTACTATATCCGCGATTTCGCCGTATTATTTTTTAAAATTTCGAAGGCTGATAATTAATTTGCGAACAGAAGATTGAATTTCCTTAATTTTTTCTATTTTTGTTGTAATAATATTAGTTTCAATGATACTTCTGTCCACCAAATAATTACACTTTATATACAATGAAGCTAGGCGTCAAAATAGTCGAGGATTTCCCTATTTTACCTTCTATTTCTAGAGTTATTAAAGGGAATTCCCACGCTGTATGTAGACTTTTTTCCATGAACATTTTATGCTTTTTCTTTATAACTTTAGTATGCTTAATTTTTTATTAAATTTGTTTTCTGAAATATTGTAAGTGTCTTAAATAATGGCATAACAACTTTTTTAATTTTCGTTGCAAAAATTCGAAATATCGCAAAATTTGTGCTGTAGGTTGACTTTTTTCCTTGACTGTATGTCGGGTGTTTTTTTTAGAGGAACAGAACATTCGATAGAGATAACGGTGAAACCAGCTGTTATTTTAGGCAACTGTCTTAGATTTTTTTGTTCAGTATACTTTGGCAAATCACCATAAACAGACTTACGCCTGAATAAAGTTAACAAATAGTGGAAATTTACTTCCAAAATTCGAGCTCTGTTCGCCAAACTTATAGACCTCTTCGGGCATTTTACGGTGCGCATAATGGTTCATCTGAGCAGCTCATAAGGGGTATGTAAACAAAGAAAATGGTCGGTTTTGGAGTGAGAGCAATCCTCTCTTGGGGCACTATTTAAACCACAAAAAATTATTGTTTGGTGTGGTTTGCATGCTGGAGGCGTAATCGACCCATATGTCTTCAAAACCGACACTTTTCAAACCGACATGATCCTGTAGTCTTATTAAGACGCAGCCGCGATGGTCACATGCCCGAAATTGTATTCAAACACTAAATGCCATTGAGTTTGTAAGTAAATAAAGCCTAAATTGTGGTCATTTTATTGATTCTTATGTGTATTTTTTTTAAAACAAGTTCCATACCTCTAAAAAGAAATATCCTTTATACTAATTGAGGGCGTGTAAAATCGAAAATAAAGATGGATAATTATTCTGCTGTCGGTAGCACCCGAATGCAACGTTCATACCTGTTCTTTTATTACCTGAACCCATTGAAAATGGGAAATCAGGGTATAATGGTTTTGTTAAATGTATGTAACAGGCAGAAGGAGGCGTGGCAGACCCCATAAAGTATATATATTCTTGATCAGGGTGACGAGCTGAGTCGATTTAGCCCTGTCCGTCTGTCTGTCTGTCCGTCCAGAACCTATAAGAGCTAGAGACTTGAAATTTTTTTTGGAAGTCACTGCATAACAGGCGCAGATCAAGTTTGTTTCAAAAGTTCGATAAATATTACCGTTTTACTGTTATCGATTAAAAACCTTATCGAAAGACAGTTTTTTAATTCTATCTCGTACATCTTTTGAGCTAGAGTCTCCAAATTTTGCATTTAGTTTCATTCATATTTTTTTTACAATTTCGGTTCTTGTTATATTTTGGATATTGGTTCAAAATTTTACAACATTTTTTAAATTGAAGGTTAGTTGCAAATATAACCAATATGTGAATGAGTTTGCGATTTTATACAACTGAAAAATATTCAATATAATATGCAAATCATATGCTGAAAATTTCATTGAAATCCATTAAGTATCACAGAAGTAATTAAACAAAACGTTTTGTCAATTGCAACATGTGACCAGAAACCCACCCCCGTTTTAATTTTTTCTATACATGTGCACACATACATTGAGACATTCGAATGCGAGCATTCTTGTCTGTTCTAAGAATCAAAACACTTACAGCTGACTGCTTGAATTTTGTTATAATTCTTAGCTGCCTTTAGTTTCGAATTTGCTACTACTTGCATAAGCAGTGCAGTGGCGGTGTTGATAGAAGCGAGGCACTGCGTGACTTGCAGGTCTGGGTTCAAACCTCGCCGTTGTCAAAACTTTTTTATTGTTTTTTGTTTTCACACACACAATGGTGGTGTCGCGGTAGAGGTGATGCGCTTTGATCAGTAGATGTTGGTTCGACTCCGGGTGGGGAAATGTCGGATTTGCTTAATTTTTTATTTTTTTCTTATATTAAATTATTATTATTAATATTATTCTTAAAACAAAAACTACTTTTTTGACAAACATGCTATTTGATTGTGAAAGTGCAAGATTGGCAATTTAATAAAATTTTGTATAAGTTTGTGATGTATACAAGATACGGAATATATTTAAAAACGCAGATCCAACGGGTTCAGGGGATCTCCTAGTCGGGCACCTCCGACTAGAGTTTTCTTACTTGTTTTTTAAATGTGAGTATGTATTTATGTTTTTGACTGGGCTCGAGGTTCAGGATATCGCACATTTTAGTTTTTTCTTTAATATTTGAACTATTATGCTATTTACAATAATTTCCTGTGACAACGACAATTCATTTTATGAAACCAACGATGGACCATTCCACTTTTATTTGTTCTAGGTGTTCAGTTCGCATTTGTGTAACCAATTTAAAAATCATGACAAAAAACCTTATAAATGAGTTTATTTACATAATCAACAGCACTAAACTCAAGAGCACTAAGTCATAATTAGCTCAATTGGTTAAAAAGCATGTATACTTACCGCACATATTAAGAACAAGTCGGGGTGCCCGACTTAAAGACATACTCCATAGGTTGTATCTACAAAAAACTTATAAAAAATTGAATTAAATTTTCGAGCCTACACTTTCACAATCAAATAGCATGTTTGTCAAAAGAAAAGTAGTCTCTCTTTTAATTATCAATAGTAATAATAATTTAATAATAGAAGAAACAAGTAAGAAAACTCTAATCGGTGGTGCCCGACTAGAAGATCCCCTGAACCCGTCCGAGTCTCTAGCTCTTATATGTTCTGAGATCGACGCGTTCATACATACGGACAGACGGACAGACAGACAGACAGACGGACAGGGCTAAATCGACTCAGCCCCTTCTGCCTGTTACATACATTTGACAGTTGAACTAAATTTTATACCCTGATTTTTCATTTTCAATGGGTTCAGGGTATAAAAACAATAGCCCAATTTCGTTCAAGATAATGAGTCACACCGAAATTCGTACCCAGCTACAACGACGAGCGTCGAATCTCTTTGCAGCGGAATAACCGCGAACGGTCAATTACGCCCAACCTGCCCAACGAACTCTTGCATACAAAGCGTGACCGAGAACGTTCATACTCCTCGTCTCTTACACCAACAACGGTATGCACTAGCCAAAGAGAACTAGGCTCAGCTACGATCGCAAACACAGAGCTCGGTTGAGCTACCGCAACAGCTACTACAGCAACAATTACACCGGTGCCGACATCTGCAAAACAAACTGCAATCAAGAAAAATGCAAAGCCGGCCAGAATCATGAATCTACTGGAAAAAAAAGCCAAAGCCACCCCCAATATTTAAACGCGACAAAAAAAGCTTCAGTGCCTTTGTTAACAAAGTTATAGGTCAGGACAATTTCCACATAATTCCCCTCGAAAGGGGTAACATTCATGAAACCAAGTTCAGACAAAGACAGAAGATAATTATAGAGTTTTGATAAAGTATCTAAACGACAAGATAATGAACTTATACACTTACCAACTGAAAAGCTCCAAGGCCCTGCAAGTCGTACTGAAAGGCATAGTCTTATGTAACACCAAAAGAAATACAAACAGGTGCTACACGAGACATGATTAGCGCAAAAACAGTCTTTAATATCCCAAACAAAACAAGTAAGAGTGCTCTAGTCGAGACTGCTCGACTAAGAGATACCCTGAACCCTGCGAAGATGCGATATTCAAATCATTTTAAGCTTCTTTTATACATACATATACACAAACAACACATACACACACACACACATGCACACGCACGCACAAGCACTTTCTCTGCTACTGTGCAGTTTACGCAGCGACTGCGCGCGGGCAGCGCTTGGGGTGCAGTATAGGCTATATTTTGGAAACTTATTTGTTGAATAGGTTTCTTCTAGATGAACTATCGTAATCAAACTTTTACAACGTAATAATGACATTCATATGTATGTATTTGACAAAGCACAAGTCTCTAGTATTTGAAATACGTTTTTTTCAAATTTGGGGGGAAGGGGGCGTGGTATAAAAAATCCAAAAATTGCAAAATGTTTGTATTCATTACACGGATACACACAGTAAATCTGAAATCTGAAAATATAGCTATAACGGTATTGAAAAACGAAGAAAAGTTATCGATTTTTATCGATAATAAGGAAATGGGATGAGTTATCGAATAAAATGATAAATTCGTACTGCATAGGGTATACACGAGTATACATTTCAAATTTCAGATCTCTAGCTTTTGTGGTTTGCGAGATCGCTGCGTTCACACGGACTGACGGACAGACGGACATGGCTAAATCGACTCAGTTTGTCGAGCTGATCAAGAATATGTATACTTTATGGGGTCTGCCATGTCTCCTTCTGCCTGTTACATACATTTTCACAAAAACATTATACCCTGATTTCCCATTTTCAATGGGTTCAGGGTATAAATAGGAAGCCGCGAACACTCTTTAAAGTTGAACTCTAACCTGAAACAAAGATGCTTAAAAAAAAAGAGGTTCATCCAATTTACAAACTTTAGTTTGTATTTCACAGCAGAATAACCGTCGAAGAGCCGCATAAACGAAACGGTCCGATATAATGTACGAACTGCCAAGAATACAGCCATACAAGGTCTTACTGCACACTGCGCTCGACATGCGTAGTTTGTAGTTAGCTTTATGACTCCGTAAGCTACCCAGCAAGTACTTTGCTTGACTCCAGCAGAAACAAGTAAGAGTGCTCTAGTCGAGACTGCTCGACTAAGAGATACCCTGAACCCTGCGAAGATGCGATATTCAAATCACTTTACGCTTCTTTTATATATACATATATACAAACAACACATACACACACACATGCACACGCACGCACAAGCACTTGCTCTGCTACTGCGCAGTTTACGCAGCGACTGCGCGTGGGCTGTGCTTGGGCTGAAGTATGGGCTATATTATGGAAACTTATTTGTTGAATTAGTTTTCTTCTAGATGGACTTTTGTAATCAAACTTTTAGAGCTCACTAATGACATTTATATGTATGTATTTGCCAAAGCACAGTCTCTAGTATTTGAAATACGTTTTTTTCAAATTTGGGGGGCAGCGTGGTATCCAAAATTCAAAAATTGCAAAATGTTTGTACTCATTACACGGATATACACAGTAAATTTGAAATCTTTAGCTATAACCGTATTCAAAAACGAAGAAAAATGATCGATTTTTATCGATAATAAGGAAATGGGATGAGTTATCGAAAAAAAATGATAAACTCGTACTGCGTAGAGTATACATGAGTATACATTTCAAATTTCAGATCTCTAGCTTTTGTGGTTTGCGAAATCGCTGCGTTCACACGGACGGACAGACGGACATGGCTATATCAACTCAGTTTGTCGAGCTGATCAAGAATATATATACTTTATGGGGTCTGTCACGTCTCCTTCTGCCTGTTACATACATTTTCACAAAAACATTATACCCTGATTTCCCATTTTCAATGGGTTCAGGGTATCAAAAGTGTTTCAACTGTGGCGGCAATCACACAGCAAACTACAGAGGCTGCCCAATCTATAAAGAACTTAAGAACCGCATACACAAGCGTGTATTCACTGTGCGCTCATAAAACGCGCCGATTATTTTCACAGTATCAAAAAAACGTTTTCATTTCGTCTGCAACCAGGTGCAAACTTGGCTTCGAAATCTCAACCAAAATCGAGAATATTTGCCAGGAATGCTAATGACATTTCACAGCATGAACTTGAAGTAGCCCAATTCCTGCTCGACAAGCATATCGACGTAATACTACATTCCGAAACACACCTTACAAACAAATAAATTTTTTAATACAAGAGGATACTCAATTCACGGAACAAATCATCCCGTTAGTAAGGCACACGGTGGAACTGGTATTTTGATTAGAAGCCGTCTGAACCATTACTGTCATAAAGAGTTTGCTGAAAACTATCTACAGGCATTAGATTTAGTGGTAACCAACTTATCTTAGCCGCTGTATAATGCAGCCCTCATTATACTATATCTGAAGACCAATTTAAGAAATTCTTCAACTCACTAAGATAACATTTTATAGCAGCAGGAGACTATAATATCAAGCACACGCACGAAAAACGCTCTATAATGCAATTATAAAAGCAAACAACAAGCTCGACCACGTTTCTCCCGGCAGACCAACATACTGGACGGCAGACCTCAAAAACTACCCGATTGATTGATTTGCAGTTACCAACAATATTTCGCGTAATCTGATAAGCGCCAAATGTTTTTCAGATTTACCATCCGATCACTCGCGTGCCCCAATATATTTAATTTAGTCGTTAAATATTGAGATTCTAGCTCTAAAACTGTAGAAGATACAGTTTTTCCCGATTCGCTACGCGACAAGTGGGCGTAGATTTATCAGCCATATTTTGATTGATTTTGGGTGGTCAATTCGAGTATTAATTGCAAATTTCAAGTCTTTAGCATCAATACTGTTTCACATATATATAACAAAATTTGTGCTGTGAGGAGTAATATATGTATGCACGTAGTAATGTGTATAAATACATGTATCAATACTGTTTCACATATATATAACAAAATTTGTGCTGTGAGGAGTGATATATGTATGCACGTAGTAATGTGTATAAATACATGTAGTTGTTATGTGTTTATATGCATATACGTGCATATGTATGTTGCTTCACACAGCGACGCGAGCACTGTAGGAGCGGCCCTCGCGACTGGAAAGGGTCAGAGTCCGAAAGATGGTTCGGCTCTTTCGCTCCTACAGATTCAGCAATTGACTCGCGTCGCTCCCACGACGATCATCGGCGACCGTTGGCCGAGGTACCGTTCGTGGCAGAGTGAAAGTAGTGGATGCTTTCACTCGCACAGCCATAACGGTACTTCGGCCAATGAGAGGCTGCCACGCGATCTGGCGACATTCGGCGTCGAAAAATATCGGGTGATGTTGCCGTTAAACCGGGCACGAGCGACAGACAAGCCCCGCTCCAGAGCCGAGCGAGGAGCCATTACGACGTGAAGCTGGGCCTGTGTCTGTGCTATAAAAAAGGCGCCCGTCTCTCAGTAGAGGGACAGTCAAAAATAATAAAAGTGAAAGTGAACGTGAAAGTGCCGAAAGTCAACGCGAAGAAAGTGATCAGCCCAAAAGGACATTGAGGGACATTGAAGGACAAGGATATCGATAGGACATCTATGTCAAGGGGTTCAACGAAATCAAGGACATCGTAGGAAAATCCAAGGATATCCAAAGAGGATATCTGAGATGCCTATTGAGGACCATAGGCAACCCTGCAAGGACACAGGATCATCAGCTGCCACCAACGAGGACATTGGTGCGGCGCAGCTGAACATAGAGATAGAAGTTGGCGAAACGTGGGACAGGAGTGAGTAGAGTTCACGTAGCCGTGCGAAAGAGTGTATTTTGTGCCTGAGGTGAACCTTTGGTGTGTTACAAGCGAATCCAGATGTAGGAGTGGGCTGTAATTGATCCGAGCGAACCGCCGGAGAATACAGTGCGAATCCTGGCGCAACCTGGAGTGCTCAAACAAACCAAAGGCTAACCAGGGCATCACCGCTCGTACAGCAGGAGGGCCCTGAACATATCTGCTCCAATCCTGTGTACAGGTGTGCATGATAGGAGGCGAGTCCTTGCATATAGCAGCAGTACCTCAGGCAGGCATACAATATTGTATTTCGTGAATTGTAAATTATCCGAAACGCACAGAGAATATATACAAGTTGAAACCAAACACATTTGTCGACTACTTATTATCGCAGGGGCTTCAACAAATAAATTTGTTGGCACAAACACACAGTCGGCTGAGACTGGCCATTCTTGAACTCGGGATAAACCGAAGGTTCGTTACAGTGCAAAGCACTAAGATCCGATAGTATTAGATCCGATTTGCCACGCCCCCAGTGAGCGTAGACATGTCATTTTTGGCCAATCCTTAGAAGGAGTCTCAGCCAATTGCTGGTCGTACCGACCTATAAACCTATTGTAGTGAATATCTAAACTTTCTGAAAAATGTCTGTTGTCTCGGATTATTCCATTTCTGAATCTTTATAACACAATCCCATCACACCAATTTGGCTTTCGCAAAACACGGCAGGTCAATCGTATAACGTCAGAATATCAAAAAATTGAGAATACTGCACTGAAATATTTCTGGATGTTTCTCAGGCTTTCGATAAGGTTTGGCTCGAAGGTCTGATGCATAAGATCTAAGCCGACGCTCCCAAACAACACACATAAGCTGTTAAAGTCGTATCTCTGCGACACAAAGATTGCAGTAAGATGTGAAAATGCAATATCCGACGAACACAGTATTGAAGCTGGTGTTCCGCAAGGCACCGCTCTTGGGCGAACATATATCGCCAAATTGCCACAAAAAAGCAAAAGTGTGATTGAAATTTTTCAGTGAATCGTTCGGAAACACCAACGATACAATTACAAAAAAGGTGTTTTTTTTTTTTAAATTCAGTCTCTTGATCGCTGGCAATCTCATCTCATCTCATCTTCTTCATTTTCTTCAAATTGTCTTTTGCGTTTTCTTTTCCGAGACTCAGGAAAAGTTTATGAGATTCCTAATTCAACGGCGACCGCTTTGCATTCGTATAAAATCTGTTCCCATTGATTTCGAATCAAATTTAAGTCGGAGAGTAAACTTTCTATATTTCGAACTTCAATATCGATCGTAGCCTCTATGGCTTGTAGAATGATGTTTCTTTCATTGATAGCGGTCAATATATTTTAAACCAATCATTCTGTCACTTACTTATAAGACTTTTTTGCCGAAATTTTCTTTTCCTTGTACTTTAGAACGAAGCTGTCACTGCAATATACAATGCCATGAAATCCACAATCGACGAAAAAATGCGTATTTGAACGGCCTGAACTACTCAATTCATACAAGAAAATACACAACGAACATATGCAAATCGGATAGGCATGTGACGAAGTGTTCGAGTCAAAGAATTGTGCAGCGCATTTGGAAGTCCACAAGATCGAACAAAACCAAAAATTCTAAGTCGAGGTAGGCACACGCCAATGTTGACGACCCACGCACACATACATGTATGCAAATGTGTGTGCGCTAGCCATATGATCAAAATGTGGGGTGCTTACAATTTCCACAGGCAGCAAGAGTAGAGTTTCGCACACAAGCACACAAATGCTCGTACATGTGAGCAAGGGACTGTAAGTGTGTGTGCATGCTCGACTCGAAAACATATTCGCTAAGCGCACCAACGCTTTCATACCCTTCACACAAATAATAACAATAAGAAAGAACGTTGCAGTCGGGCGCAACCGACTGCGTGATACTCTGTTCCCATATGGGCTTCTGGCATATAACATTTTATCGTTTATCTGAATTTGCTAAAGTCGCTGCTCGAATGAACTTCCGATTGTAAATATATACATATGTTAATGAGTAACATTTTTATAAATTATGGGATTTTGTGCAACACACTATATATTCAGATCCGATTTGCCACGCCCCCAGTAAGTGTGGATATTTAATTTGTTCGTCGATCTTTATATGACCTTAACAATAACTTACACACCAAATTTGGGCATTCTAGATAGATCCGCCATACCTTTTTGATCTTGGGTTGTCAACGCAAGTATACGATCCAAATTTTAACTCTCTAGCACATTAACTAACAGGGTTTCTGACATACCGGAAAATGCATTTTCCGATTTGCCCCGCCCCTAGTGGGCGTATCGGGAAAATTTTAACACTTTATAATTCGAGGGTATACACGAGTATATGTTCCAAATGTCTCTAGCTTCAATAGCGTCGAAATGGTTTGCGTTCATACGGACAGACGGACAGACGGTCAGATGGACAGACGGACATACGGACGGACAGCAAGACGGACATTGCACAAAACCACTATACTCTTTTTATACCCTGAACCCATTGAAAATGGGAAATCAGGATATAATGTTTTTGTGAAAATGTATGTAACAGGCAGAAGGAGACATGGCAGACCCCATAAAGTATATATATTCTTGATCAGCTCGGCAAACTGAGTCGATATAGCCATGTCCGTCTGTCCGACCGTCCGTCCGTCCGTCCGTCCGTCCGTCCGTCCGTCCGTCCGTGTGAACGCAGTGATAGCGCAAACCACAAAAGCTAGAGATCTGAAATTTGAAATGTATACTCGTGTATATCCTACGCAGTACGAGTTTATCTTTTTTTTCGATAACTCATCCCATTTCCTTATTATCGATAAAAATCGATAACTTTTCTTCGTTTTTGAATACCGTTATAGCTATAGATTTCAGATTTACTGTGTGTATCCGTGTAATGGGTACAAACATTTTGCAATTTTTGGATTTTGGATACCACGCCCCCTTCCCCCCAAATTTGAAAAAAACGTATTTCAAATACTAGAGACTTGTGCTTTGGCAAATACATACATATGAATGTCATTATTAAGCTGTAAAAGTTTGATTACGAAAGTCCATCTAGAAGCAAACCATTTCAACAAAAAAGTTTCCATAATATAGCCCATACTGCAGCCCAAGCGCTGCCCGCGCGCAGTCGCTGCGTAAACTGCGCAGTAGTAGAGCAAGTGCTTGTGCGTGCGTGTGCATGTGTGTGTGTGTGTGTGTATGTGTTGTTTGTGTATATGTATATATAAAAGAAGCGTAAAATGATTTCAATATCGCATCTTCGCAGGGTTCAGGGTATCTCTTAGTCGAGCAGTCTCGACTAGAGCACTCTTACTTGTTCCCTTTGGGAACAAGTGTTAAAGTGTTAAGATTTTCCCGATACGCCCACTTGGAGCGTGACAAAGCGGAAAATGCATTTTTCGGTATGTCAGAAACCCTGTTAGTGCTAGAGAGTTGAAATTTCGAACGTATACCCGCGTTGACAACCCAAGATTAAAAAGGTATGGCGGATATATCTACGCCCATTGGGGGCGAGGCAAATCTGGTAAAACTGTATCTTCTACAGTTTTAGAGCTAGAATGCCCAAATTTGGCTAGTAAGTTACTATTAAGATCCTATAAAGATCGATGAAAAAATATATATCCACGCCTACTGGGGAAGTGGCAAATCGGATCTGACTATATAGTGATTTATACATATTCCTATATATCTTGAGCGCTATTGATGCTAGAGACTTGAAATTTAGAATATATACTCGCGTTGACAACCTAAGATCAAAAAGGTATGACGGATATATCTACGCCCATAGGAAGAGTGGCAACCGCAGAAGCTTATATCTCCTAAAGTTTCAGAGCTAGAAGCTTCAAAATTGGCTAATTGAATTACTGATAACATCCTCTATCGATGCTCCAAAAAAAATTGTAACGCCTCTTTATGGCGTGGCGCACCGAAAAATACCCTGTCATAGCGTAAGCTTGCAATTTTTGCTGTTATATCACTTTAGAGTCCTTCTCAGGATTGGCCAAAAATTACATGTCTATGACCTCTGGGGGCGTGGCAAATTGGAAAAAATTATATTTTGCAGAGCTCTTGAGTAAAAATTCCTGCAAAATCACCATCACAAGAATAATACAGTAGTTGGCGCTAAACTGCAATATTCTTATTTATCGGAATTAAGTGGGCAGATAAAATTGTACGAGGCAAATAAATATATGTATTCCGATTTAATTTTTAAATGCTTCAAATAATTGACCACTTAATATTAATATAGGTTTCGCATAGCCTAGGTTAGTTATTTCGTGTTTTTCGTATGTTGGCAATGCTTCAGACGATTCCCAAGTGGCACTGTTAAAAGACTCAGAGGGTTATGCCACTAACCATACATATGGTTAGTGGTTATGTAAAGAAAATGTGACGTCATACTTGCAAATTAACAGACAACTTTTAAATTAACAGACTGCTTTGCATAAAAATTAAGTGTGGACACAAAAATTTTACTCATTTACATAAACATATTTTTTGTAATTTATATAAAATATATATGTATATATACCAAAAATCAAAATTGTATAAAACACACATAAATTTAAATACAAATTTTGAGGACTCTAACTGCAAGGATCGTCAACATTGGCGTGTGCCTACCTTAACTTAGAATTGTGTGAATGATTTTGGGTTTTGTTCGATCTTGTGGACTTCCAAATGCGCTGCACACATACATACATATGTATGTACATACATTCTTTTAGAGTTACACCTGCACATGTATATAAATGTGTCGACAGATATCGATAAAATACTATAATTACTTTAATAAAATAGGTACATAAACATTTTCAAATCGAAAAATTATGGTAATGCATTTACTAAAAGATTTATTTAATTCTTTTAAATATGTATATCGGGTAGTGGACTCTAAAAGATTTAGTTGTGTCTATGTATTCACAGGTGCCAGACTACATCAAGCTATACTTCATATTGCCAAAATGACTTGCAGGTCATAAATGCTCATTTCATTCACTCTACAATTCAAACCATACAAAATTAACAAACTACTGACTGAATCGCGGACACTCGACAATTTCGATCATCGCATAACATACACACAAATATGCAAATGTGTGTGTGCAGTCCACAAAATCAAGCAACCACAGGCAGCAAGAGTTTCGCACACAAATACTCATATATGTATGTAAGCAAGGGACTGTGTGTGTGTGCATGCTGGTCTCAAAAACATATTCGCTAAGCGCACCAACGCTTTCATACCCTTCACACAAATAATAATGAAATTGTAAACATTTTGCATAAGCACACCCTTTCAACAATTTGGTATACTCTTCTCTCAGAAGGGAAAGAATGAAACGTCTCGACGAACGAATTTCAATTTGGGTACGCTGCTGGTTGGCTGGTGTATATGTATGTACTTGAGAGAGCAGAGAGAGAGAGAGAGAGTAAGGAAAAAATAGCTTATAGTAGTTCTTCATATGAGAATGTGACCATTTCGGTTGAGCGCTCGCAGCGCACTGATTTTGTCGGACCATATTTTTACTGTCTGAGCCTAAACCGACCGAGCCGAGCAAATACGAAGTTGAGTGGTCCACCACGCACAAGTTTTTCAGTGTGGAATAACTTTGTTCTAGTTGACGCATCTATGTGTTATATGGTTAGTGTTCAAAGCTAGCTAATTGAGTTACTGGTGACATCCTCTATCGATGACTCAAAAATAATTATTACGCCACTTTTGGGCATGGCACACCGAAAAATACCCTGTAATTTCCACATTTTTGGAACGTAAGCTTTAAAATTTTGCATTTGCGTTACCTTCGACTACTTCTAAAGATTGACCAAAATAACAAGTCTACACCAACTGGGGGCATGGCAAATCGGATCTGAATATATAGTGTTTTGCATAAAATCTTCTTTTATATCTTTTAAAGTTTCAGAGCTAGAAGTTTCAAAATTGGCTATGGGAACAGAGTATCACGCAGTCGGTTGCACCTGACTGCAACGTTCTTATTTGTTTTAAATTAATTTATTTTAAATTCATGGCCGGATATGTTACTGCAGCTTCCAACTACTAAACCTGACCAATAGTACGAGGGTATAAAATGTGATTCTTCACAACGTCATCGATGTAAACATAGCATGATTTTCCGATCTGCTCTCTGAGCACATCGTCAATGCTTCTCTGGGAAATGCTAGGCACATTTTTAAGCCGAAGGGAAGCGTAGAAAATTGACACTTCCCACTTCCTAAGGTCTTAAGGTTTGAAGTAATGAAAAATTTTGCTTTGCCCAAATTACACAAAATAGAAACTACTTTGGGGATGGGATATTTATCGTCTATTGTCTTTAAATTTAGTTTTCTGAGGTATATGACCAAACGTTTTTTTCTGTTACTATGCACATCGGTACCTTTTTTGCAATATGCATTTCTTGTATACTTCATCGTTACCGTGAATTAATTTTACGCGAAGAAGCTTATATACTGGTAAAATGATTTTTTAGCTATTTTAGTGGTTTTATATAATTCCCAAAAGCTCCTGTATCTCAGTTGCAGTCGCAGTTGGTGGCTTGAACATTTTGAACGAATTGTCCTTTGATGAAGTGTTGGCTATTTAAAGGGATAACGAATTTTCCATTGCTGGCCACACCTGACGTCCGGTGTTACATTCCTTCCCCTGTCTGTTGCTATACTTCCGCTTTTTGGGCTTTTTCTCCAGTGCCTCGGGCAAAGTTAGTAGCGATCGATCAGTTGGACATTCAGAAAAGAGAACGTCGCTTAAGGTTTTCTTCCATAAAGTATATATTATATATTCTTGACCAGCTCGACAAACTGAGTCGATATAGCCATGTCCGTCTGTCCGTCCGTCCGTCCGTCCGTGTGAACCCAGCGATCTCGTAAACCACAAAAGTATAGTATATTTCCTTTCGCGTGTGGGTACCACGCATTTAGAATTGTGTGAACGATTTTGGGTTTTCTTCGATCTTGTGGACTTCCAAATGCGCTTCACACATATGTATGTACATATGTGCATACTTACACCTGCATATATGTATGTACAATATATAAGTATATAAATGTATCTACAGATATCGATATTAGACCATACTTTAATAAAATAGGTACATAAACATTTTCAAATCGAAAAATTATGGTAATGCACTAACTAAAAGGTTTATTGAATTCTTTTTAATATATCGGGTAGTGAACTATTAAAGATTTAGTTGCGTATATGTAAGTTAACGAGTGCCCTTCGAACATTGTTGTGTAACATAAACAAACGCAAATGTTAGCCAACAGTTGCACTCAAGATGCCAAATCAGCGAAGTTCAGTTCAGCGCCCTGAATGTGACGGTCAACCAGCGGTAATCTAATATCTTGCACATGCCGCAAGATCAGCATTATCGCTTATGCCAAGTCGGCTTGCAGACTGTAGCTTTGTAGTTCTAAGTACATATATTTTGTAGCTTTGTATTCTTTTGCAATTAAATACTTTTGATTTAGCTTATTCCCCAGCTTGCTGGTGGCTCCTAGTTTTAGTTCTGTTCTTATAACGAAAGCTAACGCTCGTTCAATAAACCTTGCTCCGGCAACAATCCGTAAACACTTTGAATTATTAATTCTATATCGCTGTACCACAAGGCCAGTGATAAGAGAGACAGTTATCTCTCCAACATAATCTTCATAAAGGATTCTATACCACGGAACCCGCACGAGGATCACCGCATCAAGCAGCTAAAGCTACTTGGACAAGCGGACTACTTAATTGGCGCCCAACGTTTAAGAAATCCACACCCAGGATAGAATTAAGAGTTTCTCTCACCAATTCGAAAATCATGTAAGTGGAATGTTTGATCAGCATAAGCGAGATACATACAAATGTAAAACATAAAGCTGTTGGAAAATAAAAAAAATAAATAAATTGCACAAGTTCTTAGTTCTTAGACCGAATATAATTTTTGTTGTCATTTTTCTATTTGATATCTGCTAAAGGCAGAAATATGTATAATAAATTTCTATTCAAGTAATGCCATTGCCGAATAAATTTTTCTTTTCGGCCATAATTTAATGTGAAGTGTCATTAAAGAGTTCTTTTCTGCAAAGCTAATGACCAGTTTTGGCCCATATAGGGTAATCAAAAAAGAAATAGAAAGTGAGAGTGAAAGTGAAAACGAGTGGGAGCCCGACCAAATAGGCTTTCAACCGTCAATAAACATGGATATGAACCAAGTGCAGGCGTTAGTAGCGAATGCCGTCAGTCAGGCATTAGCGGCACAAAAAGCCAGATTTAATGAACAGCTGAATGTAATACAACAAGATATTCGAAGACTGCACGTAGAAGCACCTCAGGTCGAATCATATCAGAGGATTAGCATAAATCCAGCCATCCCGTGTGATATAAAATTAGACATTATAAAATCAGTACCCGAGTTCAATGGAACTCAGGACGATTATGTGGCATGGAGACAGTCCGCCACAGATGCCTATGAGCTTTTTCAGCCATATGTGGGTAGCACCGCGCATTACCAAGCGGTGACTATCATTCGAAATAAAATTAGAGGTACAGCTAGAGCGCTATTAGTGTCACATAACACCGTACTAAGCTTTGATGCCATTATAGCGAGGTTGGACTGCACATACGCAGACAAACATCACTCAGGCTTTTGCGTCAAAATTTGGATATGGTTAGGCAGGGTAATTCTAGCCTCATGGAATATTACGATGAGGTTGAACGAAAATTGACACTCGTCGCAAATAAAATCGTAATGACACATCAAGCGGATACAGCAGCAGTGCTCAACGAAGAAGTTAGAGATGATGCGCTGCATGCTTTCATATTGGGCCTTCAAAAATCGCTAAAAGCAGTTGTATTTCCGGCTCAGCCCAAAGACTTACCGTCTGCACTAGCTTTCGCAAGGGAGGCGGAAGCGAGCATAGAGCGTAGCATTTTTTCGGCTACGTATGAAAAGGCTATGGAGGACAGGGCTCCGGCAGGTGAAAATAACAAGTATCGGGCACGCTCTCATGATAAACAGGGAAAAAACAACGGAGCCGAATATGGCCAAGACAAGAACCCACATTTTTTTAAAAAACAGGGTAAGCAAAACAACAGTAATCAGAGTCCCAGAGAGGACAAGGGGTCAGCACCAGAGCCCATGGATACAGCATCTGGTACTTCTAAGTTTAAGCAGCCTACACTTTTTGGAAAAAATCAAAGTGCTAACACCCAAAACGAATACACGCAGGCTCAAAAGAGACAGGGCTCTGAACGAATGACGGGTCAGAGGCGCCAACGCGTCCAGAACACCATTCAGCAAGCAAACGATGACCAAGATCAGGAATACTATAGGGTATCTAAAGCCGCGGTCGCAGAAATTCAGCAGGAAGCCGAGGCGGCAGGTGACAACGACTTGGTACATTTTTTAGAGAGCGCTCCCGGTTGCCGTTTATCGAACGACAGCTGGCTGGGAGAAAATTAAAAATATTGATTGACACAGGAGCGGCCAAGAACTATACCAAGCCCGTAAAGGAGCTAAATAATGTAGTCCCGGTCAGCTCCCCTTTCACTGTTAGTTCCATCCATGGTTCTAACAAAGTAACCCATAAATGTTCAATGAACATTTTTGGGAAATCAGCTTCATTCTTTTTATTAGATTCCTTTACGCCATTTGATGGTATTATAGGTTTCGACTTGCTAACGCAGGTAGCAGCAACCCTAGATACCGAGAATGGTACAATCAACCATGGATCTGCATCTGAAAAGCTGCAGCATCATTATTGTGACAACGTCAATTTCACTAACGTAAATGATATTGTAGCACCGGAAATCGTAAAAGCTGAATTTAGGAGTATGATTTTAAACAGGACAAAGGCATTCACGAACTCTAACGAGGCGTTGCCGTTCAATACGTCTGTGGTGGCTACGATCCGTACAGAGGACGATAAGCCAGTTTATTTAAAACTATATCCGCATCCCATGGGGGTCAATGACTTTGTCAAGAAAGAAATTAAAGATTAAATGGACAATGGCATCATTAGGCCTTCAAGGTCACCGTATAACAACCCAACATGGGTTGTTGACAAAAAGGGATTTGACGAAAAAGGGAACAGAAACAAGCGAATGGTGATTGACTTTAGGAAACTAAATGAAAAAACCATCGCTGATAGATACCCAGTGCCCAATATCTCAATGATATTGTCAAACTTAGGCAAAGCCAAATACTTTACGACATTAGATCTAAAGTCCGGCTATCACCAAATTAACCTAGCAGAACAGGATCGCGAGAAGACGGCCTTTTCCGTAAACGGCGGAAAGTACGAATTCTGCAGACTACCGTTCGGGTTGAAGAATGCGGGAAGCATCTTCCAAAGAGCGATAGACGACGTACTGCGTGAACAGATTGGCAAAAGTTGCTATGTCTACGTAGACGACGTGATCATTTTTTCTGAAAACGAAAAGGATCATGTGGAGCACATAGATTGGGTTTTAAAGAGCTTATGTGAGGCTAACATGAAGGTTTCAAGAGAAAAAAACCCATTTTTTCAAACAAAGCATAGAATATCTAGGGTTCATCGTGACTTTGGGTGGGGCAAAGACAGACCCGGAAAAGGTAAAGACGATACAAAAATATCCAGAACCAAAATCTCTGTACGAACTTAGGTCATTCTTAGGATTGGCCAGTTATTACAGATGGTTTGTCAAAGACTTTGCAGCAATTGCAAAGCCATTGACAAACCTGTTGAAAGGAGAGAACGGGACCGTCAGCAAACACATGTCAAACAAGTAAGAGTGCTCTAGTCGAGACTGCTCGACTAAGAGATACCCTGAACCCTGCGAAGATGCGATATTGAAATCATTTTACGCTTCTTTTATATATACATATACACAAACAACACATACACACACACACACATGCACACGCACGCACAAGCACTTTCTCTGCTACTGCGCAGCTTACGCAGCGACTGCTCGCGGGCAGCGCTTGGGCTGCAGTATGGGCAATATTATGGAAACTTTTTTGTTGAATAGGTTTGCTTCTAGATGGACTTTCGTAACCAAACTTTTACAGCGTAATAATGACCACTATATGTATGTATTTTCTAAAGCACAAGTTTCTAGTATTTGAAATACGTTTTTTCAAATTTGGGGGGAAGGCAGCGTGGTATCCAAAATCCAAAAATTGCAAAATGTTTGTATTTATTACACGGATACACACAGTAAATCTGAAATCTATAGCTATAACGGTATTCAAAAACGAAGACAACTTATCGATTTTTATCGATAATAATGAAATGGGATGAGTTATCGAAAAAAAAAAATGATAAACTCGTACTGCGTAGGATATACACGAGTATACATTTCAAATTTCAGATCTCTAGCTTTTGTGGTTTGCGAGATCACTGCGTTCACACGGACGGACGGACGGACAGACGGACATGGCTATATCGACTCAGTTTGTCGAGCTGATCAAGAATATATATACTTTATGGGGTCTGCCATGTCTCCTTCTGCCTGTTACATACATTTTCACAAAAACATTATACCCTGATTTCCCATTTTCAATGGGTTCAGGGTATAAAAAATAACCATAGATTTTGGTATCCCAGAACGATATGCGTTCGAAAAATTAAGGAATGTGCTAGCCTCAGAAGACGTCACTCTCAGATACCCAGATTTCAAAAAACCATTTGACCTAACAACAGATGCCTCTGCCTATGGCATTGGTGCAGTACTGTCTCAGGACAACCGACTGATAACAATGATTTCAAGGGCATTAAAAGATAGCGAGACGCATTATGCCACCAACGAAAGAGAACTATTAGCTATAGTTTGGGCCCTGGGGAAACTACAACAGTACCTATACGGTACAAGAGACATTAACATATTCACAGATCACCAGCAATTAACATTTGCGGTGTCTGATAGAAACCCCAATGCAAAGATAAAAAGATGGAAAGCGTATATCGATGAACATAACGCAAAGATCCACTACAAGCCGGGTAAAGAAAACCACGTAGCAGACGCACTCTCGCGACAAAACGTGAATGCTCTGCAAAGTGAAGTAATATCCGATGCTGCGACAATTCATAGCGAGTTATCCGTGACTTATACGATAGAAGAAGCCACGGAAAAACCATTGAATTGTTTCAGAAACCAGATAGTTTTAGAGGAATCAAGGTTTTCTCTAAAACAAGACTTCATACTCTTTGGCAAAAAAACACGCCACAAAATTCACTTCACTAATAGAAACGAGCTCCTAAACGAAGTTAACGCAGTAGTTAACCCTAATGTGGTCAACGCCATATATTGTGATCTGCCAACGCTGGCGTATGTCCAGCACGAGTTTGTGAGAACCTTACCGTCAACAAAGTTTTGGTATTGTAAGAATATGGTCACCGACATAGTTGACAAAACAGAGCAAAGGGAAATTGCCACAACAGAACACAATCGGGCGCACAGAGCCGCACAAGAGAACGTTAAGCAAATTTAGAAGAATATTACTTCCCAAAAATTACCAGGTTGGTTACAGAAGTTGTGGGCAACTGCAAAATTTGCACTAGGGCCAAATACGACAGGCATCCGAAGAAACAGGTTCTCGGAGAAACACCAATGCCATCGTTTTCAGGCGAGCGGTTGCACATTGACATTTTCTCGACTGACAAGAAACAATTCTTGACATGCATTGATAAATTCTCAAAATTCGCAGTAGTGCAACCAATACTGTCTCGTACCATAGCGGATATAAAAGGCCCTATCACTCAAATCGTAAACTTATTCCCCAAAACAAAGGTTGTGTATTGTGATAATGAAGCAGCATTTAATTCAGAGACCATTACATCATTATTAAAAAATAATTTTGGGATTGACGTTGTAAATGCACCTCCATTACATAGTGTTTCTAATGGCCAGGTAGAACGATTCTACAGCACATTGTCGGAAATCGCTAAGATGCATTAAGCTGGAAAGAAAGATCGACGATACCGTCGAACTGATCTTACTTGCAACTATAGAGTACAACCGTTCACTGCATTCAGTGACAGGCAAAAAACCGATAGAAGTGATACATTCATCGACTGATGAGTTTAGGGAAGCCATTAGAGCAAAAATTGAGAAAGCTCAACAGATACAACTGGACAGAAATAACACACACAGACAAAACAGGTTGTTTGGAGAAGGAGATAAAGTCTTCACCAAGTCCAACAAAAGACTTGGAAACAAACTCACCCCCTTATGCTCAGAAGAGGTAATTCAAGCAGACCTAGGAACGTCTGTACTAATTAAGAGGAGGGTGGTCCACAAGGACAATAAAAAATAGATATTAGCTTAACATTCATAAGTTGGCACTAGAAGTACGAAACACAGTCGAGCTAATCAAATTTTATTTTCTCTTGCAGGCTTTTTTGGTCGCTTTTATTTTTAATAAATACAATAAATGCTCGGATCACCGACTATTCCCACTCAAGCTATGTAGGTATGTACCCATAGTAGATGGAAATGTAATGATTTGGGAACAACATGACTATGCTAGACATTCAAGTAATCTGTCAGAATTCTTAAGTATAATAGAAGAAACAGAAAAATTGTCCGAGTATTTTCCGCAGTCGCATATGAGAAAACTACTAGAAGTAGATGCAAACCATACTAGAAGCCTTTAGTCCGTTCTAGAAGTGCATCATAGAATTTCCGCCAGAAGCTTGGACTTCCTTGGGAGAGCACTTAAAGTCGTAGCCGGCACACCAGACGCTAAAAACCTAGAAAAAACAAGTAAGAAAACTCTAGTCGGGGGTACCCGACTAGGAGATCCCCTGAACCCCGTCCGATCTGCGTTTTTAAATATATTCCGTATCTTGTATATATTACAAACTTATACAAAATTTAATTAAATTTAATCTTGCACTTTCACAATCAAAAAGCATGTTTTTTTTTTAAGGAATATAATATAATTTTTAAAGAGTAATAATAATTTAATAAAAGAAAAAAATAAAAAATTAAGAAAATACGACATAAAATATTTGACATCGGCGGGGCTCGATCCCAGATCTGCGCGCACGGCACGGCGTGCCCCGCTTCTATCAACACCGCCACTGCACTGCTTAGACAAGCAGTAGCAAATTTGAAACTAAAGGCAGCTAAGAATTATAGCAAAATTCACGCAGTCAGCTGTTATTGTTGTGATTCTTAGAACAGACAAGAATGCTCGCATTCGAATGTCTCAATGTATGTGTGCACATGTATAGAAAAAATGAAAACAGGGGTGGGTTTCTGGTCACATGTCGCAATTGACAAAACGTTTTGTTTAATTACTTCTGTGATACTTAATGGATTTCAATGAAATTTTCAGCATATGATCTACATATTATATTGAATATTTTGCAGTTGTATAAAATTGCAAACTTATTCACATATTGGCTATATTTGCAACTAACCTTAAATTTGAAAATTTTTGAAAAATTTTGAACCAATATCCAAAATCTAACAAAAACCGAAAATGTATAAAATATAAATGAAACTAAATGCAAAATTTGGAGACTCTAGCTCCAAAGATGTACGAGATATAATTTTTTTACTTCAGTTCGATAAGGTTTTTAATCGATAACAAAAGAACGGGAATAGTTATCGATTTTCTAAAACAAACTCGATATGCGCGTGCTCTAGCTCTCTAGCTCTTATATGTTCTGATATCGACGCGTTCATACATACGGACAGACGGACAGACAGACAGACGGACAGGGCTAAATCGACTCAGCTCGTCTCCCTGATCAAGAATATATATACTTTATGGGGTCTGCCACGCCCCCTTCTGCCTGTTACATACATTTGGCAGCTTAACAAAACCATTATACCCTGATTTCCCATTTTTAATGGGTTCAGGGTATAACAAGTAAGAGTGCTCTAGTCGAGACTGCTCGACTAAGAGATACCCTGAACCCTGCGAAGATGCGATATTCAAATCATTTTACGGTTTTTTTATATATACATATATACAAACAACACATACACACACACACACATGCACACGCACGCACAAGCACTTTCTCTGCTACTGCGCAGCTTACGCAGCGACTGCTCGCGGGCAGCGCTTGGGCTGCAGTATGGGCAATATTATGGAAACTTTTTTGTTGAATAGGTTTGCTTCTAGATGGACTTTCGTAACCAAACTTTTACAGCGTAATAATGACCACTATATGTATGTATTTTCTAAAGCACAAGTTTCTAGTATTTGAAATACGTTTTTTTCAAATTTGGGGGGAAGGCAGCGTGGTATCCAAAATCCAAAAATTGCAAAATGTTTGTATTTATTACACGGATACACACAGTAAATCTGAAATCTATAGCTATAACGGTATTCAAAAACGAAGACAATTTATCGATTTTTATCGATAATAAGGAAATGAAATGAGTTATGGAAAAAAAATGATAAACTCGTACTGCGTAGGATATACACGAGTATACATTTCAAATTTCAGATCTCTAGCTTTTGTGGTTTGCGAGATCGCTGCGTTCACACGGACGGACGAACGGACGGACGGACGGACGGACAGACGGACATGGCTATATCGACTCAGTTTGTCGAGCTGATCAAGAATATATATACTTTATGGGGTCTGCCATGTCTCCTTCTGCCTGTTACATACATTTTCACAAAAACATTATACCCTGATTTCCCATTTTCAATGGGTTAAGGGTATAATAAAACGCTGTAGCTACCCAGACAACTGAAAACAAGTAAGAGTGCTCTAGTCGAGACTGCTCGACTAAGAGATACCCTGAACCTTGCGAAGATGCGATATTCAAATCACTTTAAGCATCTTTTATATTTACATATATACAAACAACACATACACACACACAGGCACACGCACGCACAAGCACTTGCTCTGCTACTGCGCAGCTTACGCAGCGACTGCGCGTGGGCTGTGCTTGGGCTGAAGTATGGGCTATATTATGGAAACTTATTTGCTGAATTAGTTTTCTTCTAGATGGACTTTTGTAATCAAACTTTTAAAGCGTAATAATGACAATCATGTATATCTATTCGCCAAAGCACAAGTTTCTAGTATTTAAAATACGTTTTTTATTTAATTTTGGGGGAAGGGGGCGTGGTATCCAAAATCCAAAAATGTTTGTATTCATTACACAAATATACACTGTAAATCTGAAATCTATAGCTAAAACGCTATTCAAGTTACGCCTAAAAAACAAAGTAAAATTATTGATTTTCATCTATAATAAGGAAATGGGATAAGTTATCGAAAAACGATAAGCTCGCTAGCTTTTGTGGTTTACGAGATCGCTGGGTTCACACGGACGGACGGACGGACGGACAGACGGACATGGCTATATCGACTCAGTTTGTCGAGCTGGTCAAGAATATATAATATATACTTTATGGAAGAAAACCTTAAGCGACGTTCTCTTTTCTGAATGTCCAACTGATCGATCGCTACTAACTTTGCCCGAGGCACTGGAGAAAAAGCCCAAAAAGCGGAAGTATAGCAACAGACAGGGGAAGGAATGTAACACCGGACGTCAGGTGTGGCCAGCAATGGAAAATTCGTTATCCCTTTAAATAGCCAACACTTCATCAAAGGACAATTCGTTCAAAATGTTCAAGCCACCAACTGCGACTGCAACTGAGATACAGGAGCTTTTGGGAATTATATAAAACCACTAAAATAGCTAAAAAATCATTTTACCAGTATATAAGCTTCTTCGCGTAAAATTAATTCACGGTAACGATGAAGTATACAAGAAATGCATATTGCAAAAAAGGTACCGATGTGCATAGTAACAGAAAAAAACGTTTGGTCATATACCTCAGAAAACTAAATTTAAAGACAATAGACGATAAATATCCCATCCCCAAAGTAGTTTCTATTTTGTGTAATTTGGGCAAAGCAAAATTTTTCATTACTTCAAACCTTAAGACCTTAGGAAGTGGGAAGTGTCAATTTTCTACGCTTCCCTTCGGCTTAAAAATGTGCCTAGCATTTCCCAGAGAAGCATTGACGATGTGCTCAGAGAGCAGATCGGAAAATCATGCTATGTTTACATCGATGACGTTGTGAAGAATCACATTTTATACCCTCGTACTATTGGTCAGGTTTAGTAGTTGGAAGCTGCAGTAACATATCCGGCCATGAATTTAAAATAAATTAATTTAAAACAAATAAGAACGTTGCAGTCAGGTGCAACCGACTGCGTGATACTCTGTTCCCATAGCCAATTTTGAAACTTCTAGCTCTGAAACTTTAAAAGATATAAAAGAAGATTTTATGCAAAACACTATATATTCAGATCCGATTTGCCATGCCCCCAGTTGGTGTAGACTTGTAATTTTGGTCAATCTTTAGAAGTAGTCGAAGGTAACGCAAATGCAAAATTTTAAAGCTTACGTTCCAAAAATGTGGAAATTACAGGGTATTTTTCGGTGTGCCATGCCCAAAAGTGGCGTAATAATTATTTTTGAGTCATCGATAGAGGATGTCACCAGTAACTCAATTAGCTAGCTTTGAACACTAACCATATAACACATAGATACGTCAACTAGAACAAAGTTATTCCACACTGAAAAACTTGTGCGTGGTGGACCACTCAACTTCGTATTTGCTCGGCTCGGTCGGTTTAGGCTCAGACAGTAAAAATATGGTCCGACAAAATCAGTGCGCTGCGAGCGCTCAACCGAAATGGTCACATTCTCATATGAAGAACTACTATAAGCTATTTTTTCCTTACTCTCTCTCTCTCTCTCTGCTCTCTCAAGTACATACATATACACCAGACAACCAGCAGCGTACCCAAATTGAAATTCGTTCGTCGAGACGTTTCATTCTTTCCCTTCTGAGAGAAGAGTATACCAAATTGTTGAAAGGGTGTGCTTATGCAAAATGTTTACAATTTCATTATTATTTGTGTGAAGGGTATGAAAGCGTTGGTGCGCTTAGCGAATATGTTTTTGAGACCAGCATGCACACACACACAGTCCCTTGCTTACATACATATATGAGTATTTGTGTGCGAAACTCTTGCTGCCTGTGGTTGCTTGATTTTGTGGACTGCACACACACATTTGCATATTTGTGTGTATGTTATGCGATGATCGAAATTGTCGAGTGTCCGCGATTCAGTCAGTAGTTTGTTAATTTTGTATGGTTTGAATTGTAGAGTGAATGAAATGAGCATTTATGACCTGCAAGTCATTTTGGCAATATGAAGTATAGCTTGATGTAGTCTGGCACCTGTGAATACATAGACACAACTAAATCTTTTAGAGTCCACTACCCGATATATTTAAAAGAATTAAATAAATCTTTTAGTAAATGCATTACCATAATTTTTCGATTTGAAAATGTTTATGTACCTATTTTATTAAAGTAATTATAGTATTTTATCGATATCTGTCGACACATTTATATACATGTGCAGGTGTAACTCTAAAAGAATGTATGTACATACATATGTATGTATGTGTGCAGCGCATTTGGAAGTCCACAAGATCGAACAAAACCCAAAATCATTCACACAATTCTAAGTTAAGGTAGGCACACGCCAAAAGCGCGACGCTTTCCGTCGAAGTAATTCATGGCTACTAAAACTCAATGAGTGCCACTAGCTAACCACACTAGGCTCCCACCTCCCGCGCACTGTTTACCCGCGAAAAAGATGACGCAATATGCACGTTCTATTGCGCCACCCTGTACCGTCAGAAATTCAAATATTTTTACCGACGATCAGCTTTTGACCTTCGCAGGTCCGATCGCAATCCAAACGCAAAAATCATATGTTGGAAAGCTTTCATAGACGAATATAATGCAACCATTCATTGCAAGCCAGGAAAAGAAAAGTACGTCGCTAACGCGTTATCACGGCATAACATTCATGCCTTGGAAAATGATGCACAGTCAGACGCAACTACGATACATAGTGAACAATTACTTACCTACACTATCAGATGATTCGATAAACCAATTAACTGTTTCCAATACCGCACAGTCATCTTGTTTGGCAAAAAATTAGACACATAATACATTTCTCCAACAGGAATACACTAATCGAAGTCATAAACTTCTTTCGACACAAGAAGACAATATATTGTTGCTATGAGCCATCTATAAAATCCGAGACAATAAAATCTCTATTATACAACCCAATATAACACCCAAATCATAAATGTACCACCACAAAAAATTTACAGAGAAAGAACTTTTCGAATACGAAAATAGACAGATAACCATTAACTCTAAGATGCAAGCACAAATTAACGGAAACAGATAGATACAGAGCATTTATACAAAACAATGCTTTCACGAAACAGAATAATTATTTCAGAACTTGAAGCTTTAATCTTGTCAGTTACACTTGCGAAAATCGGAATTATCAATCCCGCCATATTAGTTTTGAGGTTTTAACACGAAGTTTTATTCTCTTGTCTTCTGTACAACACTTTATAAAGTAGAGTGATGCACAATTTTCCTCCACGCGTCCCTGTCTTGGTAACACCAAGTGCCGATAAGAGATCATTCACTTGGTCCTTCCAACGTGCTCGTGGTCTTCCTCTCCTTGGTTTTCCGCCAACTACCGTATCAAATACAGTTCGAGCTGGAGTTGTTGCTTCAATACGAGCAATGTGGCCCAGCCAACGAAGACGCTGGATGTTAATTCGCTTCACTATGTCAACCGTCGCACAGTGGGGCCTTTTCTCATTTTTCGTTGCAAAAATCATAACTCATGAACCAAGCAAGGTATTTGCTTATTTGCTTCAAATGGCATTTGACAGAGAATTCTTTAAGCTTTAAAATAAAACTTTACACAGATCTGTTGACTGGGCGATTCGCAATTTCATGTCAAACATGAAAAATGTGATTTCAGTCAAAAATTATGTGTTTTTATATGAAGTAATATTTTTTTGTAGTTTTAAATCATTTTTTTCTATTACAGTCGAGTATCGATAATTTGTACCCCGCTAAATCGATAATCGCGATAAATCGAAACAAAATCTATCCCCTTGAAAAAAATTCGTTACAGTCGAGTCTCGATAATTTGAATTTCCGTCTAATTCGTAAAAAACCTGATCCCCTTGCCATTTCGAATTATCGAGACTCGACTATATTTACAACTACAGTCGAGTCCCGATAATTCGAAATGGCAAGAGGATCAGTTTTTTTTCGATGTACACAGAAATTCAAATTATCGAGATTTCTATCATATAGATATCCCCATCAAGGGGATAGAATTTTTTTCAATTTATCGCGATTTTCGATTTAGCGGGGTACAAATTATCGAGACTCGACTGTAATATGACTAGAAAATTTTTTTTTTCAAATTAAAGAATAAAAAATATTATTCCAAAAAAAATGTTGTTCATTAAATGCCGTCGGCATTCTACCTGCTGCGTGCAGATGCGCGTCATTTTGACCCTTTTTGCGCATTTTTATTGCGAAGTTGGTTTGGTTTTTATGCTTTAAAAAGCAAACGGGAAAAACGGTCAGCCAAATCTATATAGACCTGATAGAGGAGACCTTCCTTAAGAGTTCTATATAAATCTCATTTTAATGTCGCGTAATCCTTGCGAGTATAGTATAGTATAGTCTACTAAAGTTGAAAAATGCTATCAAATTTAAAGGTTTACTAAAATAAAGCTAGCTCCTTAACTCCTTAAAGAGCAGCTACATCTGACTGCGTCACTGTCCAGACTTCCGAATCATAGATTGGCACTGAAGTTATGAGTGTCTTGTAGAGTTTTACTTTAGTCTTGCGAGAGAGGACATTTGGTGAATGCATTTGCCTACTGAGCCCAAAGTAACATTTGTTGGCAAGTGCAATTATCCGCTTGGACTCCAGAATGACGCCATTACTTCCGGTCATTGCAGCACCAAGGTAGATAAAGTTCTCGACAGACTCAAAGTTATAGTCTCCAGCATTAAGTTGAGAGTCAAGACGCCGCGATTCTCTACGAGTGCACACCATAAACTGTTTTTCCCATATTTATTGCAAGACCTGCTTTAGCTGATTCTCTTTCAATAGCCCCGAAAGCAGCAGTAACATTACGCATGGTACGACCAAAGATATCAATATCATCAGCGTAACCAAGGAGCTGTACACATTTGTTTCTCAGCATTGTGCCAGTCCGATGAACTCCAGATTTCCTTATTATACTCTCCATCAGTAGATTGAAGAGCACACAGGAAAGCGAGTCGCCTTGTCTGAGACCTCGCTTGGTATTGAAGGTTTCGGATTGGTCACTTCCTACCTTGACAGAGCTAATGGTCAGATCATACTGAGGTTTCAATCATGGGGCATGCTTTATGTTTGCCATATCTTACATACATATGTATGTATATATATTATATATTTATACACACATATACATATACATATATAAATATATAATATCTATGTACGTACTTACATACAAACTTGTGCACATAAGCCGTTGCTATACCAGTTACCTTTGTGCCGCTACTTCTTGCAAAGTCGCCAGACACTCATTCGTTTCGACTTACAGCACAGTAGTGTCCAGAAAAACAGTGCCGATTCTCGTCAACTCATTTGCGTGCATCCGTTGCAATTTCTACTGGCATTTAATAGTGACAATTAAATAAAAAGTGTTAATAAACAATTAAAGGCAACTTACTTCTGAGCTGTGGCATTTCTATGAGTTCATACTCATAAATCGAATATAGCGTGCATTAGCTCAGTGCAGTTACGTGCTTGCCGTTAATTCTCTCTTGTAGTCATTACACTATTTCGGTTCGGCTGCAATACAATCGCGTCCATAATAACCGTATCGGTGCGCGCTAATTCATACGCGTGCATTTTCCGTGAGCAATAATATAATTGACAATTGATTAAACATGTTGCGTTGTGGTAAGCATTCTTCAATAAAATAAAGGATAAGCTCAGATTATCGTGTCAGTGTAAAGACATAGAGCTAACATTGTTGCGCATAAACAATTGCAAACTTTGTCGATATGTCACTTGTGTGTTATCTTATTCGTCATGGCGAATTTAGAAGCAAGTGCAGTTGCGCCCGAACGGCGAGTGAGCTTCTATAAAAATAAAGGTAAAATTGGTATTTGATCGGTTAAAAAGGCTACAAGGCAAATTTGACTCTGATGCGCTTGCCGATCACAAGCACCTTGACTGTTCTTTGTCGCCTCACAAGCTAAGTGGGAAGAGAAATTGTAGGACTCAGTGATGGCATCCCATATACCTCCTACGCATGAAGAAGTGTCCTCGTTTCTTGAGCTTCGTTGCCGTACATTAGAATCGATGGAATTTGCTCTGACGAACTACTCTTCCAGTAAACCTAGTAGCAAATTTGTTACCTGCAGGTCAACACCACTTGTAACGGATCACAGTACACATAGTTGCGGTTTTTGCAATGATCCTGAGCATACAATCTGCAAATGCTCAAGATTTGCAAGCTTGTCTCCTAGTCGTCGCCTGAATGAAGTCAAAAAGGCTGGACTATGTTTGTACTGCTTGAAGGGCGGCCATCAGTCGTGACAATGTGGCTCGCGAGGCTGTCGGGTCTGTGGAGTCAAGCATCACACGCTTCTTGAAATCGGCAACTCCCGAACATCGCAATCAGTAGATCTGCCACATCAGCACTCCTCGTCATCAAGGATGCAGAGCATTCCTACTCCGCCCTCAGCTCATCCCACCACAGTACGCCAGACCATAGTTATAGGCATAAGTACTCTTCTAGAATGCTTTCAAAATTTTACAGTCAGATTAATGATCCTGCTTTTCAATGCAGTTAATGCCCTGCGCCGTGCTCTGGGTGGACCATTGTAGCATTACAGCAATATTTTTGTTTTCTCGAAAAATATGAGGTTTTCCCAAATTTCTGCCGGCTGACTAATCATGTTCTCAGCTAAATTAAGGCACGTTTCTGCATTTACCAATAAAAGCAGCAGTTTCTTTATTGCACCTCTTTAAGAGTACCTATGCCGTAGGATGGTCTGGCGTACTGTTTCATGTGACACATCTATTTCACATTATTCCTTAAGGTCCTTGTGAAAGGTCTGTATTGATATTTTTGGATTTTGGCCAATCTTAAGCGGTATAGCCGACTGTAAATCTTTCTTTTACGCCCACCTGTACCCTTTTTTCCAAGTCTGACTTCGTTTTCCACTCGATTTTTTTTAAACATTGTAGTGGTTTTCCTTGACACAGAAAACTCTTCAACTAATTCTGTATAAGATTAGCCCAACTGGTGATTATAATAAATAAATTGGACCACATTAAAGCCTAATCTCTTGCAAGTTATTTAAAAAATTAAAGTAATTCACTTTTAGATGCGTATTCCTTAAAATTTATAAACCAAATTGAAAGATATGCAAAAATAAACATGCATAAAAAGACGCAAAAAGCATAGTTTACGGAAAAGCACCGTTGTTTCGAAGAATTAGAGCAAACAAGAATTGGAAAACGCAATGTGTAAACAGTTTCTTGACAGCTTGAAAAATGAGTAATCTTAGTTTTTGTTGTTTATTTGGTTACACATTTTTATTTTTGCAATCTGTTTTTATACCCTGAACCCATTGAAAATGGGAAATCAGGGTATAATGGTTTTGTTAAATGTATGTAACATGGAGAAGGAGGCGTGGCAGACCCCATAAAGTATATATATTCTTGATCAGGGTGACGAACTGAGTGGATTTAGCCCTGTCCGTCTGTCCGTCTGTCTGTCTGTCTGTCCGTCCGTCCGTCCGTCCGTCCGTCCGTCCGTCCGTCTGTCCGTATGTATGAACGCGTCGATCTCAGAACATATAAGAGCTAGAGACTTGAAATATTTTTTGGAAGTCCCTGTATAGCAGGCGCAGATCAAGTTTGTTTCAAACAATCGTTAACTATTACCGTTTTTATGTTATCGATTAAAAACCTTATCGAAAGACAGTATTTTAATTCTATCTCGTACATCTTTATAGCTAGAGCCTCCAAATTTTGCATTTAGTTTTATTTATATTTTATACAATTTCGGTTTTTGTTGCATTTTGGATATTAGTTAAAAATTTAAAAAAAATTTTCAACTTGAAGTTTAGTTACAAATATAGCCGAAATGTGAATGAGTTTGCGATTTTAGACAACTGACAAATATTCAATATAATATGTAAATCATATGCGGAAAATTTCATTGAATTCCATTGAGTATCACAGAAGTAATTAAACAAAACGTTTTGTTAATTGCAACATGTGACCAGAAACCCACCCCCGTTTTCATTTTTTCTATACATGTGCACACATACATTGAGACATTCGAATGCGAGCATTCTTGTCTGTTCTAAGAATCAAAACACTTACAGCTGACTGCTTGAATTTTGTTATAATTCTTAGCTGCCTTTAGTTTCAAATTTGCTACTGCTTGTCTAAGCAGTGCAGTGGCGGTGTTGATAGAAGCGGGGCACGCCGTGCGTTGCGAAGGTCTGGGTTCAAACCCAGCCGAAGTCAAATATTTTTAATTGTTTATTTTTTCACACACACAATGGCGGTGGAGGTCAGGTGATGTTGGTTCGACTCCAGCTGCGGAAATGTCGTATTTTCTTAATTTTTTATTTTTTTCTTTTATTATTTATTATTATTACTATTATTTAAAAAAAAAAACTACCTTTTTGACAAAAATGCTATTTGATTGTGAAAGTGCAAGATTGGCAATTGAATTAAATTTTGTATAAGTTTGTGATGTATACAAGATACGGAATATATTTAAAAACGCAGATCGGACGGGGTTCAGGGGATCTCCTAGTCGGGCACCCCCGACTAGAGTTTTGTCACTTGTTTAGAATTTAGTATGAAAATGATTATTAAACAGATAAGCATTAACAATTTTTTTTTAATTTGAATAAATGGCCATGATTATTGGGTACCGACATCCGTACCGACAATCCGTCTCACTATGCCACAATACTTTCTTGGTGCCCGCATCCACCTTCAGGAATTGAAACGTCTGTTTCTATCAGACGCCCACCAGAATGTCGTGAAGGATTTCTGTCTGGCGGTATTCAGGCTTGAACATACGATAATATACAAAGATTGTAAACATGCCTTCTTCGCACTCAACGACTAGCAGGTAGTGCAACACCAATAGATAAGGGTCACATGTTTGGAATCTAAAATTAGACAGACCAACGCTGAGCCTTACAAACTCAGCAATAGATAAGCTAGATTTAAGGGTTGATTTTATACATGAGTCAGGGTATATATACACTGGCTCAGAAGAATAAAGATTAATACAAAACTGAACACCACCGCAGTCAAGTGTATTCATGGCCCTTCAATCCAACTACAAGTCTACCAAACGTTTTTGTGAAAGTACAGTGAAAAATCGTTTTAAAAAAAAAAATTTGTATTTCTTTGGCTTACCAATCCAAGCTGTGAGTAGAGGCAGAGCACGATCAACCAGGCGATCAAAACAAAAAAAACTTCCAACGGGTCAAGCCAAAGAGTAAAAAAAAAACATACACATAAACACAAATAAGATGCTGTCGGGGAAAAGCTCTGGAGTTGCTAAAAAAGCAATCAGAGCTTTATGCTAATATCCGGCAGACCAGAATTCAGCAGCAACAGAATACTGGAAAAAATTGATGTCGCCGACCATCAATACTTTAAGGAGAAAGTATATGATGGCATAGTGGAAAACATCAGAACCTATAAAGAGTCTCTGATGAGGGTCGAAGGTGCCGACCATGCTATTGACGCCGACCAACCAACATCCAGCAAAAACACGGAAATGCAACCGGGAACATCCAAGGCAAAACACATTCAACAGGAAGAAATGATTTCACGAAAAAGTGTAAGCCCAACGGATGTGCTGGTAGTCCTTGTAGATAGAAGAGCTCTAAAAGTAGGGCAGCACATTCAAGAAGTGCATGCCAACCTAAAGCTCTGTAACCAGGAAGAAATCCTTGTCTATAAAGACAATTTGTTTTTTTTATGGAACAAAGTCCAGTCGACGTTCACGGATTTAGAAGCAAAATATGAAAAATTTGCCTTCGACATCGACGAGATTGATGAACTGGAGTGCAACGTCAACTTACTAACAAAGAAACTTAAGAGAAGAATAGGTGACTTGCACAACATAAAGGAAGACATTCCAGAGCGACCGAAAGTGGATCTTCCTCACTTTAATGGAAGTCCCAAAGAGTGACCAACATTCTTCGAACTGTTCTCCGAGGTGATTCATAACAGGAAAGATATCAAATCATGCCTCAAAGGAGAAGCCAAAATGGTCGTAAGCCATTTGTTAATTGGATCGTCTGCTAGCTACAATTCAGCGTAGGAGCTTATATGCAAGCACTACGAAAATACGCGCAAAATATTTGCTAACGCCGTTAACCAGCTAGTTTAGATGGAATTGCTGAAGAACAAAGATGAAGGCAGTATCCGTAAGTTCTTGGACACAGCGACTGAGTGCATCTTTATCATCAATGAAAAAGGCAAAATTAGTAAGGATGCTGATGTGTTATTCGCTCAGATTTTGCTGCGACGATTCTCGATGTAAGTCCTACAACTTTACGAGCAGCATGTAAAGAAGGCAAGAGAAATACAGTCCTTGGACAATGTACTGGAGTTTATTGAGCAACTGCATAACTCAATAGACTCAGTGCAAAAAAGTGCCATCCATACGCCTATGGAAGCAAAGAAGACGAGCTACAAAAGATGCCATTTTTGCCAACTGGATGGCCATGATATAACCATAAAGAATTGGACATGCAATCAATGCTCCAAATCCCACAACAATTTGCTTCACGATGATGAAAATAAAAAAGAGACCGTCAGCAGCAATTGGCTAAAAGAAAATAAAGGACAAAACATGTTGCTGCCAACTGCGCTTATTCGGATTCGAAATAAATCTGGAAAATACGAGCAGCTAAGGGCTCTTATAGATGGAGGCTCACAAAACACGCTAATATCTGAAGAAGCCGCGCAACAGCTAAAACTGCACCGAATTAAACGGAACGTGGAAGTTCAAGGAATTTCACAAAATGTTGAAGTACTGAAATATAGCGTTTGCTTAACAATTAAACCAAGGTTTAATAGCAAGTTCATTACCTCAACGCAATCACTCGTTTTGCCAAAACTGCAGATTGCTCTAACAAGCAAGAAAATTGACATGGATGTCAATAAGGATTGGATGGGCTGCGAGATAGCAGACCCATATTTCAATGCACCCAGTAGAGTTGATGTTGTCATTGGCGTTGATTTACTTCCCCTAATAATGTTGGGAAAAGTAAGAAAAATCAACGAAACACTGGGACAAAAGACTAAACTTGGATGGATTGTTTCCGGCAACATAGCTAGATCATCAACCAACAAGGTAATCAGCGCATCAACAACGATTTGCCTGGACGACCTCGAGCACTTCAGTGAACTTGAAAGTAACACCAGCGATTCGGAAGAATGGGTGTCAAATGATGACAGGATCATTGCTGGGATTCAAGGTACCGAACTTAACGAAATTGAAAATGAAAAGAAGCTACAAAGAAGCCAGCGCCTTCCCGGTGAAACTCCCCAAAGAGGCTTCAATTAATATACAAACTAATGAAGCCACAAGCGAGCAGTATGCTGGATGTTCAGACAGGATAGGAAAGTCACCATTATAACGCCTCAGAAGATCCCGACGCCACTTCACCATATTGTGGTACACATTGACGACCTGGCCTTCCACACTATGAATGGACACATTTCGTTAGGATTAATAATAATTATAATAGTTGTATTTGTCCTGTATGTTATTAAGAGGAGAAACCAGAGGCAGCAGTTGCTGGCTGACACATTTTCTGGCCCCCCTGTCTGTCCTGGCTTATGATGAGCTTCTCATACTAGTTTGCAACATCACTGCTGTCATTAATTCAAGACCTCTAGTCTCAATTTCACACCTGCGCATTTCCTAAATGGTGGCCCTCCTTCAACCTTCAGCGAGCCTAACCTCACTAGGCTTGATTTCAATCGCTTGGATGCCTAGCAGTGTGAGGGATATCTTCAGCAAGTGTTCTGGACATGTTGGCGGGAAGAATATTTAAGTTTACTTCAACAACGAGCAAAATCTAGAACTTCCCAACCCGGCCTAGAAGTCAACGACATAGTTCTCATAAAGGATGAGAATCTTTCACTACTTAAGTGGCCACTGGCCAGGATAAGTGAACTCATCCCTGGCAGTGACGGCATTGCACGAGACGCTGTCTCTAAAACTGAAGCTGGCGAAATAAGAAGAGCTACAAGGAAGCTGTGTCTGGTGCACCTTGAATATTCTGTTAAAGCCTAAGTCATCAACGGGGGGAGGATGTTTGGCGCTGCACACACTTATTTTATAAACACTGTATTTAAGAGCGGCTATTTGCCCAATGTATTGGAATGTAACAGAATTAGTACGGTCATCTCATTCCGTTTTGCTCTCTCCTTTACATGCATACCCGTTCTCACGGCGCAGCGGTTCAGCATTGTTTAGCCGGCACGCGTAGATCGAACATTTGGAAACTAATTATCGCTCGTTTAGTGAAAACGCTCGTGCGCTCGTGCGACAGCTCTGTAACTAATCTAGATTGACGCTTGCTCGCGTCTATATAGACTCTGTAAGCGCGATTAATAACAACAAACTCAACTCTTAGTGCTAAAACATATTGTTTAATTTTTTCCCTATAAGCTATTCGAAAAATCTCGGTAGCTCAAAAAGTTGGTACATACACCCTACTAGCTCGCCACCAGTCTTAAACAGTTCAGCCGATAGTCGAACAGCAACATAGAAAACTAGGGTTTCTGGATCCTCTTCGTCAGAAGACTTTCAAAGTGATCCCTACATAGCCTCAGTACTATCTTTGCATCTGTGATTAGATTTTCATCATCACTCCTGCATGCAAGCGATCCAGACGTATAAGCTTGGGCCATACGTTTGACCTTGCGGTAAAAGTCAAGGGCATCGTTCCTGCTTCTACTGGATTCCAATCTTTTACACTCTAGTCTTTCCATCTCTCGCTTCTTCCGCTTGAAAATGCGCTTCTCTTCTCGTTTCATCGACCCATAAATATCTACTACCACTGACTACTACCACTCCTGATTGCAGCGTTCTTTTATTGGCGGCGTCTTTTGCGACAGTCGCTTCTCGACACTCCTGGTCATACCATTGATTCGGTTTTGGATGTTGCTGGAATCCAAGAATTTATATAACAGAAGTTTTTATGGCGTTAGAAATGTATGCCTTTATATCTGTTACACCTATAGGCATTGAAGAGAGTTGTCCGAGTCGTCCTAAGATTCGAGTGAAGAAAGCATCCGTATGCTGTTGTGAATACAGCTTTCCGATGTCCAGCTTTCTTGGCGTACCTCGACGTGAGATTTTCGCCACACATAGTCGTATGCGAACCTTAGCTGCAATAAGGTACTGATCGGAGTCGATGTTAGGACCTCGACAAAATTTCACATCAAGAATGCTAGGTGCGTGCCTCGCATCGATCAAAATGTGATCAATCTGATTCCGGGTCAGACGATCAGGGGACAGCTAGGATGGTTTATGGATGTCGAGATGACGAAATCCAGTACTACGAACTATCATGTTGTGCTTGGCAGCAAACCTATTAGTCTAAGTCCGTTGCTCGAAGTGAACTAATGCAGGTTAAAATAAACCACCGTCGGCAGCATCGTCCTTCTCTTTGTAATATATATTCTCAGCTGTAATATACATCACAGTTTTTTTTCTTAACGCAGCCGTGTCCTTTCCATGGCATTTCCTGAATAGCTGTAATGTCAGCCTTCAATGTCATGAAGGTATCTGCTAGTTGTTGAGCAGCACCTATTCAACATCCGTACATTTCAAGTGGATACTCTCAAATTATTGTCCCTTTTAACGTCAACGTTAATTGGGTTCCTTTCCGAGGCTCCTCTTGCATCCTTCACTGATGAAGTTTTTTCCATGACTGGATACCAAGTCCTACTCCAAAACCTAATTTAAAGGATTAGGATCCCGCCACGCACTTTGAACGGACACTGAACGGACGTTGAGTCACAATCCAGGGAGAGCCACTGGTGCCCACCAAATTGAACATAGTCAGTAACTTTGCCTTGTATGGTCTCCCCATTCTCTCCATAATTCTTAAGCTAGGATAATAGGATAAAAATGCGAACGCAGTGTCCTGAGCCATTGGAAGGCTATTAGTGCTGGGACGATGCCCGGAAGGATGACGTGAGCGATCCCGGATGGAACTAGGGACTGTCAGCGAGCGCGTGATCAGTGAGCTCACGCTCGGTTAGCCGGATTGGCGCAAAACAGTCCATTTGAGGACCTAAAGAAACGGAAAAAATAAATTGTTGTTAGGATCGCTTGAAGCTTGTCCGGAAACAACACGAAGTTGGTTGGACAGCACGGGGAGTTTGTCGCCCATTAGAAGGACGACTTGTCTTCGGATGACACCACAAGATCATACACCACTAGTACTTTCCCGACCGTTCCCGGATGTTCTTTCGCTCACTGGAATATTGTCTTCCTTGGCATATCGCCGATTTGCAAATTGTGCTGTGGGAATTGTCGTTTGGAGCGCTTGGGCAGCTCCTTAAGGTATTCATCCTTCCAACGGAAGCAAAATTGTTGGTGAAGACCCCTAAGGTGCTGCCAGCAATTCAGGATATACTTCGTATATTCTTTAATTTTGGGCTCGGTGATGGACAGGATAGGCTCACCGATTAGGAGGTGGCCTAACGTAAGCGCCAGTAGGTCTGTTACATCCTTGGAGATAGCAGAGATCTGCATGTAGTTGAGGCACGCTTCGATCTTGGCCAAGAGGGTTGAGAGTTCCCCAAAGGTATATTTTTACATTTAAGTGTATTTATAGAACAAAGCTTTAAAGCTCTTCACGCTAGCCACCCACAAGCCTCTAATGTGTGGAGCGCTTGGTGGGTTGAAGTGCCAGGAAAGGTGCTGATGGCTATGTTTAACAAGCACCTAGGATATCAGAGCTTCCAAAACAATCTCGTCACAAGATCTTTGCTGCTCCGACAAACGTCAGAATATAACTTCTGAAGACATTCACGTCTTGCAACCAAGCGGGAAAATGCAGCTAGTAACTTATCTGTGATTACGTCAGAAGTAGCTTCTAAATGGATGGACTTTGTGCTGAAGCCCACGAAGACAGAAACGTATCCCTTCGTGAGAAGGCAGGTGCGTCCCGTGTAATTCTTTACAGCAAAGGGTCCTGCAAAGTCAATGCCTGTGCAGGTGAAAGGCCTTGCGAAGGTTGTTCGCTCCGCTGGCAAATCGCCTATCATCTGCGTTTGGGGACGCTTGCGATAAGCCACGCAAACCTTACATGAGCTGATAATTTGTATTGGTTTGTATCGGAGCTACCCTTGCTTTAGCGGTAAGGAGATTGACAAAAACTTGATGGCCAGGTTGGACGCTTATAGATTGCCGCTCCGTAGGTACGCTCAGAGGCATCACAGAAACCGTGATACTGAACTATGACTTGTGCCTGGAAGTGTACTCATCGAGGCACACGTATTTCCTGTACAGTATGATAGCTAAGCAGGAATTCCTGCCATCTACTGAGGAGGTCATCTGGCAGAGGCTGATCCCAGTTCAATTCTCGAAGCCAGATCTCTTGCATCAAGATCTTAGCGCGAATGATGGAAGGAGCCAACCACCCGGCGGGATCGATTTCAAAATTTGGGAAAGAACACTTCTTTTTGTGTAGAAAGCCTGGAGTGAAATGTCACTCGGCATAAAGAACTCATCGAACTAAGTTTGCCATCGGATGCCCAATGTCTTTGATGCGCTGGAATCTTCGAGCTCCGAAAAGTCACAGCCTGTGATTCTTTGGAATATCCTTTAGACATCCCTTGGAATAGGATCCTCAATGGAAGCCCAGCACTATCCACAACTGTTCTAAGTTATTGCGATCGCCATATCCTTAGAGTGAGCTCCTGCTAGTACGTCGTCGACATACATACTCGTGGATATGACCTTGCTGACGAGAGGAAATCGGGACCTCATATCATGTGAGAGCTGTTTTAGAACCAGAGCTGTTAAGAATTCCATTTGAATGGAAATTCAAAATGGGTTTTTGTTCTGAAAACCCATTTTGAATTTCCATTCAAATGGAATTTTTAACAGCTGTGTTTAGAACTCTAAGAGCCAGGAACGAGGCGCAGTTCACTCCAAACATGGCGGTGTTCAACTCGAAGTCGCCAATGGATTTGGCGATACATCTTAGTTATATCGGCATTAAGTCAGAGGTCACAGGTCGGAGGTCACAGGTATCCGACTTGAAGGGCCAATGTTAGGAGTGGACGCGTCGCCAAAAAAAAATAGAACAGTTTTGAGGCTTATCACAAAGTTTTAATAAAAGTAGAGTGAATAAGCTAATTCTTAGGCTAGGATAAGGAAATATGCTATTAACAGCGGATACCACTGTTCATAGCATGACATGACGATGTTGGGGGAGGAACGGCTCTAGTTAAAAATTTGGCATGACTCCAATAATGTAATTAACATAAATATAATATCACTATTACTAATGAAAGTAGCTCAAATAAAACTTTTGCAAAATAATAATTTTTCACATTTTGTTATTAAGTACTCAAAATCTGACTTAGTATGTAAAATACTTACTTTACATCCAGTGCAACACAAAGTCGCCATCGTAAACCTGGCTGAAGAAAATAACATAGCCGCCTGCGTTAGCCAAGTAATGGCGATTGGAAACTGCAATACGGCCCTCACTGTGATATTATGCATAAAACTACCCAACTCGTAAAACCAAATGCAACATTTTGACTGTAATATAATTTTTTAACTGACTTTCAACAAGGTTCTAAATCGATCAAATTAAAACGGAAAAAAAATTCTATATAGTATATATATCCAATTTTCAGGCTTCTAAGACCTTAGAAGATACTATAAGCATTTGCGGTTTGCTACGGCCCCTGTGCGCGTAAATATATCGGCCATATCATTTTGATATCGGGTTGTCAGCCCGTTCATACGGACAGACGGACGGACGGACGGACAACACAAAACAAATATAGTCTTCACTTCGCGAATGCATATAATAAAAAAAATAAGTAAACACACACTTAAAATTTATTTATAGCTCATGCTTTCTCATGACATCTTAAATATATTTAATAAGTATGGTTTGTTATGTTTTTTGTCCTTATATCCAGGAAAATCCCACGTTCGAGTAATGCAAAACTGAAATGCGAGACACATTATTCGAATTGGCAGGCTTGTACATACTCATAATTACACACTAAGCCAGATTTGCGTCGTAAGCCCATGGCATTTATTTACCAACAGCTGATAAGCCGACTTGAAGTTTCACTTAACTTTTAGTCTTTTATGTTGGCTAGTAGTAATAGAAGTAGTAGTTTCATCTCAAGCTAGCGACAAAAGTAAACGCGAACGGGAAATCGAACGTTGTGTTTAACCGATTATATATATAAGTACAGAGAAGTCTCTCAAATAAAAATCACAATAAGACGTACATATCATTTGTAAATAAATCTTTAACAGCTGACACAAAAAAAAAGATTTGAAAGTGAATAGTTTATATGTATGACAGGTATAGGTTAACCTACACATATAAGGTAACATTTGCATATAGACACTCTAAAATTAAATAGCAATTTTTTTAATGACAAAGTTGAGATACTTTACGCTGTAAATGGAGTCTTGTTGTTTCTGATTATATAAGCTTATCATTTAAGCCGTCAGTGTCTAGTGACTTGTTCGACTTAAACATATAAATGCTATCATTGCAACCCTGACTGGAACTTTGAGATTTCGAGCTAGAGGTCATGTTGTACATTTCATCAAGATCCTGGCTACGGCGAAATCTGTGTGGAGAAAAAAGTATTATCTACTTGGCAGATAAGCTATAAAATTTTTTTACTTACGTGCTCACAGGCCTGCTATAAGTGGAATTTACGGAACTTTCTAAGTGGTTGCTATTGTTGCTGTTACTATCATTGTCGTGATCGTTGATATTTCTATTGTAGATATCGCAATTGTCTAAGTACTCAGATCGTATAAATGTGTTTAAGTCATTATCATTATCATTATTATCTGCGTAGTCTTGATCATTATCGCGTTCCTGCTGCGACTCTACCATACACAACCACTGGGAGTTATGATTTCGGAATTTTTCAAGCTGCACGGAATAAAAAAAAGAAAAATTACAAAAGGAATGTAGGAATAAAATTTAAGACAATTTTTTAGCTCCATCGACGGAATTAGAGTCCGTGCATGAAACCTAATTCAATTAAAACACCCTACAAGTCGTTCAGTTACTAAAACTAACAAGTAAAAAACTCTAATCGGGTGTGCTCGACTAGGAGATCCCCTGAACCCCGTCCGATCTGCGTTTTTAAATATATTCCTTATCTTTTATCTATCACAAACTTATACAAAATTGAATTAAATTGTCAATCTTGCACTTTCACATTCAAATAGCAGTTTGTTAAAAATGTACAATAGTTTTTCTTTTAAGAATAAAAGTATTAATAATTTAATAATAAAAGAAAAACAAACAAAAATTAAGAAAATTCGACATCAGCGCACCTGGATTCAAACCAACATCTACTTATCAAAGCGCATCCCCTCTACCGACACCGCCACTTCATGTTTGAAAAAAAAAAAACATTATAAAAATTTTGACTTCGGCGGGATTCGCACCGGCAACTACACGGCGACGCGCGCCCCGCTACTATCAACACCGCCACTTCACTGTTTGAACAATTAGTAGCAAATCCAAAGTAAAGTGGCAGCTAAGAATTATAACAAAATTTAATCCGTGTGAATTACAAGTGTTGTGATTCTTAGAACAGACAAAAATGCACGCGTTTGAATGTCTCAATGTATGTGGGCACATTTATGGGAAAAATGCGTCACTGCTTAACGCTGCTGGTCATGTGTTTTTCCAATTAACAAACATTTTGTTTAATAACTTTCAGCATATGATCTACATATTATTTTGAATATTTTTCAATTGAGTAAACCCGTAAACTCATTCACATATTGGAAATATTTGCAACTAATTTTCAATTTAATGAATTTGGTAAAATTTGGAGCCGGCATCCAAAATATTACAAAAATCAAAATATTTTAAAATATAACTGAAACTAAATGCAAAATTTTGAGACTCTAGCTCCAAAGATGTTTGGGATAGAATTTAAAAACTGAATTTAGATAAGGTTTTTAATCGATAGCATTAAGACGGGAGTAGTTATCGATTTTTTTAAACAAACTCGATCTGCCCGTGTTATACAGGGATCTACAACAAATTCACACATACGGACAAACTGACAGACGGACATGGCTATATCAACTAGACTTGTCATCCTGATCCTGATCATTTACATACATTTTCAGGGTACGTATAAACATGATTTTCATTGGCATAATCGAATTTAAAAAATATTTTATAATATTTGTAACTAATTGAAAATTTTACTTAGAGAAGGAAGTACCTAGCCCAGGTCTTTAAAATTTATTTGTTCAAATTTTTCATTCCAATTGTAATTGTACGAATTTATGCAGGTAAACTGTTCAAAGTTTTTTTCTAATTTGAGTGAAACTGTTTAAAATATATTAGTGCAAATATTTTATATTTTCAAATGTTTACTCACCTTGATACGCTTTGCCCACTCACTGTCGCTAATCGCAATTATATCCAGACAATAATCGCACACTTTTCTAATTTCCTCATTCTTGTCATGCATAAGATCAATAAGATAAGCAGGCGACTCAGTTTCTTTAATCATATACTCCCGTGTGCTCTCGTGTCGCAAAATCTGCTGAAACACAAAAATGATTTGTAGCACAATCTCATCATCCTCTTGCTTGGCCTTTAATAGCTCAATCAGTGAAATCACGACCTTGGCGCGACAGAAAAGGAGCGCACAAAGCTCATCGCATGCACATGTTCCCAGATAAACTATAGTATCAAGAACAATATCGTCAAGTCTTGCGCAGGGTATTAGCACTTTTCGTATCCAAGATATTAGCTGAAAGTTCTGCAGTATTTGCGAATAATCTAAATCAGTTAGTGCTAGGTTTCCCAATAAACCTAAACACTCTACAATAAAAGATTCATCTTCACAGATAGTAAGTATATGTGCAAGATCCCCTACATAGTCTATGTACTGTAGTTGCAACGATTCATGCTGTGAGAGATTTCGTAGTAGTTTCATCAAGAGGGCATCCTGGTACTTAAATGCACGATCCATAAGACTGTGCAGACGTTGGCCTTCAACCATAATTTGTGCATTGCGTCGGTTTAATGATAAGTTTATACAAAGAGCTATGAGATCCAGATCAACTTTTACATTAAGATTCAATATAATAGCATCTGTGGCCATTTGTACGCACTCCGTGTGAATAAACATAGACTTGACCTTATCGTCGAGGCTCATATGATAGAGTATCTTAACTGCGATGCCGTGATGATTCTCGTCGTTGATAAACATAACTAGCATGGGCAGATAGCCAGCTGCAACCATTTTAAGACGCAGAGTCGCATCAAAGGATAAATTGAACACTAGCTTGAGTGTAACCTGGACCAAGTCTGTATGCGGATTTTGGAATAGCCTTGGTAGTTTTGGGACAATGTTCAAAACGCACATCTCATCCTTGTTTTCGCCAACAATGGACAGTTTTTTAAGAAACGTGCTGATTAACATAAGTAAATCTATGTTCTGACGGTCAAGTGCTTTGACGAGCATCCTAACAATGTTCTTACGCCTCATTTTTTCTTCTAACTTTACATTCTCGGCCATGTTAAGCAGTAAATAAAAGGCAACACGAAGTAATTGTTCTTGTTTCTTAGCAAATATTTTAAGTTGTTTGTTAAGTCGATCAATTTCCTCCTTTTTCATTTTTGGGTCGTTTTGATCTAATGAATCGATGCTTTGAGCTTTCATATCCGATTGAGGATAAATAGTTTCTATTGCATTTGCATTCGAATATGTATTAGCTCCAGAAGACAGCGCCTCATGATAACTGCAGTTTAGCATTTGATTTCTCATAAGCGAAGAGGACATTGTTCCATGAAAACTACTCCAATTACCCGATTTTGGGCGTTGCTTTAACTCTGGTATTCGTCGACGTGGAGGCTCCATCTGAAAATAGAAGCCAATATTGAGTTTCTTTTAGTTATTATTTTCATCATCACTCAAGTTAAAGTCGGCCGCCCTACTGTCAAAGAAGTTGTGGTTTTTATAGTTTTACAATTAGAAACTACAAAGTTAACGACTAAATTACTGTTGACATTCTCTATTGACTTGTTGATAACTATATAAATTTACCAATTAGGGAAGTGATAAATCGGAAAATAGAGATGGTAGCATTTGGGCCGTGAATAAGTATTCTGCACTCGGCAGCGTCCGACTGCAACGTTCTTACTTTTATTTTATATTATCATATACCATAACATAACTTAGTTTTAAGCCCATAACACAATACCATTAAATTTGTATATATTTTCTTTTCCTATCGTTTTCTATAGATGAATTTAATCTTTAACTAAGTGAGTTTTAGTGTTAGTACGCTTTTCTTTTACACACGATTTTAGACACGTAATAAGACATATAGTTGATATATAGCTGTAAGTAAATTTGTAAAAGTGATGAACAGTAATCTTATTGAAGAATCTTTGGTTTTTAAATGAAAAACTGTGAAGATTGAGTTTAATGTTGCTAGAGACTTAGAGCCTGTAAACCACACTCTGCTAAATATTCAGACTATATAGATATGGCCGTTTTGAGGATGGCGAATCATAGTTTGTTTCGATAAAAATAATGACATTTTTATTTGAAAGAGAAAATGATTTCCAAAATATCACATCTCTTAACGCTTTATACAGCGGTACCCTGAAAAATCTGTTTAGCATTTAAAGTGCATACGGACAGACAAATTGCTGGGCATTAAATAAAACTCAATCAAGTTCACTTCGTGAACTAGAATAAAGAGAAGTAAAAGAACTCTAGTTGAGGTGCCGCTTAGGTGATACCCTAAGCCCCGATTAATCTATGTATTTAAATTAACGCAGTTATGTATTTATTAAAGCAGAAAAAAGTGTAAGCCTTTAAACATTTTCGACTAAAAACGACATGTTCCCCATGTGATTCGAAACAAACTAATAAATTAAAAAACCCTCAACATCGCCAGACTGCGAACCCAGAACTTCTCGGCGCATCGCCTCTGCCAACACCGCCACTTCATTGCTCGATGGCCTTCTAGCAATTCCAAACTAAAGTGGAAGCTGATGATTCAAACACAATTCAATCCCAATTGTGACTATATAATAGTCATATCCGTCTGTCCGTCCGTACGTCCGTCCGTCCGAATGCGTGAACGCGTCGATCTCAGAACCTATAAGAGCTAGAGACTTTTTTGTAAGTCCCTGTATAGCACGCGCAGATTGAGTTTGTTTAAAAAATGTTATCGATCGAAAACTTTATCGAAATGCAGTTATTAAATTACATCTTTGCAGTTGGAGTCGCTAAACTTTGTATTATGTTTAATGTTGTATAATGTTGTATTTCATACATTATACAATTTCGATTTTTGTTATTTTTTGTATGCCACGCCAACTTCGCTTAAAATTTTCAAAAAACGTATTTGCTTTGGCAAATATACATATATGAATGACACAATCACGCTCTGAAAGTTTGATTGAGAAAATCCAGCTACAAAAAAACTTATTCAACAATAATGTTCCTATAATGCTTGTATAGGCATTTTGTAGCTCAAGCGCAGTCGCTGCGTAAATAGCGCAGTAAGCAAAGCGCGTGCTTATACGTGCGTATGTGTGTGTAGATTTGTTGTTTATATATATATATATATGTTTTTGTTTAATACACTAATTTTTAAGTACGATGTAATGTAATATAAAACCAAAACATAATACACACAAAATGTATATATGTAAAAATGTATATTGATATTTTGACATTTATTTTGAATATAACCGCTCCTAACAATTATATGATCGCAACTTAATTTCAGAAGCTGAATAAAAACCTTGTAGACTGGAAGAATGATGTATAAAACTATGATATGATCAAATAGTATTGGTTACTTACGTCTTTTGGTTTTTCTTCTTTCATAATATCCAAAGAGTCGTCCGTACTACGATTTAGCTTATCTTTACCAGCCATATCCGATAGAATAGTGGAACTACTGGGCTGCTTACGGATATCCAGCTCATTACGCATAGTTTCGTAACGACGCAACTCAAAATCGATGACATCCATACATAGCGATCCTATCTGTTATACAATAACCTATAAGGTAATTATAAGAACTTAATTTACTTCTAACTTACCTTGTACTGCACAATGAGAGGATGAAATTTAGTGTAAGTTGAGAAACAAAAGAAAATATAAATTATATTTGTGGACAAATCCAAGCTTTTGCGCCAATCTTCGCGGAGCACACGCGCCAACGCACTTAGGCAGGCCTCTGCAAAAACACATTTAATTAAAAAGCCTGCTGTTTGCACCTGTACAGCAAAAGTTACCATTTTTTTCTAACTCTTCCAAATTGTCGGGATTGCGTGCCATCTGCAATATCATAGCAGAGCCACGTACTCTCTCGCTCATCTCCTCGTAGAGCAGCTCCACATACTCGTCAATGTTGTTAATGGTCACATCCGCCGTTAATATGGCTTTTGTTGTGCTACCAGAAGAGCCTAATCCGATAGTGTTACTTGATATGGCCACCACATTGTTATAGGGCCGTGCTGAAGACCGCATATAAGATGTCTGCGTGGTCGATGACTTACGATGGCTTGAATGCGGATTATCTACATTAATAAATATATTTAGATTTATCAACACATTATTGTTGTAAATAGGACTAACCATTGCAAGCATTATCTTTACGGTTCTTCAGATAAAATATAATTTGCTCCACTTCATTTAGTTGCGATTTATGTATAAGTTCACATTTATCGACCACTTCCCGAGCCAGCGCAGTGGGATCTGTTTTGATATTCAACGAACGCAGGCGTATGATTTTTTGGCAATGCTTTATTACCAAAGAATGCATGTATTATATATCCGTGTGATAGAAAAAAAAATGTTTATAGTTATATATAAATATATATTGGCATTTTTATTATAAATATAAGTCGATAAAATGCAGTGATTTTATAATTTGGGAATGTTTTTAGATCCGGTTAAATAAAATATATAAAAAATTAGGTTGACCTAAAACCCGAAAAAAGCAACAAACTGTGATGTTAGTTCTGTGGCTCAAACCTTTTTCTCCTCAATCATGGGATTGTTAGGTTCTCCAAACACTGTAGCCTCGAGCTGATAGTTGACTATTAGTGCCTTGTCTGTAGGATGCGGTTCAATACATCCACCTTTCCAGCGTCTGTAACAAATTAACAAGCTTTCATATTTGAATTTTTCCAGGCATTATATTTGTATACACTGAATACATGTGAATTTGAAGTATAAAGTATATACATGTATGTTAAAATTTATGTAACAAACAGGATATACAGGGTGGAGCACGGGAACCTCCCACATTTAAAAAAAACTGCTGTTGGGAAATGGGCGGTTGTAGGGTCGGTAGGCGGTTGGGGTTGGTCTCGGTCGGAGGGGTAGGTGATGTAGTTTTCAGTCGTTATCATGCCGTGGTCAGGAGAGCAACATGCGTTTATTATCCAGACTTTTTTATACCCTAAACCCATTGAAAATGGGAAATCAGGGTATAATGTTTTTGTGAAAATGTATGTAACAGGTAGAAGGAGGCGTGTCAGACCCCATAAAGTATATATATTCTTGATCAGCTCGACAAACTGAGTTGATATAGCCATGTCCATCTGTCCGTCCGTCCGTGTGAACGCAGCGATCTCGTAAACCACAAAAGCTAGAGATCTGCAATTTGAAATGTATACTCTTGTATATCCTACGCAGTACGAGTTTATCATTTTTTTTCGATAACTCATCCCATTTCCTTAATACCGATATAAATCGATCATTTTCTTCGATTTTGAATACCGTTATAGCTATAGATTTCAGATTTACTGTGTGAATACGTTTAACTTCGGTGGTGTTCAGTTTTATATTAAATTTTTATTCTTCTGAGCCAGTGTATATATACCCTGGCTCATGCATAAAATCAACCCTTAAATCTAGCTTATCTATTGCTGAGTTTGTAAGGCTCAGCGTTGATCTGTCTTATTTTAGATTCCAAACATGTGACCCTTATCCATTGGTGTTGCACTACCTGCTAGTCTTTGAGTGCGAAGAAGGCATGTTTACAATCTTTGTATATTATCATATGTTCAAGCCTGAACACTGTGTATATCCGTGTCATGTATACAAATATTTTGTAATTTTTGGATTGGTATTTCAAATACTAAAGACTTGTGCTTTGGCAAATACATACATATGAATGTCATTATTACGCTGTAAAAGTTTGGTTACAAAAGTCCATCTAGAAGAAAACTAATTCAACAAATAAGTTTCCATAATATAGCCCATACTGCAGCCCAGGCGCATTCGCTGCGTAAACTGCACAGCAGCAGAGAAAATTCTTGTGCGTGCGTGTGCATGTGTGTGTGCATGTGTGTGTGTGTGTGTATGCGTTGTTTGATTTAAATATCAGGGTATCCCTTAATCGAGCAGTCTCGACTAGAGCACTCTTACTTGTTATACCCTGAACCCATTGAAAATGGGATATCAGGGTATAATGGGTTTGTTAAATATATGTAACAGGCAGAAGGAGGCTATATTCTTGATCAGGGTGACGAACTAAGTCGATTTAGCCCTGTCCGTCTGTCTGTCTGTCTGTCCGTCCGTCCGTCTGTCCGTCTGTCCGTATGTATGAACGCGTCGATCTCAGAACCTATAAGAGCTAAAGACTTGAATTTTTATGGAAGTCCCTTTATAGCAGACGCAGATCAAGTTTGTTTCAAAAAATCTATGACTTATACCGTTTTAATGTTATCGATTAAAAGCCTTATCGAAATACAGTTTTTTAATTCTATCTCGTACATATTTGGAGCTAGAGTCTCCAAATTGTGCATTTAGTTTCATTTATATTTTATACAATTTCGGTTTTTGTTATATTTTGGATATTGGTTCAAAATTTTACAAAAATTTTTAAATTGAAGGTTAGTTGCAAATGTAGCCAATATGTGAATGATTTTGCGATTTTAGGCAATTGACAAATATTCAATATAATATGTAGATCATATGCTGAAAATTTCATTGAAATCCATTAAGTATCACAGAAGAAATTAAACAAAACGTTTTGTCAATTGCGACATGTGACCAGAAACCCACCCCCGTTTTAATTTTTTCTATGTATGTGCACACATAAGTACATTGAGACATTCGAATGCAAGCATTCTTGTCTGTTCTAAGCATCACAACAATTACAGGTGACTGCTTGAATTTTGTTATAATTCTTAGCTGCCTTTAGTTTCAAATTTGCTACTGCTTGTCTAAGCAGTGCAGCGGCGGTGTTGATAGAAGCGTATCACGCCGTGCCTTGCAGGTCTGGGTTCAAACCTCGTCGACGCAAAAGTTTTTTATTATTTTTGTTTTCACACACACAATGGTGGTGTCGCGGTAGAGGTGATGCGCTTTGATCAGTAGATGTTGCTTCGACTCCAGGTGGGGAAATGTCAGATTTATTAATATTATTCTTAAAACAAAAACTACTTTTTTGACAAACATGCTATTTGATTGTGAAAGTGCAAGATTGGCAATTTAATTAAGTTTTGTATAAGTTTGTAATGTATACAAGATACGGAATATATTTTAAAACGCAGATCGGACGGGGTTCAGGGGATCTCCTAGTCGGGTACCCCCGACTAGAGTTTTCTTACTTGTTTTAAATGGCGAATCTGTAACTGGCAGTTTGGTGTGCACTGTCGTCTATAGGCATCATTGGGCCTTAGTTTTTGAGGAGGGTGGCATCACGATTCTGTGACTTCTGTGTTACTTACTGAATTTCAATGATGTTTTATATGATATGATCTATATATTGTATTGAATATTTTCAAGTTATTGACAACGCAAACTAATTTGCACAAAATCTATTATATTTTTAGCACTATTGATGCAAGAGAGTTGAAATTCGGCATATATACCCGGGCTAACAACCAAAGAATATTCTTTGTTGTTAATAACTTGAAAATATTCAATACAATATATAGATCATGCATATAAGATATGGCAGGTATATCTACGCCCATAGGTGTCGTGATGAATCGGTTATTTTCTACAGTTTTAGAGCTAGAAACTTTAAATTATAATTAACGGCTAAATTACTGTTGACCTCCTCTATTGATTTGCCAAAACTATTTACATATTGTATATATACATATATTTATATATATATTTGACGAACCAATAGAGGAGGTCAACCATTAGTCGTTAAATTTTGAGTCTCTAATTGTAAAACTGTAGAAGCTACAGTTTATCCCGGTTCACCACGCTCCCATATAACATATAATAACATATAATTTTTGGACAGTCCTTAACATACGAGCCCCGACCACTATTAATTCGTACGGCAAGCTTTTTTACCCGTATGCAATGTTTAACAGACGATATTTTCAATACTAAAGTAGATAACACATGCAAAACTATTTTTTTCTGAAAGATCATTTTATTCTCCTTATTTTACAACAACAAATGTTTGTTGTACTTCAACAAAAACAACAACAACAATGAAAGTTTTGCTTAACTGATAAGAAAAATTTGACCACTATTTATTGGCACGGTGCGTTAAATATTTACTATTTGATTAAACATGTATTTTTTTAAACATATTAATTTTGGGTAACATCGCCTTTTGCCTTTACAACACATTTACAACGCTTTGGTATTGATTTTAATAAATTCTGGCATTGTTCTGTAGAAATAGAGTCGCACATTTCCTGAAATATTGTTTTTAAGCCAGAAATGGTTCTTTGAGGCTCATTTTTTAGGTTTCTTTTCATTATTCCCCATATATTCTCGATTGGGCTTAGGTCTGGACTATTTGATGGCCAATCTAAGACCCCAATTTCCTTATACTGCAGCCATGACTTAGTTCGTTTGGCAGTATGAGATGATGCTCCATCCTGTTGAAACGTGTATTCACCACAGTCAGCCAGTTTTGGTATTGATGGCAGTAAGCTTTCTTCTAATATGTTCACGTATTTTTCAGCGTTGACTATCCCATCAATAAAGTGTAGTTGGCCTACCCCTTTGGCAAAAAACCCCAGACCATTATGCTTGCTGGGAACTTAACTGTCTTTTTAAGGCAGTCTTTATGGTACGCTTCAGTTTTGTTTCGGATAACTCTCCTTCGCGCATCACCGACACTCACATCAAATTTAGCTTCACCGCTAAATATGATGGAGTTCCATTGTCTTTGAGTCCGTTCTCGAGACCATTGTAAGCGCTTCATCTTTTGGCGAAGCATAAGTAATGGTTTTTCCTTGACCCTAAAAGTAATTAAAGGTATGTAACATAGATAATCCCTATACATACTTTATAAAACTTATATCCAATGTCTCGCAATTGCAAGCACGTCCACTCACGCTTAACACTTTTTCCGATTTTATCAGACCATTGTGGTGCTAAATTTCTTAAACATTGGCGACAATCAGTTTTCACAATTTTGGCCAGGGCTCTTTTATCACGAGTTGTTATTGCCGATGTGCGGCCTCTATTTGCTATATTATTTTCAATATTGCCGATTTTCTTAAAAAATTTTACAATTTCTTGAACGGACGACTTAGCCAAATTGAATTTGTTGGCTATTTCACCAAAAGTGTTTCCACATTCATAATAATCAAGAGCTAAGCTTCTTATTTCTTTACCAATCGGCTTACCACGTGCCATCGTTGCTAAACTTTGAATAATTTGGAGCACAAACACATTTCATACAGTCTGCATAACAAACCTGTTTCCAGATTATGACTAGATAGTGATTATGTTACACTGTTTTTTTTATTTTGATCTTCCTTCAATTCTAAGCTAAGTTTACGCACCGTACGAATAAATAGTGGCCAAATGTTTCTTATCAGTTAAGCAAAGCTTTCAAAGAAATAATCATTGTTGTTGTTTTTGTTGAAGTACAACAAACATTTGTTGTTGTAAAATTAAGAGAATAAAATTATCTTTAAGAAAAAAATAAGTTTGCATGTGTTATCTACTTTAGTATTGAAAATATCGTGTTAAACATAGCATACGGGTAAAAAAGCTTGCCGTACGAATTAATAGTGGCTCGTATGTATGTCTAGGGTAACGTAACTATAAAACTGTAGTGTAAAAGTGTAGAAATTAGAGGGTAGTTATCTAACTCCACTCCCCAAAGAGGCGTAAGAATTATTTTTGATCTTGGCTTCAAAATTGTAAATCTCTAGCGTTTAAAGACGTAAATCGTAGCATTTCTAAGATACCAGAAAATGCATTTTCCGATTTGCCATGCCCCTAGGTGGCGTGACGGGAAATTCTTATTAGTTTATCAGAAAATGACTAGCGAGTATATTTTCAAAATTTCAAGTTTTTAGCTTTAATAGCGACGAAATGACGACTTTCCACAAAACCAATATATTTTAACTCCCTTGAACCAAAAGTGCTCAAAATATAAGAGAATTTGTACAAAAGACAAGAAGAATGAAAAAGAGGGGAATGGAGAAAAAGCCAGATCCAATTTGCTATGCCCCTAGTGGGCGTAAACATATAATTTTTCGTTTATCTACATATATAGGGTCTTAACAGTAACTCACTCGCCAAATTTTGGTTTCTAGCTCTAAAGCTGTAGAAGATTCAGTTTTACTCGAATTGCCACGTTCTCAATGGGCGTAGATATATCCGCCATGTCTTTTTGATCTTGGTGTGTTAATGCGAGTATACATTTTAAATTTAAAGTCTCTAGCGCTTTAAATCGTAGCATTTCTGAGATACCGGAAAAATCGTTTCCCAAATTACAACGCCCCTAGGTGGCCCTATCGGGAAATTCATGACAGTTTATCAGACAAGGGTACACACAAATATATATATTCAAAATTTCAAGTCTGTAGCTTCAATAGCAGCGAAATGGTTTACGGGCAAACGGACTGACATTGAACAAAACAAATATACTCATTTCACTTTGTGAATAAGTATAAAACAAGTAAGAGTGCTCTAGTCGAGACTGCTCGACTAAGAGATACCCTGAACCCTGCGAAGATGCGATATTCAAATCATTTTACGCTTCTTTTATATATACATATACACAAACAACACATACACACACACACACACATGCACACGCACGTACAAGCACTTGCTCTGCTACTGCGCAGTTTCCGCAGCGACTGCGCGTGGGCAGCGTTTGGGCTGCAGTATGGGCAATATTATGGAAACTTATTTGTTGAATAGGTTTGCTTCTAGATGGACTTTCGTAATCAAACTTTTACAGCGTAATAATAACATTCATATGTATGTATTTGCTAAAGCACAAGTCTCTAGTATTTGAAATACGTTTCTTTCAAATTTGGGGGGAAGGGGGCGTGGTATCCAAAATCCAAAAATTGCAAAATGTTTGTATTCATTACACGGATACACACAGTAAATCTGAAATCTATAGCTATAACGGTATTCAAAAACGAAGAAAATGTATCGATTTTGATCGATAATAAGGAAATGGGATGAGTTATCGGAAAAAAAATGATAAACTCGTACTGCGTAGGATATACACGAGTATACATTTCAAATTTCAGATCTCTAGCTTTTGTGGTTTGCGAGATCGCTGCGTTCACACGGACGGACGGACGGACGGACAAACGGACATGGCTATATCGACTCAGTTTGTCGAGCTGATCAAGAATATATATACTTTATGGGGTCTGCCATGTCTCCTTCTGCCTGTTACATACATTTTCACAAAAACATTATACCCTGATTTCCCATTTTCAATGGGTTCAGGGTATTAAAAAATTTTTTTAAAATTTGATATAAAAACGCTATTCGAGATTTAATTTAGTGTTGAACGTCTGACAAGCCCATATTTTTCAGCAAATATAAAAATAAATTTGTGTACTGCCGAAATTGACTAAATGTGACAAATTACTCGGTTCAATAAAGTAAGTACAAAGTTAGATTTTAAATATAACGTTTTGGAAAGTGAATCCGGCTTAAAATAATACAATGTCTGAAAAGCTCAAATATAAACTTTACAGGAGTAGAAAACCTGAACATCTATGAATTCAAAGAAATGATAAGGAAACAAGAAACAAAGCTGTCGTGGGGGGTGTCCGAAAAGAAGATACCCTAAACCCGGTTTGATGTGCGTTTTGAAATATGTGTATATAGTATATATAAAAAGCCGACATCAGCGCTCCTGCATTCGAACTAGCATCTACTCTGCAAAGCGCATCGCCTATACCGACACCGCCACTTCACTGCTTGATCGCTAAGTTGCAAATCTAAAGTAACTTAGCAGCTGATAATCGAATAGACGAGAATGCACGCATTTGAATGTATGTGTGCACATGTATAGGAAAAATGCTTACGTTTGGCACTGCTTGCCACGTGCTTTTACAACGTTTTTATACCCTGAACCCATTGAAAATGGGAAATCAGGGTATACTGGTTTTGTTGAAATGTCAAATGTATGTAACAGGCAGAAGGAGACGTGGCAGACCCCATAAACTATATATATTCTTGATCAGGGAGACGAGCTGAGTCGATATAGCCATGACCGTATTTTTTTTTTTGAAGTCCCTGTATAGCACGCGCATATCGAGTTTGTTTCAAAAATTCGATAACTATTTCCGTTTTAATGTTATCGATTAAAAACCTTATCAAAATACAGTTTTTTAATTCTATCTCGTCCATTCAGTTTCATTCATATTTTATATAATTTCTATTTTTGTTATATTTTGGATATTGATTCAAAATTTTACAAAAATTTTCAAATTGAAGGTTAGCTGCAAATATAGCCAATTTGAGAAAGTTTGCGATTTTAAACAATTGACAAAGATTCAATATAATATGTAGATCATATGCTGAAAATTTCATTGAAATCCATTAAGTATCACAGAAGAAATTAAACAAAACGTTTTGTCAATTGCGACATGTGACCAGAAACCCACCCCCGTTTTAATTTTTTCTATGTATGTGCACACATAAGTACATTGAGACATTCGAATGCAAGCATTCTTGTCTGTTCTAAGCATCACAACAATTACAGGTGACTGCTTGAATTTTGTTATAATTCTTAGCTGCCTTTAGTTTCGAATTTGCTACTTTTTACTTAAGCAGTGTAGTGGGTTCGAGCCCCGTCGATGTCAAAAATTTGTTATTGTTTTTTTTTTTTCACACACACAATAGCGGTGTCTTCAGAGGTGATGCGCTTTGATCAGTATATGTTGGTTCAAATCCAGCTGCGGAAATGGATTTTCTTGATTTTTTTTCTTTTATTAAATTATTATTATTAATATTCTTAAAACAGAAACTACTTTTTTGTCAAACATGCTTTTTTTGTGAAAATGCAAGATTGTCAATTTAATTAAATTTTTTATAAGTTTGTAATATAATATATGTACAAGATACGAAATGTCTTTAAAAAAGCAGATCGCACGGGGTTCAGGGGATCTCCTAGTCGGGCACCCCTGACTAAAGTTTTCTTACTTGTTTTTTTTTCCAAATGTTTTGTTTAATAACTTCTGTGTACGGATTTCAATGAAATTAAAATTGATATCCGTATTCTATTTAATATGTGGCAATTTAGTGAAAGCTAGAACTCTTTGACATATTGGCTATAGTTGCAAATGGACTTTAATTAAGAGAATATGGTGCAATTTGGCACCGGTATCCAAAATATAATAAATCAAAATTGTATAAAATATACATAAATTTTGAGACTCTAGCTCCAAAAGCTTACGAGAAATAATTTAAAAACTGTATTAGGATAGCGCTTAATAGTTTTTAGCCGATAACCTTGAAACGGGAAAAGTTATCTATATTTTGAAATAAACTCGAACAAATTTAGTATCTTCGGAAATTTTACTTATAAGAATACTCATTCACAACTCAAACGCTAGCAGCTCCCAATTGAAAAATATTTATAATTTTTGGATAATCAATAGAGGAGGTCAACAGAAATACTTGGGCTGCAGTATGGACTTTATTACGGAAAAATAATTGTTATTATTATTACAGATGGACTTTCTTAATAAAAGCGCAAGTCTTTAGTATTTGAAATACGTTTTTTGCGAATTTGGGGGAACGGTATCCAAAATCCAGAAAATATTAAGTCTGTGTATTCATTACATCAACCCCCACACTAAATTGGATGTTTCTATCTTTTGTGGAATTCAAGCTAGGCTAAAAAAATTTAATTAATTAATTAAAATTTAAAAAAATAAAATCGCATTTTCAATGGGTTCAGGATAGAGGTGGGCACGGGCCGGGTTTTTATCGGCTACCCGTGGGAGCCCGCGGGTGTCCGTGGGTACGGGCTGGAAAATCTAATTTCGGGCAGGGTGCGGGCGTTTGTGGGTTAGGCCGCTTAACCCACTTTACTCGAAAAAAAATAGGAAATATGACAGCACAAAATTAATTGTGTTCAATATTTAAAAATTTCCTTTTCTTAACTTCGTGTACAAAATCGATTCATTTTGTTTTCGATTATACCCATTACAAAATACCTAATGAAAGACGCAAATCTTGACATTCTACTTTTTATACACTGAACCCATTGAAAATGAGAAATCAGGGTATGACGTTTTTGTGAAAATGTATGTAACAGGCAGAAGGAGGCGTCTCAGACCCCATAAAGTATATATGTATATTCTTGACCAGTTCGACAAACTGATTCGATAAAGCCATGTCCGTCTGTCCGTCCGTCCGTCCGTGTGAACGCAGCGATCTCGTAAACCACAAAAGCCATAGATCTGAAATTTTAAATGTATACTCGTATATACCCTACGCAGTACGAGTTTATCTTTTTTTCGATAACTCATCCCATTTCCTCATTATCGATGAAAATAGATAATTTTGCTTCGTTTTTTAAGCGTAACTTGAATACCGTTATAGCTATAGATTTCAGATTTACTGTGTATATGAATACAAACATTTTATAATTGGATTTTGAATACCACGCCCCCTTCCACAAAAAATTTGAAAAAACGTATTTTAAGTACTAGAGACTTGTGGTTTGGCAAATACATACATATAAATGTCATTAGTACACTCTAAAAGTTTGATTACGAAAGTCCATCTAGAAGAAAACCAATTCAACAAAAGTTTCCATAATATTGCTCATATTGCAGCCCACGCGCAGTTGCTGCGTAAACTGCGCAGTAGCAGAGCAAGTGCTTGTGCGTGCGTGTACATGTGTGTGTGTATGTGTTGTTTTTATGTATGTGTATATATAAAAGAAGAGCAAAAGTGATTTGAATATCGCATCTTCGCAGGGTTCAGGGTAACTCTTAGTCGTGCAGTTTTTGTATAAAAACATTTAATTTTATTCGAAAAAGTTTGCTGTTTTCCTATACAGCATAGGAAATAGTTTATTAAATTTTTTAGAAATTGTTTTGGGGTTGATGATATTTTGGCCCATGCCCACCTCTAGTTCAGGGTATAACAATAATAATGTAGCAAAACGAATGTTCTATATTTTTCATAATGAACAGGATTTCCACATATTGCAACATGCACATGGAAATAATACATCCAAATACTTTAACAAAAATTATGAAATCTTGCATTAAATGAGAAGACGTGCAAACGTACGAACAATTCTAAGAAATCAGTTCAAAGACACAAGGATTAGGAAATCAACAGTAATTTAGTCGTTAAATTTTGCGTCGTTAATAGTGCTCAAGATATAACAGAATTATGCAAAACACTATATATTCAGATCGGATTTGCCAAGCCTCAAGTGAGCGTGGACATGTAATTTTTGGCGAATCCTTAGGAGTCTAAAGTAACGTAGCTATAAAATTACAGGACTTACGCTCTAAAACTATGCAAATTATTTTTTCTAGCTTCACTCTCCAAAGAGTACACATTATTTTTGAGTCATCAATAGAGGAGGTCCCGAGTAACTCAATTATCAAATTTTTAGCTTCTTACTCTGAAACTTTAAAAAAAATATAAGCTGTTACGTGTTGCCACACCCCCAATGGGCGTAGATATATCAGCCATATCTTTTTGATCGTGGGTTGTATACTGTCTACGAGTATACATTCCAAATTTCAACTCTAGCACTTTAAATAACATGATTTCCGGAAAATCTTGACACATTATAATTTGAAGGTATAAGCGAGTATATATTCCAAATTTAAAGTCTCTAGCTTTAATAGCGGCGAAATGGTTTGCGTTGCCCTTTCCGTCCGTCCGTCCGCATGTGTGAACGCGTCGATCACAGAACCTATAAGAGCTAGAGACTTAAAATTTTAATAGGTCCCTATATAGCACGCGCAGATCGAGTTTTGTTTCAAAAAATTGTTACCTTTCCCCGCTTTATTGCTATCGATTGAAAACCTTTCGAAATTCAGTTTTAAAATAACATCTCAAAATTTGGCATATAGTTTAATGTGTATTTTATACAATTTTGATTTGTATTATAATTTATGCAAAAATTTTATGCAAAAATTTTTATTCAAATTTATGGACAGAAGTTATTAAACAAAACGTTTGACCTTTTCTTCTAGACGGACATTCTTTATTAAACTTCCACAACGTGATAATGACAATCATATGGCTGTTTCTGGCTATGCACAAGTCTCTAGTTTTTATACCCCGAACCCATTGAAAATAAGAAATCAGCAGAGCTGTTAAGAATTCCATTTGAATGGAAATTCAAAATGGGTTTTTGTTCTGAAAACCCATTTTGAATTTCCATTCAAATGGAATTTTTAACAGCACTGGAAATCAGGGTATAATGGTTTTGTTTAAATAAGGTTTTTACGAGTCCACGGTAGGAAGGAAGATGGTGGGAAAATAAAAAATCTTTGTATCTTTGTTCATTACACGGAACTAAACAGCAAATTAAATCGTTAGCTCTTACGGTAGACAAGCCACGCTTAAAGGACGAAGTCAAATTATTTCGTGTGTATGTTGCTGTCAGCGATACCATACACAACTGTTCGAACAAAGTAAGGCTTTCAGAACATTTATGTATTTAGATCTTAGTTTGGTTTGAAAAATAAAATCGCGCAGTCAAAAATACTTTCGATTGAGTTATTTACGTCATACAAGTGACGATAAATAAATAAATTAATTAATTAAAAATGAATTAAACTTGAGTTTATTACATGTATGAAGAGAGTATAATAATGTTGTCACAAAATGTGAATTTGCTTTATAATTAATTTATATTCTTCATCAGAATTAAAAGCAATTTCGATAAATCATATTTGTAATTGGAAAAATCGATATTTTTGTTGGTGGAAGTCCTGTTTACAACTTTTATTGTATTTGGCATGTTGATTACGACGTACGATTAAGTGCCTCAATACTTATTATTATTGATATTAAAATTTAAATCTAAGTAATACATGCTTATAATTAATAAAATTGAAAAACGTTTCTACGAGTTGTTACTTACAGTTGCCAAAAACAATTACATATTAGCAACAACTAAGATTAGCAAATGACTTTAATGATATGTATATTTATATCTATGAATATTTATATACATACATATATGCATTTAAACAAAATATTTCAACATTTCATGAGTTTTCGGTGTATATAAGTTTGTTAATTAGCTGGGAGTGGTCAAATTTCACAACAAAATCGATAATAACAATAGTCCGTAAGTAAAATTTAACTATTCAACTATATTGTAGTTTTAGTTTGTTTTTTTTTATTATTTAGTTTTCTTAAACTTCGTAGAAACTGAAATGAAATAGTCAAATTGAATCATGAAAAATGTATGCAGAACACACGTTTTTCTGGGGGTATAATTATAAAGTAAAATACTATACCTACTTTTTAATAAACTTTGCATCATCATTGTTTTGCATTGCTTTTGCTTTCGAAGAAACTTTACAATACTTAAAAAAAAACACGGGAACTTTTTTTCCGAATTCTATTTGAGTTACAAACGGGCTGCTGGATGGATTTTTAGGTGTTATTGTTGATATTGATGTCGTTTGTGTTCTTCGAGCCACGGTAGAGATTCGAAAGTCACCGGCGATAGCGTTTATTACATAATAAATATAATGAATGATAATAATAAGCAGTACAAGTCCCGATGTTACTTGAAAAACCAGAAGAAAAAACAATTGCATCCGTCTTCTCGACACAAATTATTATGACAATGGCGTAGGGAAGCACGATATACATCGCTTGCTTAAAAACACGTCTTATCGATATACTAAACTTACTAATTTATACAAATACAATCGATGTAGATAATAAAATCGAAAAATGATTTGATGCATCAAACATATTTTTATGTAACAACATTAACCATACAACACATAGATAGGACACCCAAAACATACTTTTTCAGCGCAAAAAATTTCAGCATTAGGTAGGTACTACCACTAACCATGCATGGCGACCCACAATGATTCGTATTCGCTCGTGTCGCACACTCTGGGTTCGAGCTGTGACACTGTTGCCAGATTTTGAGAGTCACCATAAGCTAGAATAAACTAAAAATTAAAAAAAAGCTTCAAAATAAGCTGACCATAAAAACACATGAAAATAATAGAAAATTGAATTTGTTTACATTTTTTCAATTTTTTATAAAAGTAATGAAATTAATTCATCATCTTAACAAAATATACCTTATGCTTACTATTGCGCTTAAACTTTTCAAACACATTTGATTGTACAATTTAGTTTTCACAATATTCATTTGACTGAAAACTCTGAACTTCCGCATTTGACCACGGCAGTGAGAGAATATGCAGAGCAAATAACGCCAGCTGCTCGAAAGTTTTGTTTTGGCCAGCATCCTTGTATATTAGTACTTCTGACCAAAACTCGACAGTGCTTTCTTTATTTTCCCAATTTATCAAATGAATTTTCTCAAATTCGGAAACGATCTCCTCAATATTTTGAATTTTAAAATGTTCTAATAAACAAATTAAGTTTTAATGAGACTTATTTGCATGGAGCATATTGTCCACTGCAAAAATATCAATTTTTCTCAGAATTTCAATATTATCAGGTAGTCTGAGATTAAGAAGCAGAATATACATATACCATTGTATTAAAATCCAATTAAAGCTTACCTCTCTCTTAGTTGAATAATTAACTATTCAATGAAGTCCTCTCTGATCTCAAATTTCTCATCCAAATATTTTGGGTCTTTAATTTCCTTGTCAAAGGCATACCCCATTTATACTCAAAATTGCATGATATTCCAAAGTACGATCAATAAAATGATTTTCGATCGATTTCTCGATAAAATTGACCAAAAACTACAATACAATCAAAAAACAAAAATTGTTTTGTACTAAATTTTTTTAGGCCAAAATAAGCAAAATGAATTTTGAAATAAGCTAGATCTCAATCTTAATCTTTTCACTCATTTTTCAAGCTTTTTGATTTTAAAATATGCTAAATCTAGCTTAAAAAAAGCCAAAATGGCAACAGTGACGCCAATGTTGACGACCAACGCACACATACATGTACATATGTATGCAAATTTGTGTGCGCTATCCATATGATCAAAATGTTAGGTTTTTACAATTTCCACAGGCAGCAAGAGTAGAGTTTCTCACACAAGCACACAAATGTTCGTACATGTAAGCAAGGGACTGTAAGTGTGTGTGCATGCTCGTCGCGAAAACATATTATCTAAGCGCACCAACGCTTTCATACCCTTCACACAAATAATGACGAAAATCTTAACATTTTGCATGAGCATGGCAAACAGTTTTTGTCTACAGTTTGGTATACTCTTTGCTCGGAAGGGAAGAAATGGAACGTCTCGGCGAACAAATTTCAATTTTTGTGATCTGCTGCTTGTGCGTACACATGTATATATACTATATATATATATATATATATATATATATAAATATATGTATAAGGAAAAAATGGCTTATAATAGTGCTTCATATCAGAATTCTACCATCTCGGTTGAGCGCTCGCAGCGAACTGATTTTGCCTCTCATATTTTCACTGCTCGAACCTCAAAGTGAGCGACACTAGCGAATACGAAGCTGTGTGGGCCATGCACACTTTTAAGGCGCTGAAAAAGTTTGTTTTAGATGTCTTATCTGTGTGCTGAATGGTTAGTGGTAGAACTAATTCTCAGGGCCATCACAAAATATAACGACTCCATACATAGCGTCACCACCAAACGACCCATTGATATCGTCCACAATGCTCCCGCTGAACTAAGACAGGAAATAAGAAATGGAGTTAAAAAATCTCAAATAGTTCAGCGAAGCAGAATCAATAAGAATAGGCAAATTCGATGTAGGCGATACAGTAATGGTAAAAACTAACAAACGCCTGGGTAATAAGTTGACACCTTTGTATGTGGAAGAGAAGATAGAAGCAGATTTGGGGACAACTGTTCTCATTAGAGGGAGAGAGGTCCATAAGGACAACATCAAGTTAAGTAAAAAAAAAATAGGAATATAGGTTAGGCAAAGTTTTACCTTACCTAGAACGCACTTTCGTTTTTTTTCAGGATATTCCTATTTCTATTTTTATGGGTTACGCTTTCAATAACTATATTGACGGACTACTCTCGTGCGGATTACATCCCTGTGATTGACGGGACTGCCATACTATGGAACGGGACGAATTATTTGAGACACCCATCGAACTTGACAGAATACGACAGACTCGTGCAAAAAACTTCTGAGATGACACATATGCGAAAAATTCTAGAGGCAGACACTAGTCACCTAACGACCTTGTTGGTAACTCTGGGCATCCATCACAGGCATGCGCGAAGTTTGGATTTCATAGGAAGGGCACTAAAGGTAATAGCTGATGACCTAAGGGAAATCCAAGCGACGCAGAGCGAATTGGTTAGGGAAAATAACAGACAGATTTGCGTCAATACAAACACTAAGAAATAAATTAATGCGCTAACCGTAATGGTCAATGAGATTTTAAAGGTAAAAAAAAAACAGAGCAAATTGATACACTACATTTGTACGAAAATCTTCTGGCAAGAAATAGAATGCTTACGTTAGAACTAGAAAATCTGATTATAGCAATTACTTTGACATCCTTAAATATAATAAACCCAGTAATCATAAATGACAGCGACCTAACAAAATTATTAAACAAAGATTTCACAGATATTAGCGTAACCCAGATTTTAAGTTTGTCCACTGTTAATGTTTTTGCAAATAACGAAGACATCCACTTTGTAATTAAATTCCCTAAGCCTAAAATTATATGTAAGAAAGTTTTAATTTTTCCTGTCGCCCATGCCGGAGTAGTATTTCAGATTCCCCAGAACGTGGTTGCAGACTGCGAGGGAAAAATCCTCGCAGTGGAGTCATGCCGTGGATCGTCTAGTATATCTTTCTGCTAGGAAACAATGGGAAGCACTTGTGCGCAAGAACTACACGCAGGCACAATAACCTATTGCCTTCGCAGCCAAGCCACCTAGCTCCAATATCAAAGGTTGACGGGGGAGTCGTTATAATCAAAGAGAGCCCAGCCCGAGTAAATATCGAAGACGGGCCAGAAACAAAGATCACAGGGACTTACCTCGTCACATTTGACAGTGTTGCATGTGTAAATGCCACCAGGGTTACTAACATCAAGGGCTCCACCAAGAAGATGCCCGGTTCTACATCATTCCCGATGTTCAACATCACTGAACACAAAACAATTTTGAGCCTGCCCTTCCTCCACCAGCTAAATGATGAAAACCTAAGGCACATCGAGGAACTGAGGTCTCAAGTAGTGGCTAGTGAACTATCGTATAGTTCATCCTTTACCGCAAGAGGCAGGGTCAACAGGAACGAGTCCGTGATGTCTTACGGGATCTTGGAATGACCGAGGACGCTCACAACTTGAAAGAGGGAGTAATTAACAATGCTTAACAGCTTATTTTTACGCAATAATGCTGACTATTCACTCATGCCACTGACTCCCCAGCCAGCCGCTGTAGGAAGCGACACGTGCAGAACTGCAAGATCAGCGTTCTGCACAATCGACACAGCGAGAAAGTTAGGGTTTATTCATAAATGTAGAAATGATATATGTAGTCTAGTTTTTAGCTTGCATTCAGACCGACGCGATCGTCGTCCCGGCAAATAATGCAACTATCACTCAACACACACAACTCGAAATAATATGCTACTTAATTTATATTGCTGATCAGGGCGACGAGCTAAGTTAATTTAGCCCTGCCCGTCTCTGTCCGCCAGTCTGTCCATATGCTTGACCGCATCGATCCAAGAGCCTGTAAGACTTAGCTAGAGACTTGAATTTTTTTTGCAGGTATAACATAATCGATAACTATTCCCGTTTTAATGCTATCGATTAAAAACCTTATCGAAATTCAGTTATAAATTTATATCTCTTACAACTTTGGATTTGATTTCCGCCGATGATTGAGGATTTTTTCTTTTCTTTTTTTTTTGACAAATATGTATGCTATTTAATTGTGAAGATTAATGAAGAAGATTGATGCGGAAACATTTTTTAGTTGAAAATTTTATAAGTTCACACTTTTTCTTGCTTTAATAAATACTCCGTATATTTATAAAACGCAGATCATTCCATGTTCAGGTTATATCCTAGTCAGACAGAAATACTAGACTTTTCTTACTTGTTTTATTATATTTTTTGTACAACAGGGTAACCAACTACACTTTAAAAGACAAAATTTACATTCAATTAAAAAGCATTATTATTTTGCAAATCAGAGCATCCCGATTTTAGAGAATTGAGGAAGTAAAAATTTGCTGTAGTATTTGCGGCAATTTGGCGAGGTCCAAACATACATAGCTCTGTCCCACCGGCATTTCAGTTTTAATTCTAGAAAAAAAATATATCATAAAGTAAGTTGATAATAGACTGATCCAAAATAAATTGATAGGATTAACACTTACTTGTCGGCCTCTTCTGCTAAGCTTCCAATAAAAATTACATATCCCTTAACCTTAGGTTCACTGCAACTAAGAGCTTCAGCTAAATCTTTAGTTGAAATACCGTATCGTGCGAGATTAGCATCACTAAGAACCACGACAATACCATTGTCATAATCGACCTCTGCGCCCAAAGTGGAACAAGCTTCTCGTGCCGCTTTTACGGTGCTATCACCGGACCAACAGAATTGAGAATGAGCATGCATCATACGTATTATTTCAAAGCGCTCCTTGTCGTTTCTAGGGCTATTGCCCACATTGACAAAGGGAAGCTCCCAACCTTCACCACTATGGCCAACAATATCGTATATAATTTTTTTTTCGTAGCCCTCGAAGGCTTCCATAACCATAACTACGGCCTCCAATTGACGGTCTAGCCTTCCATCATAGCCATTAAATCTTTAAAAACGTTATATTAGGTATAAGATATAAAATTTTTAAAATTATGTAATATCCACCTGTACATAGATCCTGAGACATCAACCACAAGTTTAAGTCGATTTGGTTTTTCAAGGTAATTATTTGCCCATGGATTCGCCACGGTGCGTCGCCTGTAAATATTTCTCTCTCCAGTAATACCTTCAATAAGACGAGTGTCGTCCACGTCACCATGAGTTTGGTACTTTTGCCATTGGCGTTCTTTACTTTTAGTCTGCATAGCTTCCAAAATGGTTTTCAATTGTTGTACTTGTTTTTGGTTGGTTTCACTGAATTGAGCATACAACCGATGGTCGTGGGCAGACATTTTTATTTCTTTTAGTTTTTGCTCATATGCCCTTCGGTTCATTTCTCGTGCGGCTCGTTTTATTTCCTCTGGAATATCAGCTTTCTCCTCGTCACTCAATTGATACACAGTATGACCCTTGTCAAGACGAAAGGGTCCACCTTTCCCACCAAGACCTGCTGTATCTCGTCCACCGCTACCCCCGGCCCACGTGTTGCCACCTACATGTGGCTCATTATTAGGATCTAATTTACCAAATTTAGGTCCTGATACACCCAATCCGCTACTGCGTTCGATACTCAATTTTAGCTTTTGTTGCTTACGCAGAGTTTGCATCTCATTTCTTACATATGCATCAATCGACAAACCATGTTTAGCGAGCACGTTGGTGACTTGCTTCAAAGTCTCCGGCTGGTAGCGATCAAAATCAAACACGTTCCCTATTAGTTCAGACATGTCTTCCTCTGGATAACGCTCCAAGTGTTTAACAATGCTAATAACTTCTCTCGTGGAATACGGATAATTAAGTAGCCCCTCGTCTGCCATGCTGCGAAGCTCTCCAAATGCATTTACTAACATTGTGAGTGTTTTAATAGGTATTGATGGTCCATATCGCTGTAGGAGGTATATCTCCGATTGGGGTGTCGGATTCTCGATGGCATGGCAACTAAAAACGTCGCCTACTGCCGCAAAGAAATCGTTGCCTAAAAACGGAAACCCTGGCCGGTTTGCGAGCACAATAACTCGGAAGTCTGCATGCGTTTCGATTAAATTTGGTTCTTTTGCACCAATGCCGAATGGGACAATCATACGCCCATCTGAAAGCACCATCTCGCCGCTGTCGACTAAAGTGCGAAGAATGCAAGAAACATTGACTGGTGCTTTGTCCGCCTCATCTATAACAAGCACATGACCCAACTTTACTGCTTTTACCAGAGCGCTGTCCTGATAGACCACTTTCCCATCACGAAGTGTTGATTGTACTGTAAGGCTATGTACCGTAGTATCTCTATGTAGCTGCAAATACTCACGGGGGCGACGCATGAGCTCAAGTAAGCGATCGACGAGCTTGTTTTTTCCCACGCCCTGATTACCCACTAAAAGCAAGTGCTCGCCGATGAGAAAGTCCTGTAGGAGGCGTTCCAGCATCATAACGTGCTGCGGCATATCGTAAAATAGAGTGCTCGGCACTTTTGATTGCTGAACCAGTGATATTTCTGATAGCTCCATCTGAGTTTCTCCAATTTGTAATTTATTGTTCACTACGCTAATTTGTCGTCTGTCTTCATCACTGCACCGAATAGTATTTTTACTTTTTTCAATTCCTGCATCCATCATTGCCTGTTCCAAAACTGTACGCGAAAGTGAGGGCATAAACTTGATCAGAAATGTATGTTGCAAAATTTCATGAATGTCGTTTAGATTGCTTGATGGATATGCTTTTAAGCGTCTGCCAACTTTTACCAATCGGCGTGTTGATAACGTGTCAGCTAAACTATAAAGCAATTGATTTTTTGAGTTCCGTAATAGTTGCGCTAGCGTCAGGAGTTTTTCCATCTTAGGGTGCAAATTGCCGCACAATTTAATTAGCAGTTCTTGCTCTTCACCCTTCTGCAGTGGCCGCAGCTCTAGATAGAGGAACATGCTTAACAATTGTGGTGTCAGCCAGTTAGATTGAGTAGTGCCCGATTTCAAAGGTTCGCCTAATGCAATAATGCGAAAACTATCCGGTATGGGTAGCACGCCTCGTTCAGTAAGCTGAATCTTGTTAAATCCATCCTGCAGAAGCGCCTGATAGCGATCCTGACGAAGTAGTGTTGTGCCATCACATAATTGTATTTCGCGATCATGAACTAATCTAAGGGCGACCAGATAAATAAAAGTTATTATGGTATAATATGAAAAAATACATAAATATTATTTTAGTCATTTGTGTCGTTTCATTAAAATATAATTTTTGTATACTTCCATATACAAACCAATCAACTAAAGTAATTACTGCGCAATTTTGCTTAAAAGTTGAACTCTCAAAGGTATATGAACAATGAAATTGTAAATCCTCTGGCTACTATATACATGGACACTTACATAGAAACAGACGGACGAATAGACAAAATAGCAGATGGACCCACTCTGTTTGATTATCGAAAACATTATTCTCATTCTATATAAACGTTCGTGTTTTCATTTATATAAAGCACTCGGAACTGAAAAAACGCTTTAATCTATTGATTCACCTCCGGGCAAGTTCTCAAAGTTCTGGCCTATACTGAAAGTTGTAATGGGCAATTTATTTTTTAGACAATGTTTCGTTAATATCTACCGTTGCAGAACCGGAACTGTGCTTCTATGAAGTCTTTGAATGCCATTTAGTATTGCCACTGATCCGGTTTTAGCTGCCCTGATCAATGGAGAATCATGCCAAATTGTGTCACCTGCTTCATTAGTAACGCGCTGCTGTATAAGATCCCGAGACGTCAAGTCTTCATAAAGCATCATTGGTTCAGGGCTTTGGTTAACTAGACGCAAAAGCTCTGTTATTAATGTTGCTTTGCCAACACCTTTATCACCCAATAAACAGACATCTCCAACTGCATAGGATTGTAGCAAAGCAGCAAGCACTTGTCGCTGATGCGGCAAATCCACAAATTCTCCGTTTAATTGGGTAGATGCTCTACAAGGCATGCTTATTTTTACCTCGTCCAGATGCACATCAACAAAAAAATCTTTAGCACAACTACTTATACGTTGTACATCCTGGGTGTGGATACGCTTAAGCGACATATTCGTAAACATTTCTTCAACTCGTTTTTGCTGCTCTGGCAGGAGCATAGATTTGTAAGGATACAGAGATATTATAACATCGTACAAGGTAAGCTGCGGATTTCTTGCCTAAAAATTTACTTAAACTAAATATTTAGTTGAGAGGATGGAATTTCAGATCGTGATTTACCATCATTTGAACGCCTTGACGAAGATTATGCAATGGAAAATCAGCTAGCTGAAGTTCTTCGCTAGCTGCTTGAAGTGTCAGTGCACATGTAAGCAACTGTTTTAGTGCTGAGGAAGACACAGTAGTCGATAATTTCTGTAGATCCTCGTACAGCTCTTCGAAGGTGTGTGGTAATATATTTCGGGACTGAAAGCGTGATCGTAGTGGTGGATCTAGTGGCGTGCCTTTATATTTCTGTGTAGGAAGTCCAATTGCCACTACGCGAAAGTCTTCTGAAACACGAAGTAAGCCCCAGTCTTCTAGTTGTCGTTGACTGTGTGTCTGCAATTGGAGAGTGCATTTATAATTTCATATGAATTGACAACATTCTTGAAGATACACACCTTTAACAACTTATCATAGCGATTCGGTGCCATAAGAAATTGACCACTTTCCAGATGCATTTCACGATTTTCAAGGAGATTGTTGAGCACCGGCAACACATTACGTTCGGCATGCTCAATGCCGTCCAATATCAGCACTCGTCCATGCAAGGCAGCGCGAACTGCGCCCTGATCATGGTATATGGCAGACTTACCGTGTATCTCTCGACGTTGCTTAATATCGCTTTCTGTGGTATCGCGACTTAACGCAACATATTCAAATTCACGTTCCATAATTTCTAGAAACTGCATGACTAGCTGCCGACTTAATGGCCCTGGTCCACCCAGGAGAAACATGTCTTGCTTCAATGAATCTTTCTGCAACATCCAGCGAAGGTGATGAAGAGCTGTTTGATTCAACTTGACTGTCCCATTTTCCCCATAAGTTACTATAAATTTACTTATTTTGAATGTGAAGCAATTATAAACTGAATCGATTTTTGATCTATTAATGAATAGGAAATCTTACCATACTTATGTGGCACCAAATGCTGTTCCTTGGGCTTTGTTAATCGCGCATGTACATCACCAATGCTTATCCCTCTGTTATCTGTTGCTTTACTCATATTTATTGCCATTCCATAAGCTCGAGTCTGGGCAGTCTCTTGGAGCCTATGACGCAACAGACAGACACCACGTGCAAATAGATGCAATAGCATGGTGATTTAAAAGGGTGGGGGATTTTAAACTCGAAGGAATCGCTATTAAATGATAAGTCATTTAACAAAGTTCAACTGTCAATTTCAAAAACTAAAAGGATTTTCAATAATTAATTTGAAAATAAAAGATGCTTAGATGAGGCTTACTTCAATATTTCAGATAATTTTATACTTATACATATAAATTAGTTTCCGTCAGTATAAATCAAAACTCAAAATATGTCGGACTCTATTATGTTTCTTAAGAGAAATCAATTTAAAAAAGAATAGTAGTAACAAAACCAAAAACCTAAGAAAAAAATAAAGTCAAGTGAAACAAATTAGGCGACCAGTCACTATACATATGTATGTATGTACATAAGCATTTTGGAGTACCAGCAGCGCTTCGAGATGAGCAGCTGTTGTTTGTGGGTAATCGATAACATATCTAAATAAATATCGTATTTTCAAATTTCAGTCATTTATACACCTAGAGTATTTCCACTAACCATACAACACATAGATGCGTCAACTAGAACCAGTGTTGCCAGATTTTGAGACCGAAAAATAGCAAAACTAACTCTGAAAATAACTCAAAATAGCTAAAAATTTAAAAATAATATTGTAGTTGAAAAAATAGCTAAAATTATTTATACCTTTTTTTTTTGTTTTTTTCTTACTTTTTTAAATTTTGTCAAACAACGTTACAATATCGTCAACATCCTCTTTGGGATTATTGTTGTTTTTTTTCACTACCAGCTATCATATCTAAAGAATATGACCGCACAGTATAGTTGTGGCAGCACTTGTCATTTCCGCGCAAACCATATCTATGAATTAAACATGTTAATTAACATATTAAAGCATAATTTCCAATAAAGCATGCCTTATATATATTTAAAATAGCGTCCAACGTCTTTATTTGCATTCGATTTCGCAAATTTGTTTTTACCAAATTCATTTGGCTAAAAATCCTTTCCACCTCTGCGTTTGACCATGGTAGTGAAAGGACTTTCAACGCGAACCCGGCCAAATGGTTGAAAATTGGAACACCACAGGCATCTGTAAATTTCAGGGCCTCCGCCCAAAACTTTACATTATCTGAAGTGTTGTGCCACTTTACAAGATGTATTTTCTCAAATTGGCTTAAAATATTTTCAATATTTTTGAATTGAAAATATTCAAGAATTGGCAACAGACTAGGTTTATTGGCCCGCAACACACTTTCTACCGATAAGTTGTCAACTTTGCGTAGTATTGCTACGTTTTGTAAAATAGCTAAAATTATAGCTAATAGCATTTTCAAAATTTTTATAGCATATCACCACTAACCATACAACACATAGATGCGTCAACTAGAACAAAGTTATTCCACACTGAAAAACTTATGCGTGGTGGACCACTCTACGTCGTATTTGCTCGGCTCGGTCGGTTTAGGCTCAGACAGTAAAAATATGGTCCGACAAAATCAGTGCGCTGCGAGCGCTCAACCGAAATGGTCACATTCTCATATGAAGAACTACTATAAGCTATTTTTTCCTTACTCTCTCTCTCTCTCTCTGCTCTCTCAAGTACATACATATACACCAGACAACCAGCAGCGTACCCAAATTGAAATTCGTTCGTCGAGACGTTTCATTCTTTCCCTTCTGAGAGAAGAGTATACCAAATTGTTGAAAGGGTGTGCTTATGCAAAATGTTTACAATTTCATTATTATTTGTGTGAAGGGTATGAAAGCGTTGGTGCGCTTAGCGAATATGTTTTTGAGACCAGCATGCACACACACACAGTCCCTTGCTTACATACATACATATATGAGTATTTGTGTGCGAAACTCTTGCTGCCTGTGGTTGCTTGATTTTGTGGACTGCACACACACGTTTGCATATTTGTGTGTATGTTATGCGATGATCGAAATTGTCGAGTGTCCGCGATTCAGTCAGTAGTTTGTTAATTTTGTATGGTTTGAATTGTAGAGTGAATGAAATGAGCATTTATGACCTGCAAGTCATTTTGGCAATATGAAGTATAGCTTGATGTAGTCTGGCACCTGTGAATACATAGACGCAACTAAATCTTTTATAGTCCACTACCCAAAAAATTGATTGATTTTCAAATTTTTTTTGAGGATGTCAATGTACATTTATTGCTCCATCACGCCACCAAGGATATACATCCGGAAACAACTCGTAGCGCCATAAAATCATACAAGTTTAAGTCGTACACTCCTTGCAAGAAGCCATACGTAAATTTAATAAATCGGAAGAAGCATTGGGAAGTTGCTAAGGCGTATGTAGACAAGCCAGTTGACTTTTGGTGCATGGTCATCATCTCAGATTAGTCAAAGTACAATAAATTTGTCTCGGACGGGAACCTATACGTGTGGAGACGACCTGGAAGAGATCTTAATCCGAAAAACACAAAAAAGACGGTAAAGCACGGCGGCGGTCGCCTTATGGTTTGGTGTTGCATAGCTGCATCGGGCGTTGGAAGCTTGGAGTTAATTGATGGCGTGATGGACCAATAAATGTACATTGACATCCTCAAAAAAAATTTGAAAATCAATGCTGGGAAACTTGGTATAGAGTCAGATTTCTACTTGTCGCGATCTGAGAGTGCAGATCATCGGCCAGATTTAGTACTATTTTTGATGCTCCCCTCGTATTTAAAACGGCCAATTACTGTTTAGATGGTAGACTTAGCTCTGGACACTATTTTGGCTATCTCTGCATACGATTTTTGATCCGTTCTGTGGAGCTGCAAGATCCGCCCACTTTTGTCTAGAGTTAACTCTTATCGGGGCATATTTACGAAGAAGTTGGCCAATTTCGTCCAATCCAAGTAATGTATACCAAGTAGTGTCTTGACGATATTGTACACATGTTTCGAAAATTCCCGTTACTTCTAACAAGAACGTTGGCGCCAGACAGTGGCGAGCAAGCAAGAGTACGTAGACTTTTGTGGAGTCAAATTCTTGAGTATTTTTAGTTTTTATACCCTGAACCCATTGAAAATGGGAAATCAGGGTATAATGTTTTTGTGAAAATGTATGTAACAGGCAGAAGGAGACATGGCAGACCCCATAAAGTATATATATTCTTGATCAGCTCGACAAACTGAGTCGATATAGCCATGTCCGTCTGTCCGTCCGTCCGTCCGTCCGTCCGTCCGTGTGAACGCAGTGATCTCGCAAACCACAAAAGCTAGAGATCTGAAATTTGAAATGTATACTCGTGTATATCCTACGCAGTACGAGTTTATCATTTTTTTTCGATAACTCATCCCATTTCCTTATTATCGATAAAAATCGATAACTTTTCTTCGTTTTTGAATACCGTTATAGCTATCGACTTCAGATTTACTGTGTGTATCCGTGTAATGAATACAAACATTTTGCTATTTTTGGATTTTGGATACCACGCCCCCTTCCCCCCAAATTTGAAAAAAACGTATTTCAAATACTAGAGACTTGTGCTTTGGCAAATACATACATATAAATGTCATTATTACGCTGTAAAAGTTTGATTACGAAAGTCCATCTGGAAGCAAACCAATTCAACAAATAAGTTTCCAAAATATAGCCCATATTGCAGCCCAAGCGCTGCCCGCGCGCAGTCGCTGCGTAAACTGCGCAGTAGCAGAGAAAATGCTTGTGCGTGCGTGTGCATGTGTGTGTGTGTGTATGTGTTGTTTGTGTATATGTATATATAAAAGAAGCGTAAAATGATTTGAATATCGCATCTTCGCAGGGTTCAGGGTATCTCTTAGTCGAGCAGTCTCGACTAGAGCACTCTTACTTGTTTAGTAATAATATTAGACTAAAATAAAATGTTGGTATTATTTAAATGGTATTGTGTAGATAATGGATTACTTTATAACCCTGCATCAACATTTTTTTGTTTCATAAAAATTTGACAAAGTTACAGCGTGTTTCGTAAAAATGTTTCAAGAGTACGGTGACTTTAGTGGCACACTGTACGTACAAGCAACACATACACACGCACGCACAAGCACTTTCTCTGATACTGCGCAGTTTACACAGCGACTGCGCGTGGGCTATGCTTGCGCTGTAGGAAGGGCTATGGAAACTTATTTGTTGAATTAGTTTTCTTCTAGATAGACTTTCGTTACCAAACTTTCAGAGCGTACTAATGACATTCATATGTATGTATTTGCAAAAGCACAAGTCTCTAGTATTTGAAATACGTTTTTTTTTTAATTTGTGGGGAAGGGGGCGGGTATCCAAAATCCAAGAATTCAAAATGTTTGTATTCATTACACGGATATACACAGTAAATCTGAAATCTATAGGTATAACGGTATTAAAGTTACGCTTAAAAAACGAAACAAAATTATCGATGCTTATCGATAATAAGGAAATGGGATAAGTTATCGAAAAAAAAATTAAACTCGTATTATGCACGGTATACACGAGTATACATTTCAAATTTCAGATCTGGACGGACGGACGGGCGGACAGACAGATATGGCTATATAAACTCAGTTCGTCGCCCTGATCAAGAATATACATTATGGGGTCTGACACGCCTTCTTCGGCCTGTTACATACATTTTCACTAAAACATTATACCCTGATTTCCTATTTTCAATGGGTTCAGGGTATAAAAATATAAAACAACAAATTATAGCACGTGGCAATCATATAAAAATACTCAGACTCCGACTAGGACACACAAGATTTACAAAACAACAATACATTTACCCCGACAACATAATCCCATGCCTTAATTGTAATACAACGATAGATCTCACTATCTAACATATTTTCTCCGACTGTCCCACAACTTCCCACCTTAAAACCCAAATCTTCCATAATAGTTGCCCCATATTAATACTTTCAAACCCAACCTTAGAAAACATCTCCAAAATTATTAAGTTCCTTAAAATAACTAATTTATACCACCGCATCTAACCCCCAAATGTGAATATGTATGTAAATATCAAATAAGTCAAATAACACATAGTATACAATTAGGATAATTTCAAGCCGAAGGCCTTAGCAGCCAGTGCTTTAGTAATATTGTAAGTTAGAATTTAATTTTAATTAAAACTACACAACAAAATTTTGAAGCTTACGCTTCACCAGTAACTCAATTAGGCAATTTGAAGCTTCTAGCCCTGAAACTTTAGGAGATTTAAACTTTTGCGGTTTGCCACGCCCCCTATGGGCGTTGATATATCCGGCGTACTTTTTTATACCCTGAACCCATTGAAAATGGGAAATCAGGGTATAATGTTTTTGTGAAAATGTATGTAACAGGCAGAAGGAGACATGGCAGACCCCATAAAGTATATATATTCTTGATCAGCTCGACAAACTGAGTCGATATAGCCATGTCCGTCTGTCCGTCTGTCCGTCCGTCCGTCCGTCCGTCCGTCCGTCCGTCCGTGTGAACGCAGCGATCTCGTAAACCGCAAAAGCTAGAGATCTGAAATTTAACATGTATACTCATGTATACCCTACGCAGTACGAGTTTATCATTTTTTTGGATAACTCATCCCATTTCCTTATTATCGATGAAACTCGATAATTTTGCTTCGTTTTTAAGGCTTAATTTGAACACCGTAATAGCTAAAGATTTCAGACTTACATAGTATATTTGTGTAATGAATACAAACATTTTGTAATTTTTGGATTTTGGATACCAAGCCCCCTTTCCCCCAAATTTGAAAAAAACGTATTTCAAATACTAGAGACTTGTGCTTTGGCAAATACATACATATGAGTGTCATTATGAAGCTGTAAAAGTTTAATTACAAAAGTCCATCTAGAAGAAACCTAATTCAACAAAAAAGTTTTCATAATATAGCCCATTCTGCAGCCCAAGCGCTGCCCACGCGCAGTCGCTGCGTAAACTGCGCAGTAGCAGAGCAAGTGCTTGTGCGTTAGTGTGCATGTGTGTGTGTGTGTGTGTATGTATGTGTTGTTTGTATATATGTATATATAAAAGAAGCGTAAAATGATTTGAATATCGCATCTTCCAGGGTTCGAGCAGTAAGAGTGCTCTAACTTGTTTTGTTATCGATTAAAAACCTTATCGAAATCAGTTATTAAATTATATCTCGTACACCTTTTGAGCTAGAGTCTCCAAATTTTGTATTTAGATTCATTTATATTTTTTACAATTTGATTTTTTTTTATATTTTAAATTCTAGCTAAAAAAGCTTACATTTTTTCTGCGTCAATAAATACATGACTGAGTATATTTAAAAACGCAGATCGGACGGAGTTCAGGGGATTTCCTAGTCGGGCACCACCAACTAGACTTTTCTTAATTGTTTCAAATAACTTCGGAATAACAGATAGTTTTTTAGCTTTTAATGGCTATTTAATAGCTTGAGTAATGGCGACTGTAGGGAAACACTACATTCTTTAATTACGCAATTGGGTATATTATCAACTCCAGGAGAGAAGGATGATTTCAATAACCGAATGGCAGAAACCAGAGAAGCAGGGAAAACATTAGAAGCATTAATAGTATTTGTTACAGAAATGAAATTAGGGTAAGAACTGATATAGGGATCTACTCCAGAATAGTGGATTGGAAAAAATTTGCAAAAAGATCAGAGGAATCGTGATTATTACAAGTTTTGTCCTATCCAAAGAAAAATGTGGAAGTTTAACTAGAAGATTTACGCTTCAAATTTACAAATGAAAGAAATTGTTTGGGGTCACGAACGGTAGAGTTATTTTAACACCAATAATCTCGGCATCATGAAGTGACGTGAAACTAAATGATTCGGAGAGGATATCGGCCTTAACAGCAATTAAGACACCACCACCTCTACGTACCAATCGATCATGTCTATAAATAGTGAAATTACTTGAGAGAATCTCATTACTTAACCATGTTTCTGTGAAAGCAATAACATCATATTGAACACCAAAACTACTCAAAACAAGTAAGAGTGCTCTAGTCGAGACTGCTCGACTAGAAGATACCCTGAACCCTATGAAGATGTGATATTCAAATCACAATACACTTCTATACAAGCAACACATACACACACACACACATGCAAACATGCATAATCACATGCTCTGCTAATTGCGCAGCTTACGCAGCGACTGCGCTTGGGCTGCAGTATGGGCTATATTATAGCAACTTATTTGTTGAATAAGTTTGTTTCTAGATGGATTTTTGTAACCAAACTTTTACAGCGTTATAATGACATTCATATATATGTATTTGCTGAAGCATTTGGGCGTAAGGGTGTTGATATCCAAAATAAAAAAATTACAAAATGTCTGTATTTATTACATGGATATATACAATAAATTTGAAATCTATAGCTATAACGGTATTAAAGTTACGCTTAAAAATCGAAACAAAATTATCGATGCTTATCGATAGTAAGGAAATGGGATTAGTTATCGAAAAAAAATTAAACTCGTATTGTGCACGGTATACACGAGTATATCGTACATTTCAAATTTCTCTAGCTTTTGTGTTTCAGTAGTTTCAGTGTATAAACAGTCTTTTGAGTTTAGAATTTAGGCCTCGAACGTTTTGATATACCAAAGACAGCTGAGGAGAGGAATGTATAAAATTTAGTTTTTTATACAATAATAGATAAAGATTTAAAGTAATGGAAGTCAATCTATTACGATTCTTAGGTTTGAATTCGTGTACAACTATAGTTGTGAAATATATAGTTGTGAAATATTCGACAGGCACATTGATTTTAAATGAAGCAATTTCACGAGGACTCGTAAAAATAAGCTTCGAAATAAAAACTTTGGCTGGAGATTTACCAGCAATAAGAGCCGTTACTGCATCGTATGTCGTGTCAAATGAAAGCCTAGATAAGAAAAGGCGCTTTCGAGGAGACACGACAGATAAAGTGGGTATAGTAAGGGTAGGAGAAGTGGTCAGAATATTGGTCATTGTTTGAGAAACAATCGGAGTAGCGTTTAATATTTTATTATGAACCTAAGTGTCTACAATAACACTGGTCGAAGGTGTTTTAAACGATTCACTAGGAGGTGGAATTGATATAGAATCAGGACAAGGTGACAAAAGCGCTAATAAATTGGAAGGCGATATTGGTACGGAGGAAGGAGGTACCAACAGCGATGGAGTTTCCATTTGAAAATGTGGAGTATCAAAATTGTACTGATTTAGTATTTTTTCACCAGCTTCTAGGTCACTAGATAACTGCTTTGAAATATTACTCAGTTTTAAAAACTGAGCCCGCACTGAATTGTACATCTTGGAAAAATTTATTTGTTTTTCCAAACAAACCGGACAAGCGTATACCACCACAACCAATTTTGGCAGTGGACATCATTTTATCGTAATCATGCCCGGTGAGACCTGCACAATTTGCGTGCATAAAATTCTCACACAACCAGCAACTAACAATTTGCACTTATGCAGAATCAACAACTTGCCGAATAGTACATGATTTTTTGCAGCAAATCATATTGGCAATTGGGGTTAATCAAACCAACACGGAAGAACAGATCAGAAACAAAACAAGTAAGAGTGCTCTAGTCGAGACTGCTCGACTGAACCCTGCGAAGATGCGATATTCAAATCATTTTACGCTTCTTTTATATATACATATATACAAACAACACATACACACACACACACATGCACACGCACGCACAAGCACTTGCTCTGCTACTGCGCAGTTTACGCAGCGATTGCGCGTGGGCTGCAGAATGGGCTATATTATGGAACCTTATTTGTTGAATAGGTTTGCTTCTAGACTTTCGTAACCTTCTAAGGCGTACTAATGGCATTCATATGTATGTATTTGCCAAAGCACAAATCTCTAGTATTTGAAATACGTTTTTTTCAAATATTGGGGGAAGGGGGCGTGGCATCGAAAATCCAAAACTTACAAAATGTTTGTATTCATGAATATACATGATATACGGATATACATGAAAATCTGAAATCTATAGCTAAAACGGTATTCAAGTTACACTTAAAAAACAAAGTAAAATTATCGATTTTCATCGATAATAAGGAAATGGGATGAGTTATCGAAAAAAAATTATAAGCTCGTACTGCGTAGGGTATACACGAGTATACATGTTAAATTTCAGATCTCTAGCTTTTGTGGTTTACGAGATCGCTGCGTTCACACGGACGGACGGACGGACAGACGGACATGGCTATATCGACTCAGTTTGTCGAGCTGATCAAGAATATATATACTTTATGGGGTCTGCCACGCCTAATGCCTGTTACATACATTTTCACAAAAACATAATACCCTGATTTCCCATTTTCAATGGGTTCAGGGTATAATAATAGAAAAACAAAGAGGAATTAATGTGTTGAGAGAGCGAGTCCAACAACAAACAACAGATAAAAGAGCGGAGTGAGCACCAAAGAATATAAATATTGAAGCAGAATTCCAATAATAGTTTATAATTACCGAAGCTGCACAAACTTTCAAATTTGAGGCGCTTTACAAAACACCACAAAGCACCGCGGATTATTCTTTGCACAGTAATAAAAGGCTGATGACTAAATTAACCAACTCATAACAGTTTGCAGATTTAACAAAATGTTAAATACGAAAAAATAAATAAAGATTATGGAACATACAAACATACATGTCGTCCTATGAACATTGCTTGCAAAATGCTAAAAACAATGAAGACATAAAAAAGGTTAAAAAAAGGCTTGTTCATATTTCTAAAAAGCTAGAATTTCCGCTTTTATCCCGAAATCTTACTTTTAAAAAAGCCAGATTTTACGGAAAAAAAACGAAATTAACAACACTGATCGAGCCTGAAAGTAAGGGACCTGACCAAATACGAAGTTGAGTGACCTAATGAACAAATTTTGTGTTGAAAAAGTTTGCTCTACATGTCCCATCTATGTATGTGTTAAATGGTTAGTGATATAAGCAGCGTTGGCAACTCGCTATTTTCTCGTCAGCTCTGGCGATTTATAAACACAAGGTGGTTTTTTCAACATTAGCAACATTAGTGACAAAAACTCAACATGCATGTTTTCTTCATTGCTTCACGCAACCGATGTACCTTAAACATCGTTTAATCACTATCATGACAACCAAGGTATTTCACAATTTTTAAGATTTGCGAAGAAGCAACCTAAGTAAAATGCCGTAAATAACTTACAAACAAGTAAGAAAACTATAGTCGGGGGTGCCTATTAGATATGTACATATGTATGTATGTACATTTGACATTTTAACAAAACCATTATACCCTTATTTCCCATCTTCAATGGGTTCAGGTTATAACAAATAAGAGTGCTCTAGTCGAGACTGCTCGACTAAAAGATATCGTGAACTCTGCGATATTCCAATCACTTACGCTTCTTTTATATTCATATGTATGTACATACATACATACATATGTATGTATATGCACATATGTATATGCAAACACATACACACACACACATGCACACGCACGCACAAGCACTTGCTCTGCTACTGCGCAGTTTACACAGCGACTGCGCATGGGCGGCGCTTGGGCTACAATATGGGCAATATTATGAAAAACTTATTTGTTGAATATGTTTGCTTCTAGATAAACATTCGTATCCAAACGTTAACAGCGTAATAATTACATTTGTATGTATGTATGTATTTGACAAAGCACAAACCTCTAGTATTTGAAATACGTTTTTTTCAAATTTTTGGAGAAGGGGGCGAGGTATTGAAAATCCAAAAATTACAAAATGTTTGTATTCATGACAGTAAATCTGAAATCTATAGCTATAACGGTATTCAAGTTGCGCTTAAAAACGAAGCAAAATGATCGATTTTCATCAGTTATCAAAAAAAAAAAAATGATAAGCTCGTACTGCGTATGGTATACACGAGTATACATTTCAAATTTCAGATTTCTAGCTTTTGTGGTTTACAAGATCGCTGCGTTCACACGGACGGATGGGCGGACGGACGGACAGACAGACGGACTGACGGACGGGCAGACAGACGGTTATGGCTATATCGACCCAGCTCATAGAGCTGATTAAAAATACACGCCTCCTTCTGCCTGTTACATACATTTTCACAAAAACATCATACCCTGATTTCCCATTTTCATTGGGTTCAGGGTATAGAAACTGATAGATGCATGACTGCGAGATCCTTTATCTAAAGAGTGGTTAATACTCTCACTCCCTCTAATAATGCAGGTAACAGACAGACAGACGGACAGGGCTAAATCGACTCAACTCGTCTCTCTGATCAAGAATATATATACTTTATGGGGTGTGCCAAGCCCCCTTTTGCCTGTTACATACATTTGACAGTTTAACAAAACCATTATACCCTGATTTCCTATTTTTAAAGGGTTCAGGGTATAAAAAAAGAATGTAATTACGTATATCTTCCGTTAATATATGTAACTGCCCTTAAAGTTTGACATCATAATCAAATCAAAATATCAGCTTCATAGCTCCTATGCTATAGAAATTACAGTTTTGACCAAAATATTACATTTCTGTCTCATACTACTTAAAGATTAAAACACGTACTGATTGCTTATGTTTAATCTGTCTTTCCCACTTTCATCCTTCTAGGATTATGAGCTGTTTCTTGCTTGAACGTTAATTTAAAATGTTAATCTACTGTGGCTCTATATTCATCGCGTCATAATGTTACAATTGTTGGTAAAACTTATAAATGAGTAACCAAAATAGTTTATTGACTATTTATAGTTAGCATATATTTGGCTAAAAAAAAAGGAGCATAATAGTAGGGACATTGAAATAATATTAGCTGAAGTTATTCTGTATTGCCTTGTTTATCTTGACGTTAGGAGTATGATTATTTATTAAATGTGTACAGTATCATGCAATCCAGCCACCCACTCCACAATATGTTTAAAAAATTGGTCGTCGACGAATTCAATAATGCGAACATTCTCCGGAAACTTTTTATGATCCCTTAAATGATCAAGAACCATTTGACCTCGAGTATGTGTACCTGTAAGATCAACGGTAACATGCCAAGTACTAGACTTCTTTATAAACTGCTTATCAAAAAGCCATGCGGCTACTAACAAGGCATCACAGGGGTTCCAATTATCGACCTCATACTGTGAGTTTTCTACTTTGTTAAGTATATCGATTGCATGGTGTTTGTAAGCAGCAGCGCATTTACCAAACTCACACAGCCGCCAGTTCTGAAAGATAATTATTCATATTACAATATTTAATAATTTAACAGGTAACATGCACTGAAAATTCTTTACTTACAATAGGTATGTTGAAACGCTCTTTGGTGCATGGTTCCCATGGCAGTATAGTAATTGGACATCGGGTTTTTAACAACACAGCATGTGCAGCTTCCGGATCTGAATGGAAATTGAACTCCGCGGATCGTGATGAGTTTCCGACTCCTTGATAGTTTCCGCCCATAATGAAAATATCCTTGATGCACTGACCAAACTGTTCACCATACATAGTGTAACCAAGTGCCAAATTAGTTAGCGGACCCACCGCAATTATAGTGATTTGCTGAGGTCGGTCCTTGCAAAGCTCGTGTATGGCCATAACTGCATGCTGCGGCTGCACATAACTGGACACTTGTGAACCGTTTTCATCATTTAAGCAATCACCGAATCCATCACGTCCATGGAATAACTTTCTATCAGCATCAACGTAACCAGCAAGAGGCTGAACTGCACCCATATAAATTGGTATCTAAACAATGAGAGCATACATACATATGTATATATTTGGTAGTTTGGCACTCCCGACTAGAGCACTCTCACTTGTTTTTTATAGTTTTTTACTCACATCCTTCCTGGAGCAAGCTATGAGTATGCGTCTCATGTTACGTGCGGCGTTTTCGCACGTTGTATTACCACAACCGGTTGTGGTCACTGCCAATAATTTTAGAAGACCGCATTGCTCAGCGCGTAAGAGTAGAAGTAGTGCCCAAGCATCGTCACTCCCACCATCACAGTCCAGTATTACAAATTTCTTGCTTTCGTTTATATTAAACATGGTAGTCGACGTATAAGAAAATAAAATTTCTACTCAAAGCGTCGTTGAAAAAAATGAGTATTAGCTTAATGGCTCGTAATCTGACAATCAAATCTGATAAAGACATGCTACACTGTATATTTTCTATACATATGTATGTATGTACATGTATCAGATCACATACATACATACATATGTAACTCTGTATGTCTATATCTTCGTACAAATACTGCACATATACATACATATGTATGTATATACATACATATGTATACATATGTACATAGTTTAAGATTCATTCACCTAATAATGTATGTGTTTTTATGAGTGCATAACATACGTACGTGTGTATCTCAGGAGAATATTTCATTAGATCTAAAAGATTAATTATAACTTTGTCCCGATTCTTGATCGAAAAACTTATTCGTAGCTTTTCATTTCTCACAATACATGTACAGAAATGCAATCCATGAGAGAAAACAGCATGTAACCCAAAGTAGTTTTACCGAGGTTTATTAATTTTTTTTCTCAAAACAAAGTGTATTTTACGTTTTTGTATTTATGTACAGCATTGTAATGTCTTGGCAAACTTAAACTTAATTTTTTATAATTAAATAAAGTACATGAGTTTATGAACATATGTACATACATATGTACATATGCATACGTATTTACTTACATCACCGTTAAAAGACTCGGTAAGTTACGCAGAGAGCAGTTCCGTTACTTTTAATGTTATTAACAGCTCTGTTAGTGACATCACACTTTCATATCGTGCTCTCTTGTCCTATTTGCATCCTGCATCATGCAAAACAAACTACAATAGATTAGCATAGAACTCGACAGCCTACCGGTTCAGAAATTATTTGGCCAGAATGGATAGTATTGAAATAATTGGTTAATAAGTTCACTGCGATCTTGTCATATCATTATTTATGCCTATCTGTCTAAATACAATAAAGCTGTTTGTTTAACGCTTCAAGAAAGATATAATCTGCCTGAAACAGCTCCAGAAATCTTGGCAGAAGCTAACAATGCTGCACATCATCTTTAACCATCAGATTCTCAATATAATGGTAGAAAGTGAAAAATATAATGTTGTGGATTGAAGGAAAATGAATACTACATGTTAGTTTTGAAAATTAAAGCCTTGAAAAATAAAGATAAAGCTAGTTAGCACAGCAATACCTGCATAGAAAACGGCTTATAACAAAAAAAAAAAAAAAAAAAAAAGAAAAATAATAGTATAACCATTATATGATCCATTATATTTAAGAATCTACATATGTATGTACGTATATCGAAGTCAAAGTTGTTGCTTTTTCATACAAAGATCAACGAGCGCGCACCAATTTCTGAAAATATGACGTCACACAGTCCAGTGAACAGACCGCTTCACATTGCCAAGTACTACCATATACAACATGGTAAGTGGTATTACTCAACCGTGGTCATCCAGTAGAGTGATGATACATTTCATCGCTAAAGGTTCGAGATGGACAAATATCAGCTGTGCCTAATGGACGACAAATTTTCATAGTGCAATACCAGTTCGTCAAATTTAAAACTGATGAAAATTTTATTTTTTGTTTTAAACTATTAGTGCATGCCTCCGATTGCAAATGTCTGCCATGTACATATGTATTTGCTTATGCATTTATGAATAATATCAAACATAATACAGTTAACTTTCTAATATTAATGTACATATATACACATGCATATATATTTGCATATACATATGTATATATTTCATTCAGTATATTTAATTAATAAAACATTACTTAAATATTTATGTGATAAATTGCGATTTTTATAAATATAAAACAGCGACACGAACGAATACGAATATGTGTGGGTCGCAATGCACACTTTTTAAGTGCCGAATACCCATTGTTAAAAGACTCAGTAGGTTACGCAAAGACGAGCTCCGTTACTTTTAATGTTAACTAACAGTTCTGTTGTGACGTCACATTATCACTTTGTGCTCTGTTATCCCATGTGAAGTTTTGCGGGCACTTAAACTGAGATCGGGCAAATGCTCCAAAGCAAACAAAATTAAAGTATTTAAACGCCAATTTCAATAGTAAACACCATATAAATAGTCAATCCTTAATTTTACTTCCGATAAATACCAAAAAGTTAGTAGATAATGGCATGAACTGTGATGTCTTTTGGCAGCAGTTATGATGTGCCTAAAATAGATAATAAGTCAGGAATAATGGACAATGGACGGAGTTGCCTGAGCTTTTGCTATAAGTAATGTCTATTTATGGCAATCTATCTAAGTATTTAAGTATAATAAACGTTAAAGGTGCATCAATTAACATGCTGCGCACACCTGCAGCAATGTCAGAAACATAGGAAAGAAACGTAGTGCAGAAATTAAAAACTCGAAGACTGCGTATGAATGTTTGTTTAAAGCCCAAAGAAAGAGATAATCAGCATGAACCAGCTCCAGAAATCTTGGCAGAAGCTACCAATGCTGCACATCATCTTAGGCCATCAGATTCTCAAAATAATGATAAAAAGTGCTAGATATAGTGATGTGGATTAATGGCAAACGAATAATACTTATTAATACTATTCAGTTTTCTCAATTAAAAGCCTTGGATAATAAAGTAAAGGCTATTCAACACGAAAATAAGAGCGGTCAACGGATTACGTGAGCAATAACTGCATAGAAAACGGTTTAGAACAAAAAAAAAACCATTATATTTTCCGATTGAAGAATCTATATATAACACACTTTACGTTTTTATTTTGTCTACTAGCTTTAATATAGATAACAGTGTCAAATTCGCTTGATATTCATACAAAGATCAAAGCGCGCGCACCAATTTCTGATAAAGTGACGTTTCACTGTTTACTTAACAGACCGCTCTGCATAACCTTGTATTACTCAATCGTGAGCTGCTGCTTGTGCGTACATACATATGTACATATATGTATATACATACATATTCGAGAGGGCAGAGAGAGAGAGAGAGAGAGTAAGGAAAAATAGCATATTGTGGTTCTTCATATAAGAATGTGAGCATTTTGGTTAAGCGCTCGCAGCGCACTGATTTTGCCGCTTTAGGCTCGGACAGTAAAAATTTTGTATTATTTCATTTCTTCCTATGTTTCTGACATTGCTGCAGGTGTGTGCAGCAGGTTAATTGATTAATAGATTGCCATAAATAGACAATATTTATAGCAAAAGCTCAGGCAACTCCGTCCATTGTCCATTATTCCTGACTTATCTATTTTAGGCACATCATAACTGCTGCCAAAAGACATCACAGTTCATGCCAACATCTACTAATTTTTGGTATTTTTAGGAAATAAAATAAAGAACTGACCATTTTTATGTAGTTTACTATTGAAATTAGCTTTAAATACTTTATTTTGTTTGCTTTGGAGCATTTGCCCGATCTCAGTTCAAGTGCCCGCCAAACTTCACCTGGGTTAACAGAGCACAAAGTGATAATGTGACGTCACAACAGAACTGTTAGTTAAAATTAAAAGTAACGGAACTCGTCTTTGCGTAACCTACTGAGTCTTTTAACAGTGCATCGCACTGACTTTACCGTACCATATTTGCTCTGCTATAGCCTAAAGTAAGTGAGCCGAGGAAGTACGAAGTTGATTGGTAGCTAATGCACAAAGTTTTTGGGGTGAAAAAGTTTGTTCTAGATGTCGTAAATATGTGTTGAATGGTTAGTGGTGGTATCGATGTCCCACCGCTTCCTGTAATCGTGTCACGGGTGCGATATCGAACACTTCAATGTACATATGTACATATATATATATTACTTGATGAAATACTCGTAAAAATTAACTGCCGTCGGTTAAAATGGGGTCGTCGTAAAAACTACGTGAAGCTATTTTTAGGCGTTTTTAAACGGTGGATAACAACTAATATTTACGCAACAAACAATATATCCAATATATTAAAGTAAGTTGAAGATATCAACACATTTGGTCAACGGATTCTAAAACGAAGAATTACATATTTTTTATTTCCAATATACATAGATTAATATGATTCTGCATATCAGTTTTCTATTGTATATCGATCATACATTTGGTTTAATACAACAATTGGCCGCACCAAATGTACTTTTATTATTGACCGATGATCAGGACGTAGAATTACATGGCTTGTATCCACTTCAGCAAACTACAAAACTTCTTACTGATTGTGGCATTAAGTTTACGAATGCATATACAAGCACTCCACTTTGTTGTCCCGCGCGAGCAAGCCTCTTAACTGGCCAGTATGCGCATAACCATATGACTTTTAATAATTCGTTAAATGGTGGTTGTAACGGGCATCATTGGCAAACAATTTCTGAGTTACGCACATTGCCTGTGATGTTGCAGAAGCATGGTTATCAAACTTTCTTTGCTGGAAAGTATTTGAATCAGTTTAAAGGCGCTGAAGTTCCACCTGGTTGGGATGAGTTTTATGGCCTTCACGGAAACTCACGCTATTATAACTATACACTACGTGAAAATAGAAAAAATGTGAGCTATGCGGATATATATTTAACGGATCTGTTAAGAGACCGAGTGGTAGAATTCATTCATAATGTGAGAAGTAAACATCACAAAAAACCTTTTTTTGCAATGATTTCACCGCCAGCTGCTCACGCGCCGTTCACTCCAGCATCGCGGCATGAAGGTGTATTTTCTCATGTGCGAGCGTTACGTACTCCAAGCTTTAACGCTCCTAGTAAAGGTACGTCTGTTTCAATATTCTATTTTTAAACTTATTCGATTCCTGCAGATAAACATTGGCTGGTTAGATCATCTCATCGTTTGCCAAATTCCACTGTTCTCACAGTTGATAAGTATTTTCAAAAACGGTGGGAAACACTACTCGCAGTGGATGAAATGATGGTGACCATTGTGACATTGCTTAAGAAAAATCAATGCCTTGATAATACCTACATCATCTACACTTCTGATAATGGTTACCACTTGGGTCAATTTGCACAACCGTTCGATAAACGACAACCTTATCAGACTGATATTAAAGTGCCCTTGCTTATTCGTGGACCAGATATTCCTGGCGGTCTTTTGATGAACATGGCTGTTAGTTTGATTGATCTAATGCCTACCATTCTAGAATGGGTCGGCTTGTCGGTCCCTAATTATATCGATGGCCGTTCTTTTAAAGGTGAGTTGTTACAGTTGCACCAGACGAAACTACAGTCCCATCGTCGAATTTTACTCGTTGAGTATTGGGGTGAAGGAAACGATGAAACATATAATCCAGCTTGTCCAGGGAAGCAGACTGACCATTTAGCGGAATGTACATTAGATGCAGATTGTCATTGCCAGGATGCATGGAACAATACATACACGTGTATTAGAGATTTTCGCTATAAGCTCGATCGCATTTATTGTGAGTTCCACGATAGTGAGGTAACTAAGTTGAATTATAAAAAAACAATAAAAGAAATATATTTTACTTTTTTTGTCTAGAATTTCATTGAGGCTTATGACTTAATCCAAGACCCCTATCAATTAAAAAATATCGGTTATGATCTGCTTCCAAGTGAACGGGCTTTATACGGGCTTTTAATCAAAAACCTCACAATGTGTGCAGGAAAATCTTGCCGTATTTCATTTTAACTTTGGAAAATTTGAATTTGTACATATTTGCTTCAAGTTAAAATTAATATCAACTAATCAACCAACTGATTGCCGTCAACAACGTTGTGCATATAAACGGTAAGTTGATCAGTCTTATGTCGTAAATAGTCGCCAAACGTTCACATCTCAAAATGTTTTTTTTTTATTTTCATACGTAACTCTTGCCAATAACAGCTTTTTCTTTCTAGTTCATTACTTAACAAGTAAGAGTGCTCTAGTCGAGACTGCTCGACTGAACCCTGCGAAGATGCGATATTCAAATCATTTTACGCTTCTTTTATATATACATATATACAAACAACACATACACACACACACAAACATGCACATGCACGTACAAGCACTTGCTCTGCTACTGCGCAGTTTACGCAGCGATTGCGCGTGGGCTGCAGAATGGGCTATATTATGGAACCTTATTTGTTGAATAGGTTTGCTTCTAGACTTTCGTAACCTTCTAAGGCGTACTAATGGCATTCATATGTATGTATTTGCCAAAGTACAAATCTCTAGTATTTGAAATACGTTTTTTTCAAATATTGGGGGAAGGGGGCGTGGCATCGAAAATCCAAAAATTACAAAATGTTTGTATTCATGAATATACATGATATACGGATATACATGAAAATCTGAAATCTATAGCTAAAACGGTATTCAAGTTACACTTAAAAAACAAAGTAAAATTATCGATTTTCATCGATAATAAGGAAATGGGATGAGTTATCGAAAAAAAATTATAAGCTCGTACTGCGTAGGGTATACACGAGTATACATGTTAAATTTCAGATCTCTAGCTTTTGTGGTTTACGAGATCGCTGCGTTCACACGGACGGACGGACGGACAGACGGACATGGCTATATCGACTCAGTTTGTCGAGCTGATCAAGAATATACTTTATGGGGTCTGCCACGCCTCCTTCTGCCTGTTATATACATTTTCACAAAATTATTATACCCTGATTTTCCATTTTCAATGGGCTCAGGGTATAAAAACAAAATGAAATATACACCTACCTGCTGATCTAAATTTTGATATTTTTATGTTGACAACTTAATACATCCGGCCAAACTTGGGTTAACTTTCGTTCGATCATGCAACATAAGAACAGCTTGTGGGAAATTACAACAACTATGTTGCATCAGCTCTTATAGGTTACAGGTCTAGATTCGCGTTATAATCATTTATACATTTAGCTTTAGTTCGATTGGACACAAAGTCAAACCTGTCTCTAAACATAATGACATCGCACATAATAAAAAGTAAGCTGACAAATTCAAAAATAATGTACACACAGATGCAACACGCGCACATAAAATAGAACGCTGCTATATACTATGTTCAACGGCTACGGTAGCTATTCCGACTGCCCTACACTATGTCAAATGAGTTATTTATTTAAAAATACATGTATATGTATTTAATACGACGAATTCGTTAGATTTTTGCTTCTAAAACCTACTAAAAATATTAATTTGAGTTGATATTATGAAATGAATTGAAATAAAATAATAAATATGTACTGCGTACGATATAAAAGAGTGTATGTTACTAATTTCAAGTATAGATTTTGTAGTTGCCAAGATTAGCTGGATCGCTTCAATTTCAAAGCAAAGCCTCATAATTACTGGCACCTATACTGCTACCATACCATACTGGTACCATTTTCATATTTTACGTGGAATATACAGAATGTCTAGTGTCACGTTGGGAACTTTGTGAACCTTTGGTATTGGTGTTTGTTGCTTCTTTTAACATTTACATTTATTATATATATTTATTTATGATAATGCCCCATGTAACTCAAATTTTTTTTTTTTTAATACATAGAAGCAAATGTGAAAATTAAAATATTAAGAACTCCTCTACATCTTCCACAAGAGCATAACCTTTCCGTTTTTAGAAAAAGATGTCTAACTGACTTAATGATTATATTGTTTTATATATACTGTACTTTGTGAAAAAAGTAATTATCGGAGTGCCCTCGCATTTATACATATGGTGCCACTATTGCAATTACACTGTCAATGGAAATTAGTATCATTCTCGTAGACGGCTACTGTACATATGTTGTGTATGATGATTCTCCACTTTCGATGACGATCGTCAAAAATTGAGAGGATAACGTTACAAAAATCCACGGTCTCTTATTGGCAGACCACCGATTGAAGGTGAGCGAGATAGCTGAGAAAGTTGCCATCTCAAAAGACCAGTTTGTATGAAACTTTGGACATTACAATCCTGTCGGCGGGATGGGTGCTACGTTTGAACAGTGGACCAAGGGACAGTAGACACAGTGGACTTTATCTGGCGAACGTACTCCTACGAAGACGAAGACTGGCCGGGAATGTTTTGGCCACCGTTTTCTGGAATTCACAAGGTGTAATCTAATTATTAGGAGAGTTTGATGTCGAATTGCGAAAAAAAAGCGGCAAAATTTTTGCGATGAAATGTGTTTTCCCACGATGACAATGCATCGGCTCACACCTCCGCCGCCCCTTTGGAAAAATTGGTCGAACTGGGCTATGAACCGCTGCTCTATCCACCCTGCTCTCCAGATTTGACCCCGTGCGACTTCTTTTTATACCCTGAACCCATTGAAAATGGGAAATCAGGGTATAATAGTTTTGTTAAATGTATGTAACAGGCATTAGGCGTGGCAGACCCCATAAAGTATATATATTCTTGATCAGGGTGACGAACTGAGTCGGTTTAGCCCTGTCCGTCTGTCCGTATGTATGAACGCGTCGATCTCAGAACCTATAAGAGCTAGAGACTTGAATTTTTTTTGGAAGTCCCTGTATAGCAGGCGCTGATCAAGTTTTCTTTAATCAATCGATAACTTATACCGTTTTAATGTTATCGATTAAAAACCTTATCGAAATACAGTTTTTTAATTCTATCTCGTACATATTTGGAGCTAGAGTCTCCAAATTGTGCATTTAGTTTCATTTATATTTTATACAATTTCGGTTTTTGCTATATTTTGGATATTGGTTCAAAATTTTTCAAAAATTTTCAAATTGAAGGTTAGTTGCAAATGTAGCCAATATGTGAATGAGTTTGCAATTTTAGATAACTGACAAATATTCAATATAATATGTAGATCATATGCTGAAAATTTCATTGAAATCCATTAAGTATCACAGAAGTAATTAAACAAAACGTTTTGTCAATTGCGACATGTGACCAGAAACCCACCCCCGTTTTCATTTTTTCTATACATTACATACATTGGGACATTTGAATGTGAGCATTTTTGTCTGTTCTAAGAACCAAAACACTTACAGCTGACTGCTTGCCTTGCAGGTCTGGGTTCAAACCTTGTCGATGTCAAAACTTTTTTATTATTTTTTGTTTTTACACACACAATGGTGGTGTCGCGGTAGAGGTGATGCGCTTTAATCAGTAGATGTTGATTCGAGTCCAGGTGTGAACTTTTTGGATTTGCTTAATTTTTTATTTTTTTCTTTTATTAAATTATTATTAATATTATTCTTAAAACAAAAACTACTTTTTTGACAAACATGCTATTTGATCGTGAAAGTGCAAGATTGGCAATTTAATTAAATTTTGTATAAGTTTGTAATGTATACAAGATACAGAATATATTTAAAAACGCAGATCGGACGGGGTTCAGGGGATCTCCTAGTCGGGTACCCCCGACTAGAGTTTTCTTACTTGTTATACCCTGAAATCAGGGTATAATGGTTTTGTTAAAATGTATGTAACAGGCAGAAGGAGGCGTGGCAGACCCCATAAAGCATATTCTTGATCAGGGTGACGAACTGAGTCCATATAGCCATATCTGTCTGTCCGCCCGTCCATTTTGTGGAGGTACCTGTAAAGCACGCGCAGATCGAGTTTGTTTCAAAAAATCGATAACTATTCTCGTTTTAATTTAATCAATTAGAAGAGTTATCGAAATGCAGCTATTAAATGATATCTCTTACGTCTTTGCAGTTAGAGTCTCCAAACTTTGTATGTATTTAGTTTTATGTGTATTTCATACAATTTTGATTTTCGTTATATTTCGGATGCCACACCCATTTCGCCTAAAATTTTCAAAAAAAAATATTATATAATAAGTACTAGAGACTTGTGGCTTGGCAAATACACACATAAGTATGACATAATCACGCTCTGAAAGTTTGATTACCTATCTAGTCTATCTACAAACAAAACCATTATACCCTGATTTCCCATTATCAATGGGTTCAGGGTATAAAAAACATATTCAACAAAGAAGTTTCCATAATATAGGCTATTGCATGCTAAGCTTAGTACCTGCGTTAACTGCGCAGTTAGCAGCAGAGCGCGTGCTTATGCGCACGCGTGTATGTGAGTAAGTGCATGCGTTGCTTACTATGTATGTGTAAAAGAAACTAAGAATGATTGTAGTATCAGCTTTTCGCAGGGTTCAGGGTATCTCCTAGTTGAGCATTCTCGACCAGAGCACTTTTACTTGTTGTTATTCTCTATTCCCAAAAGGGAAAAGAGTATATTGGTTTTGTGCAATGTCCGTTTTGCTGTCCGTCTGTCTCTATGAAAGCAAACCATTTTGACGCTATTGAAGCTAGAAAAATTTGGACATATACTCGTGTATACTCTCGAATTATAAAGTGTCAAGATTTTCCCGATATGCCCACTAGGGGTGTGGCAAATCGGAAAACACATTTTCCGGTATGTCAGAAGCCATATTAGTGCTAGAAGCTGAAATTTAAAACGTATACTCGCGTTGACAACCCAAGATCAACAAGTAAGAGCGCTCTAGTCGAGACTGCTCCACTAAGAGATACCATGAACCCTGCGATGATGCGATATTCAAATCACTTTGCGCTTCTTTTATATATTGTATATGTACATACACACAAACAACACATACATATATATAAAATCATAAACTCGTACTGCGTAGGGTATACACGAGTATACATTTCAAATTCCAGATCTCTAGCTTTTGTGGTTTACGAGATCGCTGCGTTCACACGGACGGACGGACGAACGGACATGGCTATATCGACTCAGTTTATCCAGCTGATCAAGAATATACTTTATGGGGTCTGCCACGCCTCCTTCTGCCTGTTATATACATTTTCACAAAAACATTATATATATATGTATATATATATGTATATCTCGTACAACTTTTGAGCTAGAGTCTTCGATTAATTTATATTTTATACAATTTCGATTTTTGTTATTTTTTGGATACCGGCAACCCTAGTCGGGGGTGCCCGACTAGGAGATCCCCTGAACCCCGTTCGATCTGCGTTTTTAAATATTGTATATTCCGTATCTTGCATACATATAAGTACGTATATCACAAACTTATACAAAATTTAATTAAATTGCAAATCTTACACTTTCACAATCAAATAACATGCCTGTCTATAAAATTGGGTTTCTTTTTAAATGAATAGTAAAAATAATTTAATAATAGGAAAAAACAAGTAAAAGTGCTCTAGTCGAGACTGCTCGACTAAGAGATACCCTGAACCCTGCGAAGATGCGATATTCAGATCATTTTACGCTTCTTTTATACCTACATATACACAAACAACACATACACACACACACACACATGCACACGCACGCACAAGCACTTTCTCTGCTACTGCGCAGTTTACGCAGCGACTGCGCGCGGGCAGCGCTTGGGGTGCAGTATAGGCTATATTTTGGAAACTTATTTGTTGAATAGGTTTGCTTCTAGATGAACTTTCGTAACCAAACTTCTAAGGCGTACTAATGACATTCATATGTATGTATTTGCCGAAGCACAAATCTCTAGTATTTGAAATACGTTTTTTTCAAATTTTGGGGGAAGGAGGCGTGGCATCGAAAATCCAAATTACAAAATGTTTGTATTCATAACACGGATATACACGGAAAATCTGAAATCGATAGCTATAACGGTATTCAAGTTACGCTTGAATAACAAAGTAAAATTATCGATTTTCATCGATAATAAGTAAATGGGATGAGTTATCGAAAAAAATTGATAAACTCGTACTGCGTAGGGTATGCACGAGTATACATTTCAAATTTCAGATCTCTAGCTTTTGTGGTTTACGAGATCGCTGCGTTCACACGGACCGCTGTATCGACTCAGTTTGTCGAGCTGATCAAGAATATATATACTTTATGGGGTCTGCCACGCCTCCTTCTGCCTGTTACATACATTTTCACAAAAACATTATACCCTGATTTCCCAATTTCAATGGGTCTAGGGTATAAAAATAACCCTTTAAATGATATGAAAATTGGTTGAATCCTTGTTTATTGTGGCCATGATTTGGCGTTTATATCTGGCACTTCATTTTGGAGCACGGCCAGATCGGGTCAAAACTGCAAGTGTTGCTGTTTTTCCGCAGGAGTTTATAATAGTTTACACACTAGAAGGATATCGCTTAGCTGTTCAGCCAATTTCACGTACACCTTAGCCCTCTATGTGGAGCTATACCATAATTAGACGCATTTCTAGTTCGCCTAGTAGATGTTGACGACCCACGCACACATGCATGTATGCAAATGTGTGTGCGCTAGCCATATGATCAAAATGTGGGGTGTTTACAATTTCCACAGGCAGCAAGAGTAGAGTTTCTCACACAAGCCCACACAAATGCTCGTACATGTGAGCAAGGGACTGTAAGTATGTGTGCATGCTCACGCTTTCATACCCTTCACACAAATAATAATGAAATTGTAAACATTTTGCATGAGCATGGCAAACCCTTTTCAGCAATTTGGTATGCCCTTTGCTTGGAAGGGAAGGAATGAAACCTCTCGGCGAACAAATTTCAATTTTTGTGATGCTTGTGCGTACATACATTCGTATATATGTATATGTATATACATATGTATATATTTGAGAGAGCAGAGAGAGAGAGAGAGAGTAAGGAAAAAATGGCACTCAGTAGCAGTGTTGCCATTTTGGCTATTTAATAGCAAATCTAGCTATTTTTCAAAGCGATATGCTATACAAATTTTGAAAATGCTATTAGCTATATTTTTAGCTATTTTACAAAATATAGTAATACTACGCAAAGTTGACAATTTATCGGTAGAAAGTGTGTTGCGGGCCAATATATAGTAGTATATTGTCAGTATATTGCCAATTCTTGAATATTTTTAATGCAAAAATATTGAAAATATTTGAAGCCAATTTGAGAAAAAAGATCAACACTTCAGATAATGTAAAGTTTTTGGCGGAGGCCCTGAAATTTACAGATGCCTGTGGTGTTCCAATTTTCAAGCATTTGGCCGGGTTCGCGTTGGAACTCCTTTCACTGTCATGGTCAGACGCAGAGGTGGAAAGGATTTTTAGCCAAATGAATTTGGTAAAAACAAATTTGCGAAATCGAATGCAAATAAAGACGTTGGGCGCTATTTTGTATATATAAGGTATGCTCTATTGGAAATTACGCTTTAATATGTTAATTAACATGTTTAATTCACAGGTATGGTTTGCGCAGAAATGATAAGTGCTGCCACAACTATACTGTGCCGTCATATTATTTAAATATGATAGCTGGTAGTGAAAAATACAACAATAATCCCGAAGAGGATGTTGACGATATTGTAACGTTGTTTGAAAAAATTTTAAAAAGTAATAAAAAACATTAACAAAAAGTATACATAGTTTTAGCTATTTTTTCAACTACAATATTATTTTTAAATTTTTAGCTATTTTGAGCTATTATCAGAGTAAGTTTTGCTATTTTTTGGTCTCAAAATCTGGCAACACTGCACAGTAAAGCTTCATATTAGAATTCAACCATGTCGGTTGAGCGCTCGCAGCAAGCTGATATTGCCTCTCAGATTTTCACTGCTCAAAATGAGGGACACGAGCGAATACGAATATGTATGTGTGGGACGCCAACCACACTTTTTAGGTGCTGAAAACCGTTGTTCTAGTTGGCCCATCTATGTGTTGTATCATTGTTAAAAGACTCAGTAGGTTACGCAAAGACGAGTTCCGTTACTTTTAATGTTAACTAACAATTATGTTAACTTAACAATTATCACTTTGTGCTCTGTTATCCCAGGTGAAGTTTGGCGGGCACTTAAACTGAGATCGGGCAAATGCTCCAAAGCAAACAAAATAAAGTATTTAAAGCTAATTTCAATAGTAAACTACATAAAAATGGTCAGTTCTTTATTTTATTTCCTAAAAATACCAAAAATTAGTAGATGTTGGCATGAACTGTGATGTGTTTTGGCAGCAGTTATGATGTGCCTAAAATAGATAAGTCAGGAATAATGGACAATGGACGGAGTTGCCTGAGCTTTTGCTATAAATATTGTCTATTTATGGCAATCTATTAACCAGCTGCACACACCTGCAGCAATGTCAGAAACATAGGAAGAAATGAAATAATACAAAATTTTTACTGTCCGAGCCTAAAGCGGCAAAATCAGTGCGCTGCGAGCGCTTAACCAAAATGCTCACATTCTTATATGAAGAACCACAATATGCTATTTTTCCTTACTCTCTCTCTCTCTCTCTCTCTCTCTCTCTCTGCCCTCTCGAATATGTATGTATATACATATATGTACATATGTATGTACGCACAAGCAGCAGCTCACGATTGAGTAATACAAGGTTATGCAGAGCGGTCTGTTAAGTAAACAGTGAAACGTCACTTTATCAGAAATTGGTGCGCGCGCTCTGATCTTTGTATGAATATCAAGCGAATTTGACACTGTTATCTATATTAAAGCTAGTAGACAAAATAAAAACGTAAAGTGTGTTATATATAGATTCTTCAATCGGAAAATATAATGGTTTTTTTTTTGTTCTAAGCCGTTTTCTATGCAGTTATTGCTCACGTAATCCGTTGACCGCTCTTATTTTCGTGTTGAATAGCCTTTACTTTATTATCCAAGGCTTTTAATTGAGAAAACTGAATAGTATTAATAAGTATTATTCGTTTCCCATCAATCCACATCACAATATCTAGCACTTTTTATCATTATTTTGAGAATCTGATGGCCTAAGATGATGTGCAGCATTGGTAGCTTCTGCCAAGATTTCTGGAGCTGGTTCATGCTGATTATCTCTTTCTTTGGGCTTTAAACAAACATTCATACGCAGTCTTCGAGTTTTTAATTTCTGCACTACGTTTTATTTCATTCTTTCCTATGTTTCTGACATTGCTACAGGTGTGCGCAGCATGTTAACGGATATTATACTTAAATACTTAGGAAGATTGCCATAAATAGACATTACTTATAGCAAAAACTCAGGCAACTCCGTCCATTGACTTATTATCTATTGACTATTATCTATTTTAGGCACATCATAGCTGCTGCCAAAAGACATCACAGTTAATGTCAACATATACTAATTTTTGGTATTTTTAGGAATAAAAATAAAGAATTGACCATTTTTATGAAGTTAACTATTTAAATTAGCTTTAAATACTTTATTTTGTTTGCTTTGGAGCATTTGCCCGATCTCAGTTTAAGTGCCCGCCAAACTTCACCTGGGATAACAGAGCACAAAGTGATAATGTGACGTCACAACAGAACTGTTAGTTAACATTAAAAGTAACGGAATGTCTTTGCGTAACCTACGGAGTCTTTTAACAGTGGTGTAAAACTTTTCATTTTTTTCGATAACGAATTTACTTATCGATACAAAATCTATTTTCACTTATTTTTTAAAGTATAACTGAAAGACCACAAGAGCAAGGTTTCGAAACTCTTAGTAGATGTATTGAACACACAGATTAAGTACATTTTAGTTTTTGCGCAAATCCTTAATTTTTCCAAAAGTTGAATGTGATTAATACATTTTAAAGGTTTCATTAATATAGTACATAGAGAACAGCAGGTTTTAAATAATTACAATACTTTTCTAAGCCGAATGAAAAAGCCGCTGCCATTTCACAAAGTGAGCAATGTATGTACATATAAGAGCAGCAACTCTTTGCAGCATTCAGTGTACAACCTAGACGGTACTCCCGAATAGAGTACTCTTAAATGTTCTAAAAAGGATCATTGCACCATGCAGCTATCAAAAATATGATAAGATATATTTATCAGTAGTGTATTTAAGACTTAGAGTAATTATCGGTAGAACTTAAACAAGAAAGTAGAAAAACTTAAACGGTTTCAGATAAACTGACAGACGGACGTTGTAATTTTAAATGGCTTGGTAATAAGTAACCTGGCACAAGTAAAAAGAAACATAAAGTTTTCCCAATATCAAATATTTAGACTGGTATACCAGTGCGATCCTTAATCTTGCCGAGAACATTCACATGCACCTTTGAGAATCCGCTGGGTTTTGTTCCTTGTGTTGCAAGATTGTCAATACAGGGCTGGCTTGCAGTAGACACACCAATATCCAAAGATACAGATGAGATCGGTGATGAGTGCTTTGAGTCATCCATGGGCAAAGTATGCTGAGTATTGCTGTCAAGTGAGGGCACCATCTCATTGCTTTTCGGCCTTATTTGTGTGGATGAGGCAGTGTAGACCGGCTGCAACTTATCGATCTCATCATCAATAGCTTTGAACTGCCAACTCCAGTTCGCGCGATAGAGGAATGGTCGATGATCGAATCGATTGTCATCAGGACTATAGATTTCGGCATGCACTGAAGGTGTCAATACAGTCATTTTATGTCGGTTAATTGCGTAGCAGCGAAAGAAATGTTTAACTTTTTCAGCTACTTCCTTGGGACTTAGATCGCTTTTCCAGGTAGCCACCAGCCTGCAGAACATGCTATATGGACCGCAAAAAAATTGCTTGCGTAGCCGCCCATACTCGCTCAATTCTGAATAGCTCATTCCCATATCCTCTTCATCTGTTTGTAGCAGCTGGCCATTCTCCAGCAATGGCTCTAACTCGGCTGTGGGCGGTGCGTCGATTATAGATTCCAGCACAGTAAGATTGTATCTGCAACAAATTAAAAACAAAGTGTGGTTGTTAATATTATAATCATTTAAAGTTAATAATTTAATATGAATTTGCTTACTTTTGTTTTGCAAAAACCAAAAATTTTAGTAGATCCGTCTTTGATATGCCGCCAATGGGATTAATATCTGCCGAGGAACAATCATATTTCGTTAGATAGCCACGCAGCGATTCATCAACATTAGAAGAGCCTAGAACAAGCAAACCACCAGGTCTGTTGCGAACCCAAAGCATTAATTGAGCAAACACATAGGCCAATACCATGCGTATACGCGACTGAATATTTTGCAGAGCCAGATTCTGTCGAGCGCAACCGCCTTGTGTGCGAAAAACCGGTGTCAGTCCCGTTACTGCATTAAAAATTCCCAGGAGAGCGTTTACTGCCAAATCGATGCTAATCTCAATATGATAGCTGCCCAGTTGGTTTGCCAGTTGAGCAGCCCGGCGTCGCGTTTCTTTGCTGCTGTTGACGCTTCCCATAAAACATGTGACTAAAAGTCGATTACATAGCGCTGCTGCGTTAATCGGGGTATAGTCAGAATCAGCAAGTATTTTGCGTATATCATAGAGCACTTGCGCGTCGCCATACTGCACAGCCTGTACTATTTGCCGGCACATGGAGTAAACTATTGTTGCAGAACTACTGGAATCAACGCCTCCGCTGAGTGGTAAAAAAAAACCACCCTGACCGGAACGTCGTAGATAATCCCAAAGCCAACATGCTGGCCCCAATGCAATTTCTTCTTCTGGCGTGGAATACGTAAAGAGCAGTGGTGGCGTTGGAGTCTTAAGTATGTCATTATGTGTAGACATCACAAAGTCGCAGCGAATTCGAGGGTAAAGTACTGAGCCGGCGGCTGATGAACATCGCGATCGGAGACTAACACGGTAGGCACGAATTTCCTCCAGATCAATGGTGGCCAAAATTACCTCAACATCTTGTAATGCAAATTGCTTTCCCCGCGCCAAAAGTTCACCATTAAGAGCTATGGCTGAGCAACCATTAAAATAAACTCGTTGGCCATCACAGCCTCGTAAATTACTGAAAAGATAGGCACCCCCAGCCTTAAAACTTGCGTTGCATATGAGATCGTTGGTTATGTGTGCTTTACGAAGCTCCATATAGCTTCCAGAGCCGTTAACAATTAACTCAACACCCGAGAGTGACATCTCTATATGTTTGCTGCGAACATTCCATAGCTCTTCACATATCTCATACCCGATACACGTTTCGCGAGTCGCGATTACCGCATCACCAAAAGCCACCGTTTCTTGACCAGTATGTTGGGTGATAAGGCGGGGAAGCAAATATTCCTCGGTTTTTTGCGCTTTGGTCCAGGCAGTGAACCAGCGGGACTCACGATAATTGCCATCGTCGCACATAGCCATCTTTGGACGGATTAACAACAGTTTACGGTTAAAGAATGCCACTCGGCAATTGTAGGCGACATTCTGATGCATCACTGGCATGCCCACATCCACTAGCATATTTTCGCTGTAAATCAACCAAAGAAGTCAACAATAACCGCATAAGAAAGTTAGGAATGGGAATTGTTAGCGCTAACCAAAAAGGGGACATCATGATTTCTAGGAATGTCTCCCAAGAGTGGAGATACGTATCTGGTTCGCGAAAATGATCTTCACAACTGTAGCCACTGTCAAAAGCAAAAAAAAAAAAATATTTAAGCATTATAAGTAATGCCAAAAGCTACTTTTGATGTACATACCATACCTCCAGTTCTGGCCCAGTTCGATAACTAGCACCCATATCCTTAGCCTCCAGTATGGACTGTAAAATTCTGGCCATATTTCCCTCAAAGTCCAGAGCCCATTGGTTTAGAGTAGTTACCGCCACAGTTATTTTGCGTCCCATTTCTACGAATGAAGAATTATGTCTTCAATTAATAATTTACAGTCTTAAATAGACTGCTATCGGCACAGCACAGTGAAGATGATTAACAGACTCTGAAAGCTGCAGACAAATGTAATTCCTTTAATTATCCTTTTTAGATTACATTGGCAAAAGCCTTAACTGAGCCATCAAACCTAAAAACCTATTTGTTATTGCTATTGGCGTTGCCAATGGTTTCGTTGAAGTTATTGATTAAGCAAAATAATGGATAGAAGGGAAGAAAATATTAGCCCTTTTCCGCTTGCAATTGCAACGAAGCCAGAAAAACACTTACTGGCGTCCCAACTGAGCTTGAGTAACTTGTACATAATATATTTTCATTCGTATCCAAGCAGGTATGTACCTATATAAAACTCGAGTAATAAAGTAATAGTAAAAAATGATAATGATGATAAACAATATTGGTTCGTCTGAATGTATAGGCGTGTCAATCTGAGAAAATATCATAGCTTAAAATCCTTACGTACTATAGCACGCACAGATCTAATTTGTTTTAAAGTATCGATAGCGTGCTCTGTTTCCATGGCATTGACAAAAAAAAAAACATCTTAAAACACTTTGATTAGCATATCTAGTTCTTAAGGTTTTAACAGTCACGCAGTCATGTAGGCATGTTGTTGAATATTGATTTTGGGTACCACTTGCCGTGTCTTTTACAATTGAAAAATATTTATTGTAAGAAGTTTAGCTTTGTGATTTATTATTTACATACATTTGTACGTCTAACATTAAGTTAATTGATAACACATTTTTAATAGTCTGCCTGTTAGACATGCGTAAACAAAAGAACTGCATACAAATTAGACCTTTGCCACATAGATTCACTTAAAGCTGAATTTGTAATACCAAATTTAAAATGCTGGCATAGGCCATGGTAAAATACGTCATTATTCAATAACAAACTAGCTACATATGATATATGATAATATAGTTAAGCTTTTAAAAAATTGGGAAATATTAACCGTTAAGAATCTTAATCCGATGGTGGCGAAACATATAAAACCGTTTTCCGGTTAATTTCTAAATTTTGTTGATTTTTTATAAGGATTCTCATGATATGAGTCCGCACGCATAACAAACACATATAGTCAAAGGAATAAATCATCAAGTGTGCTTTTCTTTTTCGTATGGCTTTTTTGGAGCAGGCCTAGGCGTTAACTTCGTCAAGTTCATATACACATACAGAGGCAGTCAGCATAGTTTGATTTGAGCACGAGAAAATCCGTTTGAAATTAACACTAATTTAAACGTTATACAAAATTTGTGCGCGAAGCTTTTCTTAAAATTTTTCACTCACATCCAACATCACTGTGAATTTCTAGGCACAAATAGTGCAGCATGCAGAAGTTCGCTAGGGACAATTGGGTGGCAAGGGCAGCGCATGAAAATATTGAAACTCAACATCAGAAACAATGTGATGGTAAGTCCAAATTTGAAGCATTAAGATCTTGTCATCGATAAGCGCCAGTAAATATTAAAAGCAATCATCATTATATTTCGGAGATATCGAATCACAAAGTTATCTTATACCAAACAAATTTCTCGAAGTGAAAAGACTATTTTGCCGTATGATCGCAAATCATTTCGCAGCTATTAAAACTAGAGAGTTGAAATTTCAAACTTGTCTTCTATAGATTTTGTAGATACGCCCACAAGGCGTAGCAAATAGAGAAATACTATTTATTTAACAACATAAATACAAATGCTTGCGGCAAAACGAGAGACGTGTTGACATCCGCGATATAAAATATATAGAATGTTACAATATAGTGTTCTATGTGAATTCTATTATAATGTATATATTAGACATCTGCAGGACTGCATCCAAAAGAGCAATTGAATTATTCATTCTAAAAACGTGAACAACTTTTTTCTGCACAGCTCTTATGCTGTACAGCAGTTAATGAGTACCTTAAAATTGTTGTGCAGTTATTTTACTGTACAGTAAAATTGGTGTGCAGTTCTTTTACTGTACAGTAAAATTGTTGTGCAGTTCTTTTACTGTACACTATATTGGTATGCAGTTCACTTACTGTAAAGTGAGTTATTATTATTTGCTTATTATAAGCAAAACTTAATGAAACTCCTGCTTTCATACATGCTTGCATACAAAAATCAGAATGTCATATGCAAGAAAAAGTTAGCCAAAAGCCAAAGTCCACGTTGTGCAAAATATTAAACTCGTCTGTACAAATAGTTGTGTATGGTGTACATACTTGAATATACTGTACAGCAAAGAGTGAGTACAGTAAAAATGCTGTACTCGTTTCTTCTAGCAACTCGAATATACTGTACAGCAAAGAATGAGTACAGTATTTTTGAGAACACTACAACTGTACAGTACTATGGTGTTGGAAATGATTGCATTTATGCAGACCTCTAGTACATACATATGAAGAATACATAGCTGTGCCCAGTAATACGTAGTAATACATCGTGCTACTGAAAATTTCAAATTTCAATACCTCAACACTGCCTAACACGTAAATTTTCTTGTAAAGTGTACGTAAATATACTAAGAAAGCTTTCGCCAGGACACATACAATTTGGATCGTAGATGCTAGGCAATTTAGAATTTGGTACACATAGAAACCTGAATATCGTATTAATACACTCCGCAAATTCCATGAAGATTGGAAAACTAGTGGTACTATTCAATAACATTGATTTCGATTTTAATCGATAACAATAAAACAGAAATAGTTATCAATATTTGAAAAAAAAGCTTGATATGCGCTTGCTACACAGGGACCTAGAAAAAATTTCAAGTCTCTAACCCTTATAGGTAGTGCGATCGACGTGTTTATAGATACGGACAGACGGACCAGGCTAGATCTACTCAGCTCGTCGTCCTGATCAAGAATATATATACTTTATGGGGTCTGCACTATGTACACAATTAAGATCTATGTGTGTAGTGATCATTGACGGATATATGTATAGCGCTTACTGATTACATCTTACCTTGAGTATCACGGCAACTTGCCAAATAAGAAAACATATAAATTTTGTGATCAAGATCATTGCCGCTTGCTCTTGGTGACATAATGCAATGTTCGGACGGTTTGCTGCCGCTGACAAATTTCATGACACCTGCTTGGAAAGTATCCAACATCAACAGCGGAAACATGTTCGAGTGCATTCCCACTAGTTACCCTATATGTTCTTACATTTTCCATATAATAATATCAATACATATACCATATAAAAAATGTGAAAAGATCATATAACATTTTCTGCTCTGATTAAAAGCAAAATATATTTAACAAAAAATATACTCCTATTGTCAACCATTTCTCATTACCTGGCAACCTCTAATAGCAACTAGCTCCACCAACAATTTATCCGTGGTTATAAAAAAATATTGTGAATAGTGTACATGAATAATTTACAACTGCAATAAAATGCACTTCAACAAATGTACTTATGTATATGTATATAGAATGTAGGGAAGGGTGCAAATGCATACAAATGTCAGCTCATTGCGATGTATAAAAGATATATGTATGTACATGTTAAAAGTTTTGTTTAAATCACAATATAACCACTAACCATGTAATCCATAGATGAGACATCTAGAACAAACTTTTTCATGCATGGTGACCCACACAGCTTCGTATTCGCTTGGGTCGCTCACTTTTGGGTTCGAGCCAGTGTTGTTAATTCCGATTTTTTCCCGTCAGATCTGGCTTTTTATACCCTGAACCCATTGAAAATGGGAAATCAGGGTATAATGGTTTTGTTAAACTGTCATAAAGTATATATATTCTTGATCAGGGAGACGAGCTAAGTTGATTTTGCCCTGTCCGTCTGTCTGTCTGTCTGTCCGTCTGTCCGTATGTATGAACGCGTCGATCTCAGAACATATAAGAGCTAGAGACTTGAAATTTTTGGAAGTCCCTGTATAGCACGCGCATTTCGAGTTTGTTTTAGAAAATCGATAACCGTTCTTTAGTTATCGATTAAAAACCGTATCGAAATGAAGTTAATAAATTATACCTCGTACATTTTTGGAGGCAGAGTCTCCAAATTTTGTATTTAGATTAATTTATGTTTTATACAATTTCTGTTTTTGTTATATTTTGGATACAGGCCAAAAAAAAAATTGTATTTTTTAATATATAATTTTACAAGCTTAAATTTTTTTGCGTTAATAAATACATAACTGAGTATATTTAAAAACGCAGATCGGGCGGGGTTCAGGGGATCTCCTAGTCGGGCACTACTGAGAGAGTTTTCTTACTTGTTCTGTATATGTTTTTTGTACAACACTTTACATTTAACTCAGATAATTGAGAAATAACCCTTATGCTGAACTCAGATGATTGAGCTACAAAAGATTATGCTGAATTGTTTGTTGCTCCGAATAGCGACGCATTTTATTTAAAAATTGTATATAATAAGTTATCTATTACTATGTTACCCACGGGGAACTATAGTGGGCACAAGTCATTTACTTGATGGTTTTGACGTTGGTGATGGTCGTAAATTCCCGCTCCCTGCTCTCCCGCAGTCCACACGAAGGCGTGTATACACGTTTCGATATCACGAAGTACATATATCTGGAGGTTCATATTTTTTATGTATGTATTGTAGATTCTTTTGACCAGCTCTTTCATTGCCATTCCCCATTCCTTCTAAAAAAAAAACATCAAACATATTTTATAAGGCAGTCATTACCTTAATTTCACGGACACGTTTTGGACAATCAGCTTTTAAACTATAAAATAACAGACGTGTATGCTAATGTATGGGCAATTTAGTTCATGTACTTTTGATGAAAGATTAAAACTTTTGAAACATCAGGTAGATAGCATGCCATTCAGGATATCTCCTGGTAAGGATTTCAAAATAGAGTACTCTTTGTCATTAATTAAGAAATAAGGATATGATATTCAAAACAAACCACAGTTGTGTGACAAGAAACACCTACAAAAGACAGACCAAAAAATTTATATGTAAATCAATAATTTTAAATTTTTGGGTTGAGCTACAAATATAAATATTGTGACGGTGGGATCACAAACATGAACGTACGAACGTTGCAGTCGGGCATTACCGACTGCAGAATACTTATTCATGGCCAAAACGCTACCAGCTCCATTTTATGATTTGCCACGCCCCCAATTGGTATATATATATATAATTTTTGGCAAATCAATAGAGAAGGTAGTAGTCAATAGTATTTTAGTTGTTAAATTTTGAGTTTCTAGCTCTAAAACTGTAAGAAATACCCACGCCACGCCCCCTAAGGGAGTAGATATATCCGCCATATCTTATTTTTATCGGGTTGTCAAGTCTCTAGTATTAAAACTCCTTAAAACATAGCAGATTTTGTGCAAAACGCTATATATTCAGATCCGATTTTCCACGCCCCCAGTGGGCGTAGGCATGTTTATTTTAACATCGATCTCCTTACCGTGCACCACCGACTAGAGTTTTCTTACTTGTTTTATTCCTTTGTAGTATGTGTGACATAATACTCGAATAATACTATATAGAATGCTTGTTACTTATAGATAACACAATCATATAAGCTTAAATGCGAAATCCGATCGGCCACTATTGTGACACCGATCAGCAATAGGCACGTGAGAGCTACCGCGTCCGCGTTTTGTCGCCTAACGAGCCTTATGTATATGTCTAATGTACATGCCATGTATTTAGTCTAAGCTCAATTTTGAAGCAAAATAAAGAATCATTTTTGCAATGAACTTAAGACTGAGCTGACGCTCACTGTCCATAAATAACATTTCACATTTTTCTATTATCACACCGTAAACCAGTATACGAGTATGAGTACACGATTGAAAACTAAATATTGTGAATACTTCACGAATACATATGAACGTTGCTTTACGGATGTTTTTCGTGCTCATTGTACACTTTCCACAATTTTGTTATATTATTTTTCACTTTTTAAATGGCGTTGTAAGAATGTTCCGAATAACAAGATATTTAACAATTAAATTGTTCCCATACCCATCTGGGTCAGCTATTTGATTTTTAGTGGTCTATGGCACAGCCGATGCCGTATCCAATGGCGGCTGTAGTTTATTTGGTATTGTTTGAATCTAAGCGTAAATTGGTGGCAGGTTACCTTGCAGCTAGTTGGTGCTACGAAAAACGATAGCGATTCGCTCTTAGTTGTCTTTATTTATTTTATTTATTTTTTGTTGCCGTATTAGCTGTGGTGCGACGTCAACAACGCAAAAGGGCTCAGTTGATTTTGAACAACACGGCGAAACGCCGCAAAAAAGTTTAAAGAGACGGACTGAGCAAATGAACCAATTGCATAAGAACAATAAGAAATAAGTTAAAAACGGTAATTAGTTCATAGTCTGTTTGTAGTTAAAAAAAAAACTACGATTAAGACAATAAAAATTACAAAATAATTATAATTATTTAAATATTAAAAAATTATACGTAAAGTGTGTGACACATACATGGAAATATTTGGCAATTTTCAATTACTTCGACTTCCATCAGTGTATGTTTTGAGTAAATTGAAATAGTTATCCTGGGTATGTTCTTCATATTTATTTTAAACGTGTATATATGTATGCATTCAAAGTTTGGGGACTTTCTTTAAAAAAGTCGCCAAATTTGATTCAATACACTCATTTTAACTTTATGAACAGATGATAAAAACAGCACTTTTAACAGTTAAAAAATATTACATTGTTCAGATTGAGCGATACTATGGACTTCAATGGATTCCACGCCGGTCGCGTGCAGTATCTGCAAGCTCAGCTTTTTCCCGTTTGCACACTAACAACGTCTAATGGAGGTAAAAATTGTTAAATAAATTTACACATTGATATACGCACATATGTATGTAATGCCAAGCGGATCTTTCCCAATTGTCCGGTACAATTGGTTTAATTAATATCATAAATCAGTTAAGAGTACAAAGCTTAGAAGCTAACGATATTTCTAAAAATAGAACATTCACTTATGTATATCATTCGTTTGTGATTTTTATTAATTATAATATTTACTTACAATTTAAATATTTAGAAAGTCGAAGAACGTGCCGTGGAGTTATGTTTAAAAGTAACATTTTTTGAATTGAGATAAAAAGAAGTTTTATTACAGGAGTTATTTTTTTGTCATGAGCGGATTGATAATAAATGTTAAAAACATACTCTGACAGACGTTATGAGTTAATGTTAGCCGCTCTTCCCAAAGTTTTTTAAAAATATTATTTAAGTAGCATATTTATTGAGTTTGAAAGTTTTCAGACTTTATAATTGCTAATCCGTAAAGATTAAGTAAGCATTTAAAACTAGATAAGTCATGTTTTTAACGTTGCAACGTTATTGTTGCTATGACAATGACAAACAATGTTATAAGTGCAGTTGCCAAATTAAATTGGATTGAAATTCTCTTTTAGAATATGAAACGATGATATATTTATAAATAATCTTTGCAAACTATTTAAGGAATGGAACTGCAATGTGTATTTTTTTATTTTTACGCACAGTTATCGAATATGTTGTCATCAAATACTAACTAGTCCGATAATTATGAGTTCTCGCCAAAATATATTTGGTTTGGTAAAAATCAAAACATTCAAAATAAATCGGAGTAAATCTGAATGGAATGGATCAAACCATGTCCCTTTGTCTGTCAGTCCATCTAAGTATCTGACTGTCGGTGTGTCTACTGAGTAGCTCCGTGTAATACTTACAGAGACTATGAAATTTTCAGAATTTTTAATACCACCCCCCATTCGCAAAAAAAGTATTTCAAATACTAGAGACTTGTGCTTCGGCAAATATACAAATATGAATGTCATTACACATGCTATGAATGCCATCATTGCTCTGAAAGTTTGATTAAGATGGTCCATCTACAAGAAAAGCTGTTCAACATTTAGTTTCCCATAATAAACCACATACTGCAGCCCAATCGCTGTCGCTTCGTAAACTGCTCAGTAAGCAGAGCGCGTTCTTATGCGTATGCATATGTTGTTTGATATGTATGCATAAAAGTGTAGAATTATTGGAATATCAGCTCTTCACTGGGTTCAGGTTATCTACTAGTCGAGCAGTCTCGACTAGAGCACTCGTTTTTTTTTAAATATTTAAAACCTAAAGTCATTAAACATTATTAATAATGACAGACAAGCTTGATGCCTTTCACAATTTATTTGACTTATTCTTCTTTTAGCACGATTCGTCGATCAAAGTTTTGAATATTTTGAAGGAAATTGGGAATGTATGTTGAAGAAGATCACAAGCACGCTAAACTATTCCACTCTTGTTAATTGCACTGAACACTACAGATATGCACGGGCATATGTGCATCAGTTTTTGCGATTTAAGTGAAACACTAACGAATATCACTTTTTTACGTATATTCACAACTGTCTACAATTATTTTGAATTTAAAAAAAAAAATTATTTGGACTGGGAAACGCCTGGCACTATCTCTGTGTATCAATGCAATGCCGTGTGCATGCCGCACATTTTAAACTGTGGTTGTATCCACGTATTAGTAAAAACTTTAATATTTCTATTATTATATCAAAACTTCAAAAGTTAATTTAAAAATTATGATTGTACAATCATGGTGAAAAACGCTTTGTTCGTTAATGGGAAATTATATAATAATTTCCATTTTTACACTTATGAGTGAAAAAACATCAAAGTGTCCCATTTGGTAGGTATGGTATTGTGCGAATGCCGTGCTGAATAGTTTATTTGCGGCTTTGTATCACATCATCGATTCAAAAATAAAAGAAAAATTAGATTTGTAATTTACGTAGAGTATCTGTTAGTCGGACACTCGTGACTAAAACACTTTTACTTGTTATTACAAATATTTTGATTGTATTCCGACTTCAATGCCTTTTCGTAAATGCGAGCCAAAAGTTTCAGACTATATGCCGCGGCAAATGCAAAGCTTCACAATATCCGAATATTTAGAAGGTTAAATACGATATAAAAGCTTTGCAGTCTATGTTGTTGCTTCTGTTTTTTTTTTGGTGCAATAAATAATATTCGCTGCCACCGTCGCCGCCGGCACCTCTTATTTTTTTTAGCCCAATGCTGAGGCTGGGTGCCGAGTGGTGAGCGGTAAGCTAAATGTATTGACGTCGACGCCGACTATGGGGCGAGAAAAGATTTAACATGTTAATACGTTCGTTTAATTGTTTTTTGGTTTTAGTCAAAAACAAATTGCGCGAGTAGCAACGACGGGCCACGACAATAATAATCAAGTACATCGGGGCATACATACGTAGGAGATCGATGTTTATGAATTGAGCAGCACAAAAAAATTTTGCTTTGTTTTAAACTAAATTATTTTCGTTTCAATTGTGAAAAAAAATATCTGTGACAACATTGCTTAACAATTTTTGCTTTTTATTATTCCAATTGCGACTACTTTGTGTTAAACAGTTGCATGCGTTTTCATTATTTTCATTACTGGTAAGCCTAATAATGGGCTTTAAATGTTGTCTATAAAATCTTTTTTATTATTTATTATATATATATATATATATATATATATATATATATATATATATATATATATATGTATAATATGGTAAATATTTCATTTTTATATCCATTATATTAGCGTGCGCTTGATAAAAGCTTTTTGAATTTTACAAAAGTGTGCTAAACAAAATATCAGGTACTTTTTACTTAAAAACAATCCTTTTTATACCCTGAACCCATTGAAAATGGGAAATCAGGGTATAATGTTTTTGTGAAAATGTATGTAACAGGCAGATGGAGGTGTGGCAGACCCCATAAAGTATATATATTATTGATCAGCTCCACAAGCTGAGTCGATATAGCCATGTCCATCTGTCCGTCCGTCCGTCCGTGTGAACGTAGCGATCTCATAAACCACAAAACCTAGAGATCTGAAATTTGAAATGTATACTCGTGTATACCCTACGCAGCACAAGTTAATCATTTTTTTCGATAACTTATCCCAGTTCCTTAGTATCGATGAAAATTGTAATTTTGCTTCGTTTTTGAGGCGTAACTTGAATACCGTAATAGCTATAGATTTCAGATTTACTGCGTATATCCGTGTAATGAATACAAACATTTTGTAATTTTTGGATTTTGGTTATATGTATATATAAAAGAAGCGTAAAGTGTTTTGAATATTGCACCTTCTCAGGGTTCAGGGTATCTCTTAGTCGAGCAGTCTCGACTAGAGCACTCTTGCTTGTTTTTTTCTTTTGTATATATAAAAAATAATGTTAAAATAGATTTTTATTAATATCTTGGGTACGGTTTCATTGAGTTGAATCAAGCAAAATTTTGGCGGATTTGACAATAGCGGAGAAATGGTTAAAACACAGTTTTTTTTAATTGTACCATGTTGACAAAGACCCATGAAAAATGTAACAAATTGGGTATTTGTTATTCAAGTAATTCTCAATTTTCATAAAACTTTAACATCTCAATGTAGATTGTACTATCCAAACTAAGGTTCTACAAACTTTTGATGAAGAACGAAAAACAAAGTATACATAATATATTACGAAAGTCACCATTGTAGTTTCTGCAAGTAAAATTGCGATGAGATGTCGAAAAAAAGTTGAAGCTTTAACTATGTATAGTTAAAAAGTATAAATTGTAGAATTCACTTTCATAAATTCAGAGATACAGGCCAACATTAGATTTTGATTTTATTCGTAATTAGGCTAATCAAATCTTTAAACAAGTAAGAAAACTCTAGTCGGGGGTGCCCGACTAGGAGATCCCCTGAACCCCGTCCGATCTGCGGTTTTAAATATATAATATATATAATATTATATATATATAAATAAATTTAAAAAATAAATAAATAAACAAGTAAGAGTGCTCTAGTCGAGACTGCTCGACTAAGAGATACCCTGAACCCTGCGAAGATGCGATATTCAAATCATTTTACGCTTCTTTTATATATACATATATACAAACAACACATACACACACACATGCACACGCACGCACAAGCACTTTCTCTGCTACTGCGCAGTTTACGCAGCGACTGTGCGTGGGCAGCGCTTGGGCTGCAGAATGCGCAATATTTTGGAAACTTATTTGTTGAATGGGTTTGCTTCTAGATGGACTTTCGTAACCAAACTTCTAAGGCGTACTAATGACATTCATATGTATGTATTTGGCAAAGCACAAATCTCTAGTATTTGAAATACGTTTTTGTTTTAATTTTGAGGGAAGGGGGCGTGGCATCGAAAATCCAAAAATTGCAAAATGTTTGTATTTATGACACGGATATACACAGATCTGAGATCTATTTCTAAAACGGTATTCAAGTTACGCTTGAAAAACAAAGTAAAATTATCGATTTTCATCGATAAGGAATTGGGATGAGTTATCGAAAAAAATTGATAAGCTCGTACTGCGAAGGGTATACACGAGCATACATTTTAAAGTTCAGATCTCTAGCTTTTGTGGTTTACGAGATCGCTGCGTTCACACGGACGGACAGACAGACGGACATGGCTATATCGACTCAGTTTGTCGAGCTGATCAAGAATATATATACTTTATGGGCTCTGACACGCCTACTTCTGCCTGATACATACATTTTCACAAAAACATTATACCCTGATTTCCCATTTTCAATGGGTTCAGGGTATAAAAATAAGAAAATCCGAAAAGTCCGCACCTGGAGTCGCACCAACATCTACTGATCATAGCACATCACCTCTACCGACACCACCATTGTGTGAGAAACAAAAAAATAAATAAAAAGTTTTGACATCAGTGGGAGGTCTGCAAGGCACGGTATGCCCCGCTAAAGGATTTCAATGAAATTTTCAGCATATGATCTATATATTATATTGAAAATTTTTGAATTGTATAAATCGCAAACTCATTCACATATTGGCTATATTTGCAACTAACCTTCAATTGAAAGAATTTGGTATTCAATATACAATATAACAAGAATCAAAATTGTATAAAATGTAAATGAAACTAAGTACAAAATTTAGATACGCTAGCTCCTAAGATCTACGAGATAGAATTTAAAAGCATCTCGATAACGTTTTTAATCGATAACATTAAAACGGGAATCGATATTTTGAAACAAACATGACCTGCACGTGCAATAGAGGGACCTATAAAAAAAATTTCAAGTCTCAGCTCCTATAGGTTCTGAGATCATCGGGCGTTACCGACTCCAGAATACTCATTCACGGCTCAAATCCATTTTTCGATTTGCCACGCCCCCAATTGGTATATATATATACACAATTTTTGGTAAATCAATAGAAAATGTAGTAGTTTAGTCATTACATTTTTTCTAGCTATAAAACTTTAGAAAATACAGTTTTTCCCTATTTTTAACGCCCGTAGTAGGCGTATATATATCCGCCAAATCTCTCTTTTCGACACGACTCTACATCCAAAATTTACAGTCTCTCACATCGATAGTGCTCAAGATATATAAGAATATGTATAAATCAGTATATAGCCAGATCCGACTGGCCACTCCCCCAGCAAGCGTAGATATATAATTTTTTCATCGATCTTTATAGGATCTTAACAGTAACTCACGTGACAAATTTGGAGATTCTAGCTCTAAATCTGCAGAAGATACAGTTTTACCCGATTCGCCACGCCCTCAATAATTTGGGTTGTCAACGCGAGTAGTATACGTTTTCAATTTGAACTATCTAGCACCGGAAATGAATTTTCCGATTTGCCACGTCTCTAGTAGCCGTATCCTGCAAATCTTGACAATTTATAATTCGAGGATATACACGAGTCTATGTTTCAAATTTCAAGTCCCTAGCTTCAATAGAGGTGAAATGGTTTGCCTTTATATGGACGGACGGTCAGACGGACGGACAGCAAGACAAACATTGAACAAACCCAATATACCCATTTGACTTTCGTGAATGAGTATAAACACACGCACATTAGAAACTTCAGTTTTACCGTCGATTCTTTCATATTGATTTTTATACCATGAGCCCATTAAAAATGGAAAGTCAGGGTACAATGGTTTTGTTAAAATGTATGTAACAGGAAGAAGGAGACGTGTATAAAGTATATATCGGGTGTTTTTTTTTTAGAGGTATAGAACTTTCGATAGAGATAACTGTGAAACCAGCTGTTATTTTAGGCAACTGTCTTAAATTATTTTGTTCAGTATACCATGCCATAAACAGACTTATGCCTGAACAACGTTTACAAATAGTGTAAATTTACTTCCAAAATTCGCGCTCTGTTCGCGAAACTTATAGAGCTCTTCGGCCATTTTACTGTGCGCATAATGGTCCATCTGAGCAGGTCATTAGGGGTATGTAAACAAACAAAATGGTCGGTTTTGGAGTGATGTGGTTTGCATGCTAGAGGCGTCATCGGCCCATATGTCTTCAAAACCGACACTTTTCAAACCGACATGATCCTGTGGTCTTATTAAGACGCAGCCGCGATGGTCACATGCCCGAAATTGTATTCAAACACTTGCCATCGAGTTTGTAAGTAAATAAAGCCAAAATTGTGGTCATTTTATTGATTTTTCTGTGTCTTTTTTTTAAAACAAATTCTATACTTCTAAAAAAAACACCCTTTATATATTCATGATCAGCTCGACGAGCTGAGTCATATCAACTCACGGCTATATAGCCGTGTTCGTCTGTCCGTCCGTGTGAACGCAGTAATCTCGTAAACCATACAAGCTAGAGATCTGAAATTTGAAATGTAAACTCGTGTATACCATACACAGTACGAGGTTATTATTTTTTTCTTTGACTCATTCCATTTCCCTATTATCGATAAAGATCGATAAATTTGCTTCGATTTTAAAGCGAAAATTGAATACCGTTATAATTAGATATTGGATTTTGGATCCCATGCCCCCTTCCCCCCACATTAAAAAAAAAAGTATTTCAAATACTACACTAAAGACTAGTACTTTGGCAAATGCATACATATAAATGTTATTATTACGCTCTAAAAGTTGAGTTACGGAAGTCCATCTAGAAGAAAACTTATTCAACAAATAAGTTTCCATAATATTGCCCATACTGCAGCCCAAGCGCAGTCGCTGCGTAAACTGCGCTGTTGGCAGAGTGCATGCTTATGCGTGCGTGTGCATATGCATGTATGTGTTGTTTGTAATGTATATATAAAAGAAGAGTAAAGTGAATGGGATATCGAATCTTCGCAGGGTTCAGGGCATCTCCTAGTCGAGCAGTCTCGACTAGAGCCCTATTACTTGTTAATCCTATCATATTGGGTTTGCTTACTGTTGTATTTTGTCATGGTAACGAAAAAAAATATTAAACAAACAGACGTTTTCCTATTCCATATGAGCTTTCATTTCAGCTCGCTTTTACATAATTAGCCGAATTCCAAATCATGAAAAAACTGGCATTAAAAATTAGCGTTTCATGTGATTTGTTGTTGCTTTGTCCCGCAAAGTTTTGAAAACCGCTTTTTTTTTTTTACTATTTCGTGCTTTTTTCAGCTAATTAGTCATACATATGTTTCATAATGAAATTGACAATTTATTAAATTACCTTCAGTAGTTTTAATGGGTCGTTTTTAATGTTCTAAAATACTTGATAAATTAATTTTATTTTAAAAAACTTTTTGAATTTGTTTGTGTTTTTATACCCTGAACCCATTGAGAATGGGAAATAAGAGTATAACGGTTTTGTTAAAATGTGTAATGTATGTAACTAAGATAAGGAGGCGTGGCAGACACCATAAAGTATAAATATTCTTGATCAGGCCGACGAGCTGAGTCGATTTAGCCCTGTCCGTGCGTTTTAATGTTATCGATTAAAGTCCCCATCGAAATTTGCTTATTAAATTAGATCTCGCACACCTTGGAAGCTTGTCATTTTGCAATTTTACATTTAGTTTTATGTTTATTTTATAAAATTATTATTTTGTGGATACTGGCTCCAAATTTGACCAAGTTCATATAATTGAAGGTCAATTGCAAATAAATCCAATATGTGAATGAGTTTGCATTTTTACTAAATTGACAAATATTCAATAGAATATCCATATAAAATGCTGAAAATTGCATTAAAATACGAACAGTAACACAAAAGTTATTTAACAAAACGTTTAGCCAATTAGCAAAAGCACATGGCTGCAGCGCTAAGCAGGAAAACTGCTACGATACGTGTGCAGACATACACAAAATGCGTGCATTTTGTATATATTATATATATATTATTCTAAGAATCGCAACTGCTTGAATTGATTGAATTATCAGCTGCTACTTTAGTTTCGGATTTGTTACTCAGTGTTTGATCAGTTAAGTGGCGGTGCTGTTAGAAGCGCTGCACATCGGCTAGTAGTCTTATGCTCCTGATTTTGCTGATTTTCCTGATCTATTGCTGAGTTTGTAAGGCTCAGCGTTGGTCTGTCTAATTTTAGATTCCAAACATGTGATCCTTATCTATTGGTGTTGCACTACCTGCTAGTCGTTGAGTGCGAAGAAGGCATGTTTACAATCTTTGTATATTATCGTATGCTCAAGCCTGAACAGGTTTTCTTCTTTTTTCTTTTTCTTTTATTATTAAACTATTATTATTAAAAGAAAAATTACTTTTTTGACAAAAATGCTATTTGATTGTAAAAGTGCAAGTTCGAAAATTTAATTAAATTTTTTTAAAGTTACTATATTTAAAAACTCAGATCACACGAGGTTCAGGGGATCTCATAGTCGGGGATCCTGACTAGTGCTTTCTTACTTGTTATATATCGCATGGTACAAAACCGAAATACGTTCAAAACGAAATGTATTTAAGCAAATAATCTCATTAATAAACCATTGTAAAACACTGAATTTTTAGATCAATCACAACTAGATTACAAGGACTTTAGTAAATCATATGTGTAATAATTAGTATTTATATATAGTAGTTTATTTATCTGCCTTTTTAGCAGGCTTCCTTGGCAATTTTCTTTCGAAGGGTCTAAAAACAAATCAATTGATTGTTAATACGGATGAAAAAACACTGAAGCCAATTGCACGATTAAAGGAACCTCGGGATTTATTCGCCCTGCCTAAGGATAAGGACAATGATTGCTCACAGCAGGCCCCCAGATGGCCGGTAGAATGCCAGGTGAGTTTTTATGAAATATAACAGCTTCAGTTTGAGCTATTTACCATTCAAATTAAATTTTAAAAGCTTTATTATGATATCCAAATGTATGCATATTCAAAACGCCAATTCTATACTATGAAGTGTTAAGTATGATTTTTTCAATTTTGGGGGAATGAGCGAGGTATCCTAAGAGGAGAAATATTAATCATAGTCAGTCGATAGCAGTAAGCTTATGGGTCCCAGATCTTACGAACATTGAAAGCGTGAGAGAAAAAGTTGTTCTCCATGTTCATTTATGTTTTTGTGGTTATATGTTGTGTTATAGCCTTATACCATTGAGCCCATTCCGAACTTAAATCAAATGAAATAACGCTTATTTGCTTAGTGCCCATAGAATAGTTAATTTGTTGTGCGTTCACATATAGGTATATGTATTGGCCGATAAGAAATTAGCTTTACCATCCGATGGCTCTACTACCGCAAGATAAATTTATTATAGTTAATATAGTATAATTTACTGTAGTACTTTCTCGTAAACGGCTCCTGTTCAAATTTTAGCCGAATCAAACTCGTATCTTTGTTTTGGCCGCGTGTGGAAGTGGGCGTCTCAATGGATTTTAGAAAAAGAAAAAGAGCAATATCGGTCGGTGATTCGAACCATTTTTGATTTTTTTGGGAAGGGAAATCGAACAGCGAAATCAATTAGCAGTGGGATGTTGTGTACGGTGACTCTTCTCCTTCAATGGCGACCAGCAAAAATAAATTTTAATGACTTTCAACGTGGTCGCACATGGGTTTTTGATGAGCCACGTCCAAATGCCCCAAAAACGGTTACCTCGGAGGATAACGCGACAAAAATCCGCACTCTTGTGCCGGTAGATACCGATTGAAGGTGCGCGAGATAGCTAAGACCTTGGCATTTCAAAATACCGATAGGTGTCGCGTTTCCTCATTCGAACAACAAGCTCAACCATGAAACCACGTCGGAGCGCTGTTTCACGATTGCTCAATCCGAAGTAGTTTATGCGTTGTTTCGCTCGTCTCAGTCTCCATTCCGACGATTGGAGGCTTGCTTGCATGTCGTACTCGTAGACCCATGTTTCGTCGCCATTTATAATCTGTTCCATGAAGGTGGGATCATAATTAGCACGATCCAGCATGTCCAAGGATACCTGCTCACGATGGTTTTTTTTTTTGTACAAATTCAGCTCTTTTGGAACGAGCCGAGCGGCGACGCGTCTTATGTCCAAATGGTCCACAAAAATCAAGCGAGCTTACTCACAACCAATGTCCAGTTCATGTGCTAACTCTCTAACACATGACGACTTTCGGGCAAGATTTCTTTTATTTTTTTATATTTTCGTCAATGGTAGGTCAATGGAGGCAAGTCTTCGACGGTTTCCCGACCGCCTTTAAAGGCTTTGTACCAATTGTAGGTTGGGTTTTTGATAGAGCAGACTTTTCATAAGGCTTCTGCAACATTCGCAACGATTCCGCGCACGAAATTTCGTTGGAAACACAATATTCAATGCAAATTCTTTGCTTAACATTGTAAAAATCGAAACACACTTCTGATGTCGACTGGTTTGGACAGCTGCTTTAAATACTCCGGTTGACAGATGGCGCTTATTTTTGGCATAGTAACTGAGGACAGTCCTACCAACAAAACAAAAATTAATAAATTTATACTCGTGTGTTCTTCTGATCTGATAAAGTGTTAGAATTTTCCCGATAAGTCCACAAGGGGCGTGGCAAATCAGGAAATGTTATTTCCGGTATGTCAGAAACCCTGTTAGTTGAAGTGCTAGAGAGTTGAAATTTGGATTGTATTTTCGCGCTGGGAACCCAAGATCAAACAGATTTAGCGGATATATCTACGCTTACTATAGCTATACCAAGAATTTGACAAAATTGCTGTTCACCTCTATTGATTTGCCAAAAATTACAATTATACCAATTGGGGGCGTGGGAAATCGGAAATCTGACTGTTTAAGGTAGATAAAGTCACTCGACGGGCAGAAATTTTGGTCAATTCGCCGCCACTCCACTTTTCCAAAACTTCGTTTTTTTTCTAGGCTAAGTATTTATCGGACCGCCCTCGTATGTATAAAGAAAAACTCGAAAAACTGTAGGCTGCTCTCAATTCATTGTTTAATCCCAAAAACAAAACTTAATTATGAACCATTGCACTTATTTTTCAGGTCATTGGAGAGCGAATTATACACATTCCTTATGTGCCAGTGCAACCCGAACCACTTAATGTGCCAACGGGCAATGAGCTAAAGCCTCGTCCAGTTGGTGAGGAAAACGGCATTGTTGTTTTTTCCTACTGTCCTATAAGTGCTGTAAATTATGTGAGTAGTACAATTTTATTTCTTATCATACCAATAAGCAGGCACAGAAAGCACACTCACACATAACAAGTTTGGGAGGGTAGCCATAAGATGGTGATTTCGGTGAAAATATGTTTGTTGGGATATTATAATTTTATTGACTTTTAACAATATAACAGGGGAGCACAAATACAAAAATCAAGACAGAGGATAAGTCAAGTGAAGATTCGGATGACTCTTCGGATTCCAGGAATGAATTCATACCTGTTAATCGGAAAATGACGCTTCAATCGGGGAAAACACAGTTAAACAGCGTGTCCAAACTATTAAATAGATTAGATGATCACTCTACTAGCAACTCTCAGGATGATGATGATGATTACGATGCAAGTGTGGATGGCAAAGAGACTCGTCAGAAACCAGTTATACAAAGTCTCACTGATGCGAAGAAAAAATGGTATGGTACTACAACACTACACCGTAATGCAGATGCCAACAAGATAACCATAAAGGGCACTACCAGAATCGACGATATTTGGAAGAACAATAGTACTGAATACAAGCCCGCTTCGCCGCATTACATTCTTAATCAGTTCGGCAAAAAAGTATCTAAGGCAATAATTGAAAAGATTATCGATTCCGACGAAAAGCCCTCGACTGGAACTAGCAGCCTAACCTCAGAAAAGGTACAAAATAAATATGCAGTTACCCCCTTTAAGCTTCCCAAAACAAACATTTCGCGTTTGGAACTTGCTTTCCAAAGCAGTTCACACCAATCTTTTGACAAAGCTTCACTTTCGCGTAAAAGCAACATGATCGGTGACACGGACGATGATATAAACAGCAGTGACGACTGCAGCATAGACATGAATGACATTGCGAAGGACGATTTATTGAGAGACTGCGGCGGGGAAGTTTCAGTTGGTCGTTTAGCCGGTGGCGCTGATAAGCGTCCCCGTACAAGCTCGAGCTCTGTATCGGATACAGAAACGCTAGTCGGAGAAGAAAGTATGTGCAGGCTTGCATGTAATAATCAATGAAAATTAAAATAAAAGTTAGACATCAGTACGAGTCAAAATCTCAATCTCAGTCCTGGGATTTCTTAATAATAAGTTTAGTATTTCGAACAAAAAAGATTAATTATCATGATTATTTTAGAATAATTTTTGTTTTTCATATCAAGTTTGTTCTTTGCGACTTTTCTTTTTACTGTCAAGAAATTATAAAATATACAGTAGCTGCAACAATATCAGTGACCACAGGGATATGCAATATGTTGTATTGTTTGAGTTTGAGAATTAAACTCGTGCTGGGATCTAATTCCATTTACGTAATCCGGAAATTTAAACATACTCTTTGCCCACAGCAGCAACGGATAAAATGTCTATGAAATTACCTATGGTTCCAACACAACTTTGTACGAGAACTGTGAGCATGGCTGCAGCAGTAGCAGCTGTGGCAAGGGGGCGTCGTCGAGGCTTTGAATCAATTCCGGGCAGCAATATTGGGGTAGCTCATATGAGTACTAGCACTAATACTAGCACTTATGAACAAGCTAACGATAGACATAATCCGGAGTTTAATATTAATGATCGGGTATCCTTTCAATCTCAACATATATCCTATGATATTCCCCTAATGCAGTTCAGTCGCTCGTCGGTGGGCGGCGCGAAATATGTGTCCAACTGCCATCCTATGAACCCCGAGGAGTATGAAAGTCTGGAATTTGAGTCGCGATTTGAATCAGGAAACTTGGCTAAGGCAGTGCAGATCACCCCCACTTATTATGAGCTCTACCTGCGTCCCGATCTCTATACAAGCCGATCGAAGCAATGGTTCTATTTTCGCGTTCGACACACCCGTCGTAACATGCTCTACCGGTTCTCCATTGTAAACTTGGTAAAGTCGGACAGCCTTTATAACGATGGAATGCGACCAGTCATGTACTCTACTTTGGGAGCCAAGGAAAAAAACGAAGGCTGGAGAAGATGTGGAAATAACATATCCTATTATCGTAACGATGATGAGTAGGTATATGCAATAGTTCTTAATTTAATCATCTAATATTAAATTCTCACTGTAGAAGCAACAATAACACCAATGAAGAGGACGAGGATAATTCGAGCTACACACTGACTTTTACTATTGAGTTTGAGCACGATAATGATACAGTATTCTTTGCCCATAGCTACCCTTACACATACAGTGACTTGCAGGTATGTAACAAAAATTAAGTATTATGATGTCAGCAATCAGTATTGCACTCCTTGTAGGATTATCTAATGGAAATTCAACGTCATCCCGTAAAATCAAAATTTTGTAAGCTGCGACTGCTCTGCCGCACGTTAGCAGGAAATAATGTGTATTATCTAACTGTTACTGCACCATCTAATAATGAGGATACAATGCGGGTAAACGGCTAAATAAAGATAATCTGACTTAAAATTTAATATGTTTAATAGCAGCGCAAAAAATCAATTGTGGTATCGGCACGCGTGCATCCCAGCGAGACGCCATCATCATGGATGATGAAGGGTCTGATGGACTTCATAACGGGAGATTCAACAGTAGCAAAGCGTCTACGTCACAAATTTATTTTTAAACTAGTGCCGATGCTAAATCCAGATGGCGTAATTGTTGGTAACACTCGCAACTCACTAACAGGGAAGGACTTAAATCGTCAGTATCGAACCGTTATTAGAGAAACGTATCCATCTATTTGGTATACAAAAGCAATGATAAGAAGGTAGCTAGCTTACCCTCAAAAAATGTTGATATATAGTTCATCCAATCCTTAGACTGATAGAGGAATGTGGAGTGGCCATGTACTGTGATATGCACGCTCATTCACGCAAGCATAATATATTTATTTATGGTTGTGAAAACAAGCGTAATCCTGAAAAGCGTCTTACTGAGCAGGTTTTTCCGTTAATGCTGCACAAAAACAGCGCCGATCGAGTATGTCCTATGCTTTCAGTTGACATTCTTTCTTCTTAAAACAAATATTTTCACCGTTTATCGCCAGTTCTCATTTGAGAGCTGTAAGTTTAAGATACAACGGAGCAAGGAAGGCACAGGACGTATTGTTGTTTGGATGCTGGGCATTACGAATAGCTATACGATTGAGGCATCTTTTGGCGGTTCTTCACTGGGATCACGTAAAGGCACTCATTTCAACATTCAGGTATGGTTTACATTTGAAATGTACATGCGTAGAAATGTAATAGCGATTATTAAATTTTCAGGATTATGAGCACATGGGACGTGCATTTTGTGAAACTTTATTGGACTATTGTGATGAAAATCCGAACAAAGTAAAGCGACATGCTAAATTATTTAAGCAAATCAAAAAGATAAGAAAACGCGAGAAACGCGAACAGAAAGCATTGAAATTACAAAAAATGGCGGATCAGGGATGTATTATAAGCGTAAAATTAAAAGTTAAACGTTCTGTGGAGAGAAGCGTCTCCTAGGAATGTATTTAATTCATTACACGTATATATTGACACACATCCCTAAACATACCGCCAGTCAACCGCTTTTTATAAATGGTTCAATACATGTAAATGTTGTCTTTGTTGCTGTTCCGCTATTTACTCAACTCAATTCAATTACTTAATTAATTTGAAAAATGAAAAAGATATAATGCTTTAAAAGTGGTGGCTAAGACCATCGAATCTTTAAAATATATGAAGTGAAATGTTGCCAAAGTTATGAATTTTAATGCTATCTATCGCTAATCGCCGTTTAAAATAAAATAATTTATATATATATATATATATATATATATATATATATATATATATATATATATATATATAATATATTTTTTTTATTTATATATTTATATATATATATATATATTGGTTATTATACGCACACAGCACCAAAAGGCACATAAGTATATTTTATAAATTATTATATTTATTATAGTACTTAAGTAGCAGTAGATTGCAAATGACTTTCAGTACATTGTATAATTTTTTGTTTGTTTAAATAAAAAGATTGTCGTAGTTAGATGCTATGTTATATTTGTTTTCAACCAGCTTTACAACAAAATCTAAACCCTTAAATTTTTTATTTTACACTCCATATATTGTCAAACATTTTTATTTTGCCTTTTTCATAATTTTTCACTAATCCTAATGCATTAACATTTACAATAGATTTTAAATTTACTCAAACAACAGGAAAGACTCCGCTCTAAAATAATCGAAAGACTGATGCGCGAAGGCTCAAGCGCCGATGAACCGTTAAATATACCGCTTTCCGATTACTCCAGGTAGGTTTAATTACCTTAAGTCTTGACTTTTTTAAAAAGCAATCAGGTCAATCTTTTTTACGCATATTTATCTAAATTAATGAATACGATCATTTTTGCTTCACATTAACAATTGGATAATACTTAATTTATTCTTAAACAATTATGTTAATTTTTTACAAAGATCTGCATAAAGTTCATACATTGTTCAAATACTATACTTTTAATGGAAATTGAGCAATGGACTCACAAAAAAAATTGGCTTTGTACGAACGCAAACCATTTAGTCGTTATATACACTGTAGATTAAAAAAACTATGTCGTCCGCAGTTCTAGATGTCCGAATACCAAGTATAATGCAGTAGATAGCTCAAGAGTGTTCATAATTGCATTATTAATTACATATATGAGCACTATCAAATTAGTATGAAACTTATATATGGATAATAAATGCGTAACCAATCCTAGCATTATTCCATACGTAAATATGCGTGGTTGAATTGAATCAAACATATTTTCTACAAATTTCATTTTTTTGATATATCATATTTTTCGTAAGCATGCTCTTTGCCTGTCATAATGTATCTACTCAAGTAATTTCTCCGCAATTGAAGGTAAACTTGATTTTTTTTAAAATTTGTTTATGTGTAGCACCACCAAATATAGCTTCGCCCATTTATGTTGAAAAAAAAAACTATATTTATATTTATTCACAAAAGTGAAATGAGTTATATTGGTTTTGTGCAATGTCCGTCGTGTTGTCCGTCCGTCTGTCCGTATGAACGCAAACCATTTCGTCGTTATTGAAGAGACTTGAAATTTGGAAAATATACTCGTGTATACCCTCGAATTATAAAGTGTCAAGATTTTTCCGATGCACCCACTACGGGCGTGACACGGTATGTCAGAAACCTTGTTATGTGAAGTTCTAGAGTTAAAATTTAAAACGTATACTCGCAGTGACAACCCAATATCAAAAGATATGGCGGATATGTCTACGCCCATTGGGTGCGTGGCAAATCGGGTAAAACTGTATCTTCTTCAGTTATAGAGCTAGAATGCCCAAATTCGGCATGTGAGTTCCTATTAAGATCCTAAAAAGGTCGTTAAAACAAATATATATCTACGCCCACTGGAGGCGTGACTGTATAGTGATTTAGACATATTCTTATATAATATATCTTGAGCAATATTGATGCTACAGAATTGAAATTTGGAATATATAGTCGGGTTGAGAACTTAAAATAAAAAATTATGGCTGATATATCTACGACAATAGGGGGCGTTGCAAACCGCAAAAGCCTATATCTCCTAAAGTTTCAGAGCTAGAAGCTTCAAAATTTAAAATATGAGTTATTGGTAAATTCCTTTACCGATGACCCTAAAATATATTAAGTTAAGTATATATATAAATTTAAAACGTTTTCTCTTTATTATTTTTTTCCTTAGCGACGAAGGTAACTGCAGCTCTAGCTCTGACAATGAAGGCAAACATTCAATCACAGCCTCTGATCTTGAAGGTCCTTGCTGTGCGCCTATTCGAGCGCCGCCCAGTTCACCTGAGATTATGCATGAGATTCGCAAGGTAAGTTCGGATGTTATATTGTTTTCTTTCAAAGCACATTGAGCACATCATCTTTATGTTCACTCACCACCAACAGTTTCGAGTACGTCGAATGCACAAGGTGATGCATGTATTGGATCAAATATATTTCTCACCGGTCCTTCAGCGAAAGTTCAAAGCTCTTGCGCGTCTTAAGCGGCGCCGCCATAAATTAGGATGCAAGGTGGTCGGTTCAAAGCGTGCAACTGGTGGTGGAGGTGGAGGTGGACCAAGTTCACCAAGTGGCAATGTCAGTGAGAGGGTGATAAGCAGCGAAAGTCCTCAGATAACAATCAAAACCCCACGGCAGTCACCTGACTCCGAAAGCTCTGAAAGCAATGGGTCTCAGTCGTCAGATTTATTAACTGATGCCAGCAACGAGATAAATCAAACTAGTGGTAAACAGTCAACTCGTAAGCGCAACAAAAAAAAGAAGCACATGCCGACAGAAAAATGCAAAACAAAAGCATTGAACCGAAAAATGCGTATCGACCGCAACCTGCGACTTTGGCTGGCTAACCGACGAATTTTTATTTTTCGCAGAAAGAAGGTACATACACGAACTGTGCACCTTACATTACAAAAACATAAGAACTAACAATTCTTCGGCTTGCCGAAGCATTTAGAGCAAACACAAAAAGATAGATCAACATAGAAATATATTAAATTTATTTATGTTTACAACATACGAACGTATTCAAAAAGTGTCCACAAATTAGACTACTAAGAAACTTAATTTTTGAAGCACATTTCTGCAATTTAAATATAATTTCAATATGAGTTAAGGGTGAATGTATTTCCTATTTTTTAGAATCGTCGGCAACGTATTCGAAATAAGCCGGTTAAGAGGCGTGGAGAAGTAGTTCGAACGCCACTCGATTTGCCTACTACCGATCCGGGCTCTGATTTGCATTTTTCGACAGACGATGAAGAGCTTTTTCCTACAGGTAACGTCACATTTGGGGCAGTGGCACCACTTCGTCATACTCTACTGCAGAGTGAGTTGCAGCGTCGATATATCGAAGAAATTGGAGACTTGGTAGTGCAAAAACCCAAGCCGGCTCATATGCCGCCAGAATTAATCGTGACAACACCCTCCAAAAACTCTGGTCCAGGTGGTGTTAAAAAATTGGAAGTATACAAATTGACTCCTAGCACAGCACCCGAGCAACAAGGCAGTCAGATGCATAGCCAGACAAACGATACAGGGACTCGACGCACGTATTCCTGGCATAATATCAACCAAGATAGCGGTCGTGCCAAACCTAATTTCCTCATAAACGAATCAAAGCCAGCCGTAAAGATTCAAAAGACACCACCGAGGCGGTAAGTTTTTGTACCCTGTAGTAAATGTCATTTTCTAATCCCATTTTTACTGCAGCGGTGTACCCAACAATTTCATTCCACTTAGTCAGCAAAGACATGGCCATGTAGGTCATGCTGAAGATCTACATGTAAAACTATCCATAAAAAAAAAAATTTGGACGGGAGCTCATGGTGACTCTGATGCTCGACCACTGGCTTGGTACAAAGGCGAGTCCCAGGCACATGCTCACATGGCAACCGTGATGGCTACGGCAGCAGCGACTGCAGCTCTTAGAAGCGCAGGAGGATCACAAGCTCGAAACATGTATGCTACCGCTAGTAACAAGGAACCATTAATATCCGCAGTGGGATCAACTACGGGCTCAGCAACCTTACCACCTGCTTATGTAGGTGCGCCACGTAGATCCCGCAAATTGGAGCAGGTGGATTTATTTAAGTAAGTTTGAAAATTCACAATTTTTAGGAGATTTTTAACTATACCATTTGTAGCGCCTGTTCACAAAAGCTATTATTGTGGCAACAGGAGCATAAGAAAGCACAACCGTCAAACACACGCCTTATGGGCGGAACCAGCACCAAGCTAGAGAATCCGCAGATCTTTATACGCGGTCGGAAGCCAAAAAAGACCACCAGAACAGCCGGCGGTAATGATGTTGTTCATGTCAACGTGGCTGGAGGAACTGGGAAGGGTAAGCGTAAGACAAGTATGATTAAGCTTGCTGAGACGACGCAGCTTGTTACACGGTTTTCGCGAACGCATAGCAGTGCTGGAGGTTCGGCCACCGGTGATTCACAGCAACATCATCAAATGAATCAGATGCAACGGCTGATTTTCAAAACTCAATCACGCAGCGGATCAGAACGCACACAAAACACCTCTGTCAGTGGCATGCAGCACCCAGGTGGACGCACTACTAGCAAGTTTAAGACTAGTGGCATAGTCGTAACAGCGGTCCAGCAATCGGTGGGCACTCATGCAGGAGGTGTTAGTGCTTCAAGACGAATGCGCCATGCTGGTGGTCTGCTCGCAAGAAATGCCAGTAACAGTGTCACCGCTGATACTCACAACATGCTTCAGTACCGCTCCGCTAATACATTACAAGAAGATAAATCAGTGGCAGGGATTTCCCTAGACACGGTCAACCTTGTACGCAAGGTTAAGACTAAGTTGAAAAAGCGAAAGTCCCGCACGCTTGCGAATGCTGCCGCTACATCGGCTAAATAACATCTACCAGTAGCTAAGCCGAAACACTAATATTCCCGGACATTCCTCGACTCCTTGATGGACACCTTCCCTTATCAAACTCTTTCATGTATTTGTATGTGAATTTATTTTTAAACCAAATTTTAGTCAAAGTTGAATTAGTTATAGAAATAATGAGCCCGAATGGCACTAGCGATTATGACCGATTAGCAAAATGTGAGCACATTGATGTAGCAAAATTTAAGGGATACTATAGTGCCCCAAAGTGTAGGCATTGCGTATAATTAACATATATTTGAATATTCAATAGTTACCTATATATAGTACCTATAATCAGGAAATATATTTTAGAACGCCATTTCTATAAAAATTCGCAATAAAAATTTATGTTTTGAACTAACTGCATATGTTGTTAGTAACAACTCCGAAACACTACTTTAATTTGTATAAATCTTCATAATATAGCAACTAACAAGTATTGGCACTGAATCCAGTAAGCTTATTTAAATTCACAAGTCATATGATATACATATATGTATGTATGTATGCAGACAAACAAATATAGAATTAGTATATGGGAAGCAAAGGATTTAGTATATTTACATACCTTTCTCGTCTCCGTAGAATATTAGACTAGATTCTTGATTCAACGTTGCGCAAATGCAACCCACGTGAATATTATGTTGCAAAAGTAAACAAAACGTTGTCTAAAGATGACCTCTAAAGATGGCAGTACGCTGAAAATGTACCGACTAGGGATGTTTAATTATAACAATATATCGATAAATGATATATATTGCAAGACTAAGGGCTTTCTGTATATTAATAATATAAGCAAAATTTGTATCACGAATAGACTAACGATATGCATTTATTCATTATAATATATAGCAAAATATATACGCAAAAATAGAACTATGATAAGGATAAATGATATATTTTTAGCTGTGTTCCAAATAATTTAATATGGATATGTGTTCATTTGGCAATATTAACATATGTAATATTAATGACGCAATAATAAAATATATATACCCTATGTTCTAGTTTCGTATTAATTTTTGTATATATTTGGAATGTATGTATGCATTGTATATTGGGATGGTATAGGCAAATAATGAAAAGCATCACTTTGACGTAAAGATCGCCAAATCCCAAGGGCTAACGTACCTTGGGTGCATAATAGTAGTAAAACTAAAGTTAATTTTGATCACACAGGTGACCAATCCTCGATATCTGACAATAAGTGACTGACTCACACTTTGAGAAAAGACTCAGAAAGCAACCGATTACATCGGTTCTTAAACGCGCTCACTCATGCACGGCTAGCAACCTTTTTATACCCTGAACCCATTCAAAATGGGAAATCAGGGTATAATGTTTTTGTTAAAATGTCAAATGTATATAACAGGCAGAAAGAGGCGTGGCAGAAGGAAATATATTCTTGATCAGGACGTCGAGCTAAGTCGATATAGTCATGTCTGTCGTCCGTCCGTCCGTATGAGCACTAACCATGGTTAGTATGGTATGGTTAGTGCCACTAACTTAGTGGTATGAGTGAACGCGTCGATCTCAGAACCTATAGGATCTAGAGACGTACAAATTTTTTTGTAGGTGTATCACGATCTAGTTTGTTTAAAAAAATCGATAACCCGTTTTAATATTATCGATTAAAAACCTTATCGAGCTTAATTTTTTAAACTCTATCGCTAACCATACGACACATAGATGGGACAACTAGAACAAACTTATTCATCAATTCAAGCAACCACAGGCAGCAAGAGTTTCGCACACAGGCACATAAATGCTCGTGCATGTAAGCAAGGGAACGAATTTCAATTTGGTGCGCTGCTGCTTGTGCGTACGTGTACATATATCACTGTAGCCAGATTTTGAGAGTCACTATAAGCTATTGCAGATTGACGAAAAAATAAGCTAGAATAAGCTAAAAATTAAAAAAAAGCTTCAAATATATGAAAATAATAGAAAATTGAATTTGCTTACATTTTTTCAATTTTTTTATTAAAGTAATGAAATAAAATGTCATCAACTACATTATTTGTTTCCGAATATTTTTCGGATGATTGAATTAATATTAGAAATTTTGTTGGGATTTTGTAATTATGGCAACATTTGCCATGACGTCGCAGTCTACATCTATATCACATATTTAAAAGAATAAACTTAGTATGCATACATTAAATAATTTAACATTTCTAAAACAAACTTATGCTTAATATTGCGTTTAAGCTTTTCAAGCACATTTGATTGCGCAATTTAGTTTTCGCAATATTCATTTGACTGAATACTCTTTTGTTTTGCTTGTACAAACTTTTGGCATTTTTATACCCTGAACCCATTGACAATGGGAAATCAGGATACAATATTTTTGTGAAAATGTATGTAACAGGCAGAATAGGGCGTGGCAGACCCCATAAAGTATATATATTCTTGATCAGCTCGGCAAACTGAGTCGATATAGCCATGTCCGTCTGTCCGTCCGTCCGTCCGTGTGAACACAGCGATCTCGTAAACCACAATAGCTAGAGATCTGAAATTTGAAATGTATACTCGTGTATACCCTACTCAGTACGAGTTTATTATTTTTTTTCGATAACTCATCCCATTTCCTTATTATCGAGGAAAATAATTGCTGATAATTTTGCTTCGTTTTTTAAGCGTAACTTGAATACCGTTATATATAACCACTAACCATACAACCACTAACCATGTTGTATGGTTAGTGATATAACCATGTATGGTTAGTGGCTGGAGTCTCCAAATTTTGGATTTAGATTCATTTATGATTTATAAAATTTTGATTTTTGTTATATTTTGGATACCGATATATAATTTAATTTTACAACCTAAAATTTTTTCTGTTTTAATAAATTCATAATTGAGTACAAGTTAAAACGTAGATCCGACGGGGTTCAGGGGATCTCCTAGTTGGGCACTACCGACTAGAGCTTTCTTACTTGTTTTTGTTTTATTTCGCTCAGGTTGTTCCCCAACCTTTTGATTGAGTTAACAGAAGCAAAAAGGCTTTTGCGTATGTAAGCGAGTGAGGTCTTCATAATATGGATGAAACTAAATTAAAGCGCGAATATAGTTATAATTTCAATGATACGAAATTATCGGCACAGATTAGAGTAAGAGACAAAAAGTTGTTAGAATATGAAGCATTCTTAGCGGCGATTTACGTGGATCCGCATGTCAATTGCATATTGAGAAATGATCAAAAAGGGCTTGCAAAACAAATTTTAAAGAAAATTGCATATTGTTTATTTGAATTGCAACAAGGAAGCTGTAGCAAATTAATGTGATGACCGTTTGCGTTAACTTTTTCAGTCATTTGTTCACAAGTCACATTGTCCAAAGGTCAATCGTATCTCACTCTACACAATGCTCGTTAACAGAGAGTCACAAGAATAGTCAACTCAAGGCTCTCAACAGAAACGGTTGGGCGGACTTACGGACATGGTTATATCGACTCAGCTCATTGTCTTGATCAAGAAGTATATAAAGAAGAAATACCAAAGTCAATTTAATAACTTTTAGTAGCTTATAGATAGACAGCTGTATTATACATTTTTGACGTAATCATAATGCAGCAGGCGCGGGTCAAATTTTTTTTCAAACTATCAAAAACAGATTTCGTTACCTTGAAATTGATAATACCTTTTTTAAATAATGGCTTCAAGTAAATTATACAAACCAAGTATGGGCTTTTCCCATATGATGAAATTTAGAGCTAGACTCACAAAATGTTGAACTTTATTTACCTTTTTGGACATCATATCCCAATTTCCAAAAAAACAATTAAATTGAAGCTTCGTTACAAATGTAGCCAATATTAACAAGTTAGAAGACTAGTCGGAATGCTCGACCACGAGAACATCTGAACGCCGGCGGATCTGCGTTTTTAAACATACTAGCTTAGATCATAGTTTATCATACTTATCTTTAAAAAGAAGTTCATTCATGTGCACAAGAACAACATTTCGCGCTTGCGCTTTGGCAAATAGACACATATGTATGAATGTTATTATCACGATCGAAAATTTTGATTAGGAAAGTCCATCTAGAAGAAAAGTTTTTAGATGCAGTCGCCTGTAATAACTGAAGAAAGCAGAGTGCAGCTTATGCGTGTTTATTGTTTGATATGTATGTACATATGTACTATATGTATAAAAGAAGCGTAGAAAGATTGGAATATTAATTCTTCGCAGGGTTCAGGGTATCTTCTAATCTGGCAGTTGATCGGGTAGTTGATTTCTATGGAGCTTTGCAGCTTTACACGGGAGAACATTATTGCTGTTCGTTACAATTGGGATGGTAAACATGCTCCCAGTTAAAGAAGTTGTACTGACCTAAGGTTTTCTTAACGAAATCATCGTGCACGTAGTACTGAATGTAGCTTAACTGTTGCAACTGCTTGATATATCTATCTTGGCTGCAATATTCAAGTACTTTGCTGTGCTCATCACTATTTGGTTTGAACTGCACCGTTGTCTAAATATTGATTTCAGCGTGTGCAAGCAGAAGCATCATGAAAGAACATTTTTGAGTTTTACGTCATGTGTAATGGAAATTGCGTTGCGTTGTCGGCAACTAGTTTTTTTTCTATATTAAATTAAATTTGAATTCAGAATCCGTACACAAATACAATACTTTAATCCTGTCATTTAAATTTAAAGTTAATTTGGGGTATAGAAAATATGACAGATCTGTGCACAATGTATGCTGTAATAAACAATTTTTGGTACACATTAAATTCCCATTGTTGGAAATCGAGCTGATTCGATATAGCTATGTCCGTCTGTCCGTCCATATGAACGCAGCGATCTCGCAAAACACAAAAACTAGAATTGAAATTTTTAAGTGTACTCGTGTATACCATACACAATACGAGCTTATCATTTAGTTCGATAACTCATCCAATTTTCTTATCGCTAAAATTCGATAATTTGAATTCAATATAGAAAGAGCTATAGATTTCTGATTTACTGTGTACGTCGGCGTAATGAATACAGGATTTTGTAATTTGTTGAGTTTTGTGTAAACTGTGCAGTAGGCAAACCGCGTGTGCATAATGCATAATGCAAGCGTAAAATAATTGGAATATCGGCTCTTCACTGGGTTCAGAGTATATCCTAGTCAAACACTCTTGTTTCTTTTTTTTTTTTTTTTTTTTTTTAATTTATGAATGCAAGTAGAAGTAAATATTTGTAATATTAACGGTTTTGTATTCAGACATTGACTGCATTCTGAAGTGCACTTTTATCATCTACAATAATATTAGCAGCTGCTGTGGTTGTATTAGAGCTAAGTAACTGCTTGGTCGATGAGCTGGATGAGTAGCTGTCACTAGAGCTGCGTGTAGAAGCCGAATTGCCGCTTACCGGACTGTCCAACATATCTGCAAATTTATAGTGTTTTATAGACATATAAGCAGACATGTTTGACGCGCTTACCGGGAAGTGAGCTTACATTATTGCTCTTTAAATCAACTCCAGCACTAGGAGCTATAACATTAGGGCCAACAATATTACCCGCTGACGTTGATTTTTTTTTTAGATTTTGATTCCTTTTTACCATTGTGTTAAAACCGACCCCGGTAGCATTAAGTACATTTATGTCGCAATTACCATGATTCAAAGCAGCGCAGCTACAACACAAGGAATCACCGCTCTTTACTCGCTCTGAAGAATACAACGGACTAAGTATGTTGCTTTGAATATCATCAGGTGTATAGTAATCAGAATCCTCAGCACTCAAGTTGGTTGCCAATAGACTTGGATCTATCGGTGGCGCATTAGAATTGGCATTGTTTCTTGAGTTAGACATTTCTACATCACCCCCACCATCAAGACTAACGCTGACTGCAGTATCATTACCGCGTTCGTTTGTTATCATATCCTCGTCGTCACTATTGTCGAGACTATCCAAAACTAGCTTAACTGATTTATTTGAACTATTCTTGCTATGTGTCCCTGACGATAGCAATGGTGACAACTTTTCGTTCTCGCTATCTTCATCATCGTTCTGAATGGCAGCGCTACTCTTCTGGTAATTTAGACCATTGCGCTCGTTGATTATATGCACATCCTGTTTCTCGGGAGATGAACAAAGTGTTGTCTTGCGAGAGGTGTAGGTAGACGGAGACTTCTTCGAATTGGTTTCCATTTCCATCACTGAAAGTATGGAGCTATCTCTAACAGCGTTAGTAAGTGTACCCACTTCATTGGTGGTGGTGCATGTAGAAGCATTCTTTTTGGTCTTTGGCCGGCGTTGGCTACCCGATTTAATCGGCGAAGTTGTTTTTATGTCACCACTTGTCATCGTTGAAGCGGCCATCGAAATGCTATCCGTAATGTCATGGTCACTTTTTCTATAGAAATATTTAAAATTAAAATTGATTATGATTAGTCGTAACTTAAATATTTTCAAGGGAATATAAATATATTGTACATGTCACACTTTCACACGTTAACACAACATTGAAAATGGAAATTCAGGGGATGGTGGTTTTGTTAGTTAGAAGTTAACCCTCATAAAGTATATGTATTCATAATCAGAATCAATAGCCGATTCCATTTATTCCTGTCCTATAAGCTATAACAGCGAATATAACACCTCCCCTGTAGCAGGCGGTGATCAAGTTTCTTTAAATAAGCGACATCGGTGTTATATGTATTTCTTTCAGCATATCTAGCATATCTTTAGAGCTAGAGTACGGTACATCCGATTTTGTAGATACCGGATCCCAATTTTACGAAATCAATAAATAATAATAGTTAATATTAACAAGTAAGAAGGCTCTAGTCGGGAGTGCCCAATTAGGAGATACCCTGAACCCTGTCGATCTGCGATTTTAAATATACTCCATAGTATAAGCCAAGTAGCATATACTTATACAGATTTTTGAACTCGTGATAGTGTGAACATAATAGCATAAGAAAAACCGACATCGCTAGGCTCGAACACACAACTATCAACATCGCCAATTCGTTGCTCGCGCGCCGTCTAGCTAACTTAAACTAAAATAACAGCTGCTAATTTACACACAATTCAATCAAACTGCTAGCCACATGCTGTTGCCAACTGGCCAAGCGTTTTGTTTAATAACTTTTCTCTTATTTGACTAATTTCAATAAAACTTTCAGCATATGATCTACATATTCGCTTGAATATTTATCAATTTTCTAAAAATGCAAATGCAAAATGCACTTTAGTTTAAATTTGGAGCCGGTATACAAAATATGAGAAAAATCAAAATTGTGTAAAATAAACATGAAACTAAAAGCAATATTTTGAGGCTCTAGCTTCAAAGACGTACGAAATATACATAGCTGATAAACTGGCTTCCGAAAACGTTTTTAATGACAACATTAAAACGGAATACTTATCAATTTTTTTAAACAAACTCGATTTGCCATTTTCAATAGATGACGGCCAAAAAATATATTATTTAATTTTACAAGCTCAAATTTTTTCTGCGTTAATAAATACATAACTGAGTATATTTAAAAAAGCAGATCGGACGGGGTTCAGGGGATCTCCTAGTCGGGCACCACCGACTAGAGTTTTCTTACTTGTTTATAATGCAAACGGACATAATAACTGACAGACTGGCAAACAAGTCATTGCTACAGTACATCGACGATAGCTTATTCGTTCGGCGCTATATATGGAAGCATATGTTGATTATTTAATATAATGTAGTTGACTATAATAGCTTTAAAACAAAAATTTTATAGATTTTTATATTTGTTACTCGTTATAAAAATAGAGAATTAGGTAAATCTGATAGACTTAAACTATTATCGAATACAGTCAGCTATACAAAACACGATAATTTAATACACAAGTTTGGTTTACCCAATTAAACTGACTTAATCAAAACAATGTATAAAACGCTCGTTTAAAGAACGCTAACCATTTCGCTTTTATTGAAGCTAGAGACTTGAAATTTTAAATACACATATATACTCGTGGGTTCCCTCGTCTGATAAAGTGTAAAGATTTTCCCGATTTGCCCACTAGGGACGTGGCATATCGAAAAATACTATATCCGGTATCTCAGAAATACTACTATTTAAAGAGCTAGACTTGAAATTTTGAATATATACTCACGCTGTTATCCCAAGATCAAAAGGATATGGTGGATATATCTACCCCCATTGGAGGTGTGGCAAACCACAAAAGCTTATATCTTTTAAAGTTTTAGAGCCAGAAGCTCAAAATTGGATAATTAGTTATAATTATAGTTACTGGTGCCCTCAATCGCCGAGCAAAAAATAATGTGTACGGCATTACCCTAGACCCCAAGGATTACCCAAAAATTATATGTCTACGGCCACTGGCATGGCGTGAAAAATTGGGAAAAACTGTATCTTCTACAGCTTTACAGTTTTACAGTTCAAGATATATAAGAATATGTCTAAATCACTATATAGTCAGATCCGATTTACCAAGTCCCAAGTGGGCGTGGACAACAATTTTTAAATTAATCTTTATAGGATCTTAACAGTCACACGTGCCAAATTTGGAGATTCTAGCTCTAAAACTGTAGAATATACAGTTTTACCCGATTTGCCATGCCCCCAATGGGCGTAGATATATCCGCCATATACTTTTGATCTTGGGTTGTCAACGTGAGTTTACGTTCTAAATTTCAACTCTCTAGCACTTCACCTAACGGGGTTTCTGACATACCGGAAATGCATTTTCTAATTTGCCGCGCCCCTAGTGGGTGTATCCTGAAAATCTTGTAACTTTATAATTCGAGGGTATACAGAAGTATGTGCTCCAGCATCAATATTGGCGAAACAGCAAGACGGACATTGCACAAAACCATATACTCATTTAACTTTCGTAAATGAGTATGAAAATATGAAATATATTCTCTTTTTTTTTTTAAAAAGATACTATAAATTATTGGACGAAAATTGGAGCCTCCTATGAAATTTTTATGTTTAACGATCGCGCCTCTATCTGTGTACAAGTGAAAATATTTACATACATAAGTGTAATCTAAACAAGAAAGCTACATCAACTTTGAAAGCTATAAAAGTTTATTCAAAAATATTAGGCATACGGTCACTGTGCGCGTAGCAGTAGTATAAAGAAATTTGAATTATATTTGCTTGGCACTAACGCTGCAGCTGTTTCGTCTTCCCTTAGCCTCATAGCATGGAAAATACCTTATTGAATAAATGCAGCTCTTATGGAAATTGAATTATTATTATTCAGGGAAAAAGAAAAATAAACGAATACAAGAATAGGTTAACGTTATTTTAGATCAATTCATAGATAATAAGTCGTTAAGCTTTATGTTGAAAGCTGTATGCATGTGCATACATATATATTTCAAAGGAACGATAATTTACAATAAACTGTCATTGTGGATATGATTATATAGTATATAAATTGACAAATATTGTATTCGTTGCAGGCTACTGTAAAACTGGACAAAAACCATGTTTTATTTATATTAGTATACACACCTGACACGACCCACATACTGCGGAGGACCATTCAGGGCTTCTATAAGTGAGACGGGTATATACCCTGGAGGAACATCTGGAGGGGCCGGCTCGCCAGCCACTGAAGTCGGCGTATTCTGGTGCAGCATGTGCGTGCTGATTCCCTTTTGAACGGCTCGTATTTGTAAAAGTGCACGAAATGGCGCTCGACAGATGGGACAGTTATTGGCTTGGTAACGCAGAGAGTCGGCACACGAGTTACACAGGCACAGATGGCGACAGGGCAAAATAAGTGTGTCGCGCGTCTCGCTCATGCAAATAACACATTCACTGCCATGATCGTCGATTTCTTCATCCATGGAGGTTTTATTTACAGCTTTGTTTTCAATGCCGTAGATCTCTTGCAGCAAGTAGCATAGACCGTCAACAAAAATTTTCTGCTTAAGCGCACGTAGTACATAACTGCATGTTTCTGGATGGTGATCTATCACGCAAATTGTAGTATGCGACTGACGACATTCTTCATTACCTTCTTCGATGACACAATGTATAGCTACGGGGTATTGCTCGCGGCCGGCATTGTATATAAGATCATCTTCAGGTATTAACTGTGGGTTAAATACGTGACTGGGTTGTGAGAAACATTGATTGATACCTTTCTCATAATGGTAAGTATCAGATGTAAGAGAAAATCCTTCGCGGGGAGTTAGTTTGATGCCACTCGAACTCACATCTTCTGTGCAAAAGTAATACACGGTTATAGCACATTTTACGTCCGAGTCGAATGTAAACTCAATATTGTAGAAATAATTTGGTGGCACCGTCTCTGTCCCGCTGCCTACTCCACCCATATTACAGAGCACATTGCCGTCCACTTCCTCAATAGATGCTGCTTCAGTAATTTCTGTAAGTTTCTTATTTTTTTCATTTTGCTGCAAAGTCTCAGTATCAGCACAGCTTGACTTTTTGTCATTTGGTACTTTTACAAAGCGCACAGATTCTTTTCTTATGTTGACGAGACTTTTGAGAGTTTTGGTAGGTTCGTTAGCCTGAGGCGGTGGATAGGGAAACGCCGTGGGGCGATTACCCAGGAAATTAAGATCCGCATTCTCTCCAAATAAATATGACTCTGGCTGGGGCGTGTCAAATCGCTCACCACCCATTATAAAGTGGGTGCCAAAGAAATTACCAATACGAGGTGGATATTTATAGGCATGATTGGGTATATGGTCTGCTTCCTCGACAGCTGCGTTTTGTCTGCTCACAAAATTACCCATTTCTGCAGAAGTATTTATTAGTTTCTAGCTTTCACCCCGCACTGTTTTCTGTTTTGTCCTTAGATTAGTAATACAGTAGTGATGCTAAATCGGAACATCGATTTTTACTCGATGTTTTTATCGATGTCTGTCGCTGCTTAGTCGATGTAAATACAAATTGTTTCGTAATTATTTAGTTCAGTTTCCGTTGAAAAGGGTCGACAAAAGCAGAGAGTATTGCAAAATCCATATAGTTTTACAAAACGCTTTCGTTTCCGTTAGCATGAACAAGTTTTTTTTGCCAGTATATTTAAATATGAAAAATAACATATATTGTTACAGTGCCAAAATGAGTAGAACATTGACTGAATTTAGAGTTGATTATTGTTGATTATTTAAAAAAAAGCCGTTAAGATAAATTAAATTCAACTGCTTAGAATTGAAACAGAAGTAAACATTTTTCATTTAAAGATAAATTCGCAAAGAAATTTACAAGATTTTTTGGGTTTCTGTTATGATTTACTGATTTTTTTACATCAGATTAATTATCCTTACTAACATAATATTCACTAACTAACTAACTAACATAATATTAAATTATTAATTTGGACTTTATTTCCAAGAGCTTAACTAATCTTTTATCGATCTAAGGGAAATATTCGAATATATGTCTAATAATACTAGGTAATACCACTAACCATACAACACATAGATGCGTCAACTAGAACAAAGTTATTCCACACTGAAAAACTTGTGCGTGGTGGACCACTCAACTTCGTATTTGCTCGGCTCGGTCGGTTTAGGCTCAGACAGTAAAAATATGGTCCGGCAAAATCAGTGCGCTGCGAGCGCTCAACCGAAATGGTCCCATTCTTATATGAAGAACCACTATATGCTATTTTTTCCTTACTCTCTCTCTCTCTCTCTGCTCTGCTGTCTCAAGTACATATACACGTACGCACAAGCAGCAGCGCACCCAAACAGTGTTGCCATTTTGGCTATTTAATAGCAAATCTAGCTATTTTTCAAAGCGATATGCTATACAAATTTTGAAAATGCTATTAGCTATATTTTTAGCTATTTTACAAAACGTAGCAATACTACGCAAAGTTGACAACATATCGGTAGAAAGTGTGTTTCGGGCCAATAAACCTAGTATATTGCCAATTCTTGAATACTTTCAATTCAAAAATATTGAAAATATTTTAAGCCAATTTGAGAAAATACATCTTGTAAAGTGGCCCAACACTTCAGATAATGTAAAGTTTTGAGCGGAGGCCCTGAAATTTACAGATGCCTGTGGTGTTCCAATTTTCAAGCATTTGGGCGGGTTCGCGTTGGAACTCCTTTCACTGTCATGGTCAAACGCAAAGATGTAAAGGATTTTAAGCCAAATGAATTTGGTAGAAACAAATTTGCGAAATCGAATGCAAATAAAGACGTTGGACGCTATTTTAAATATATGTATAAGGTATGCTTTATTGGAAATTACGCTTTAATATGTTAATTAAATTGTTTAATTTAAAGATATGGTTTGTGCAGAAATGACAAGTGCTGCCGTAACTATACTGTGACGTCATAATATTTAAATATGATAGCTGGTAGTGAAGAATACAACAATAATCCCGAAGAGGATATTGACAATATTGTAACGTTGTTTGAAACAATTTAAAAAAGTAATAAAAAAACAAAAAAAAGTATAAATAATTTTAGCTATTTTTTCAACTATTTTTTTATTTTTAGCTATTTTGAGCTGTTTTCAGAGTTAGTTTTGCTATTTTTTGGTCTCAAAATCTGGCAGCACTGCACCCAAATTGAAATTTGTTCGTCGAGACGTTTCATTCTTTGTGTGTTGTATAGTTAGTGGTCGTACTCATAAAAATATCGAAAAATAAGTATCGAGTCTAAAATATCGGTATCAATAACGAACATACTCGATACCAAAAAGTATCAATACTTTTTTCGTGTCCCTAGCTGCGAGCGTTTAACCGAAATGGTAAAATTCGCATATGAAGAGCCACCATATGCTATTTTTTCCTTACTCTCTCTCTCTGCTCTGCTGTCTCAAGTACATATACACGTACACACAAGCGCACCCAAATCGAAATTCGTTCGCCGAGACGTTTCATTCCTTCCCTTCCCAGCTAAGAGTATATCAAATTACTGAAAGGGTATGCCATGCTCATGTAAAATGTTCAGATTTTTATACTCTGTTCCCAAAGGGAAAAAGAGTATATTGGTTTTGTGCAATGTCCGTCTTGCTGTCCGTCCGTTTGTCCGTCTGTCCGTCTGACCGTCAGTCCGTCTGACCGTCAGTCCGTCTGTCCGTATGAACGCAAACCATTTCGACGCTATTGAAGCTAGAGACTTGAAATTAAACTTAAACTGCGCAGTAGCAGAGCAAGTGCGCGAGTGTGTATGTGTGTGTGTGTGTATGTGTTGTATATACATATGTGTATATAAAAGAAGCGTAAAATGATTTGAATATCGCATCTTCGCAGGGTTCAGGGTATCTCTTAGTCGAGCAGTCTTGACTAGAGCACTCTTACTTGTTTCTGTTGACCTCTGAAATCAAAGGTTTCTTGCGCGGAGTTCGTGCGTTGTACCCCTCCTTGTGCAGCACATTTCGCACAGTATACGGATGAACCGCAACACCTGAGGTCAAAAATATGTCCTTCTATATTTTTCACAAAAATTTGGTTGGATCCTTGTTTATTGTGGCCAGGATTTGGCGTTTATCTCTGGCACTGAATATTTGGGGCACGGCCAGATCGGGGCAAAACTACAAGTGTTGCTGTTTTTCCGCAGGAATTTATAATGACTTAGACACTAGAAGGATATCGCTTAATTGTTCAGCCAATTTCACGTACACCTTAGTCCACTATGTGGAGCTATACCATAATTAGACGCATTTCTATTGGGATTTGCTTGTCTCGACCCAAAAGGACCGTTTACTCTCGCAAAAATGGCCCAAATGAAATTCCAATGCATAATAACTCAAGTATGTGAGTCGAAGTAAAGGAAAAATGAAGATTCCCGTTGGAAATATTAAGCAACACCTAACGGTAAACGCTACAGATGAAGTATACGTAAATTTTTTTTTGCATGCTTTTTGGCACTTTTTCCGTTTCTGGTCCATAAAAGAAGGAACCAAATTTTTTTCACCTACTCCGTAAATAAATGCCTGCTCTAATTATAAACTTACCATAGTCAATCAATTTTCATATCATATTAAGGGTATTTTTAACAATAAATATGCATGTAGGGAGTGTACGTAAACTTTATTCGCTTACTTTCGATTTAATGCTTGAAATAATTGACCATTTAATATTAATATAGTTTTTGCATAGACTAGGTTAGTTATTTCGTGTTGCTCGTATGTTGGTAATGCTTCAGACGACGAGCAATCATAAAAATTATGATTATTATTATATTATCATTAAAAGACTCAGTAGGTTACGCAAAGAAAATGTGACGTCACACTTTCAAATTAACAGGCAACTTTTAAGTTAACAGACTGCTTTGCATAAAAATTAAGTGTGGACACACTTGCATGGCACCGTTTTATTTTTTTGGATAGCTTATAAAATCATCATATTCATACGAACGATTGAAGCGAGCCAAATTTATAAAAATTCTACTCATTTACATTTATATTTACAATTTTAATAACATATACATATATTTATTTTGAATCGGAAGTTAATTCGAGCGGCTACTTTAGCAAATTCAGATAAACTTTAAAATGTAATATGCCAGAAGCCCCCCTATGGGAACAGAGTATCACGCAGTCGGTTGCGCCCGACTGCAACATTGTTTATTGTTATTATTATTTGTATGAAGGGTATGAAACCCTCGATGCGCTTAACGAATATGCTTACATGTACATATGTACCTACATACACACACACATACATATTATGTATATGCATTTGTGTGCGAAACTCCACTCTTGCTGCCTGTATGTGTGTTTGTGTACTAACCCAACCATTTTTGAGTTCAATACAATATTCTAAAATGCTTTCTATGAAAATGTTGACATCTGCTTCTGTATCTGGAAATTGTATTCCAGATGAAGATCTTATGTTGGCCAATATCATAAAAGATACATAGCTGTATTTCATTAGCAATGTGCCGTGAATTTGTCTACAGATATTGAACCTTTAGATAATGATTTAGAAATGGAATTGTTATTAGATGCAACCATTGTAAATATTAAAAATGCTTTTAATGAAAATACATTGCGATATTTTGCTGGGTATCTTCTGCACAAGCTGTTGCCAAAAAACTGATTGCGAAGATTTTACTAATCTTTTAAAGTCATCAGATGAAATGCATTGTCTGAGTATTTGATACTCAATAAAAATGTACACTACATAAATCAATACCTTAAGTTGGCCATTTTTACCATTTAATTAAACTGAATTTCGACACATTTAAGAAAATGTTCGACAAGAAGCCATACATACATACATACATATATCGCACGAATTAAAGAAAAAATTGTTCTGTACTGTATGCACGCAATAGCAAAATCATCTTTAGATAATGAGTGTTTGTTTTAATTTTAAAAGGAAAGAATTGTAAATGGCTTATAGAAAACATTGTTCGTATAACCAACAATTTAAGTAAAAAAAATTAAAAATGATTCTTGAGTAAGTAATTTGATTTTATATAAATTTTGGCACGCTTCGTAACAATAGAAAAACCTCTGAAGTAATAACATTTAACACTTCCTCTGCAAATCTAATGCAAAACCGTTCACTCAATTAAAAGCCCGTGGTAGGCACACGCCAAAGCACACGCACCTTGGGTATTTACAATTTCCACAGGCAGCAAGAGTTTTGCACACATCCACACAAATGTACACATGTAAGCAAGGGATTGTAAGTGTGTGTGCATACTCGTCGCAAAAACATATTCGGTAAACGCATCAACAATTTCATACCCTTCACATATTTATATATTATTTACATACTATGTACATATCTATAAGTATATATTTGAGAGAGCAGAGAGAGATAGAGAGAGAGAGAGAGAGAGAGAGAGAGAGAGAGAGAGAGAGAGAGAGAGAGTAAGCAAAAATAAGCATATAGTGGTTTTCTATATTAGAATTCGAGAATTTCGGTTGAGCACTGATTTTTCCGTACCATATTTTCACTGCCCGAGCCTAAAGCGACCGAGCCGAGCAAATACGAAGTTGAGTGGTCCACAACGCACAAATTTGTAGCGTTGTAAAAGTTTGTTTTAGTTGGCCCATCTATGTGCTGTATGGTTAGTGGTAATAAAACTAACCATGGTTAGTGGTAATACCACTAAGCATACTTACGCAGTTCCGTTACTCTTAATGTAAACTAACAGTTATGTTGTGACGTCAGATTTTCACATTGTGCTCTGTTATCCCAGGTGAAGTTTGGCGGGCACTTAAACTGCATAGCAAACAAAATAAAGTATTTAAAAGCTAATTCCAATACATTGTAAACACCATAACAATGGTCAATCCTTTATTTTATTTCCTTAAAATACAAAAAATTGGTAGATAATGCCATTAACTGTGAGGTATTTTGGCAGCAGCTATGATATGCCCAAAATAGATAATATGTCAGAAATAATGGTTAATAGACAGAGTTAACTGAGTTTTCGCCATAAGTAATGCCTATTTTTGTTAATCTATCTAAATATTTAAGTATTTTACACGTTGGAGGTACATCAATAAAGCTGCTGCTCACACCTACAGCAATGTCAGAAACATTTCAAAGAATGCTTAAAACACAGTGCAGCACTTAAAAAATCGAAAACTGCATATGATTGTTTGTTTAAAGCCTAAAGAAAGAGATAACCTGCCTAAACCTGTTTCAGAAATCTTGGCAGAAGCTAACAATGCTGCACATCATCTTTGGCCATCAGATTCTCATTATAATGATAGAAAGTGGTAGATATAATGATGTGGATTGATGGGAAACGAATAATACGTATTAATACTATTTAGTTTTGCAAATTAAAGCCTTGAAAAAAAAGATAAAGCTATTAAACACGAAATTAAAGGTGGTCAACGAATTACGTAAGCAATAACTGCATAGAAAACGGCTTAGATAAAAAAAAAAAAAAAAAAAAATAGTGAAACCATTATATTGTCCGATTTAAGAATTTATATATAACTAGTAATAAGGCACACTTTATGTTTTTATTTTGTCTACTGGCCTTAAGCACTAACCATACAACACATACATACATAGATGCGACAACTAGAACAAACGTTTTCTAAAAATTTGTGCGTTGTAGACCACTCAACCTCTTGTTGTATGGTTAGTGCTTTCATGTTCATCAAGCTATGTTTAAGGCCAACTAAAAATATTCATTTCTGTCGATAATAATTTCTTTATTATTGAGTGAAATGAAAACAAATTAAATGAAATTAAATTAAAGTCTTAAACATATACATAACTAAAACAAGAAAGAAAACTCTTGTCGGTGGTGCCCGATTAGGAGATCTCCTGAACATCGTCCGATCTTTGTTTTAAAATATACTTTCTTACTTTCCTTAATGGAAAGATCATACAATTTAGGTTCCTATCTGTGGTCAAAAGTAGTCTACCTGTAACATTTGCGATTTTAGGCAATCTTTAGAGAGTGTCTATAGTGACTCAGCTACGGCTTTAGCTCCATGATACAGTTTTACCAGATTTGCCAGTCCCCTATAAGAGTGCTTAAATTAAAATATTTATTAAATGTTGTTTAATATATACCATATACTGTTTAATTAAAGATTAAAGATCTGAAATTTTGAAAATATATAAATATACATACATATAGGTTTGTATGTAGCTCGAGCAAAATCAAAAAAAAGATTGATGTCATATATGTACATATGTATGTATGCCTATTAATGGCGTGGCAAATCGGGCAAAGGTGTTACTTCAACAATAATATTAATAATTATCATCTTTATTGATTTGTTAAAAATTATATATAAACATACATGTACATGTTTGTATGTGCCTATGTAAGTATGTCAGTTAGGGGCGTAGTAAGTCGGAAAAATCTACATCTTCAAAGTTTTGAACGTAGACCCTAGACTGGAACAACTGTACATCCACTATATATTATATGTATATGTATATGTATATATTATTTGGGTAGCCTATGGGTCTTATGTGTTTTTATTTGAGGTCAATATACACGAATATGTACAATATATTATGTGTTTATATTCATTTTTGGGTATCTTGGACTACAAACTGTAAAAGTTTATCTATATAGTGGATATATATATATATATGGTTTGAGTTAATACAGAGAGGGATAACCCCAATATAGTCTTCAATTTGAGAACGAGTGTAACTAACGCTCATTCGCACAGACAGAGTCATTGAACAAATATTTGCTATTTTTTTTTTAAATCTTGACGATCATCTACGAAAAGCTTAATTTCCGAAACGGTACTGACCGAACATTGCTAAAACCGTGTGCTTCATTATTTACATACATATGCACATATTTGAAGGTACAGTATACATATGTCTGTCTGTATGTATATTTATATCAACACATTTTCTCTCATACACACATTTCTCTCTTTACTTTAAGGACAGGCAAAAGCTCATCCAAAGAGAAAAGCATTAACTGAGAAAATTTACCAAGGAGCAAATGAAAACACTACTCTACAAATTTAATAATATACACATACATTTGGTAAGTGAATAGTACGCGTCTAAAAACGCTGGGTCTTTAATATTTAAAAAAGTATTCATATGCATATCATGTATGAAGTATATCAGATGCACGGTATTTCGACACTTAGAATTGGTTTTATATACAATATACATATATGTATGTATGCATGTAGATATTTACATATGTATATAAAATTGGAAAATGAAGCTATAAAGTGCAGAGCTGATTTTAAATGTCTCATTGTGACATTGACTGGTTTATATATTTAGATAAAACAATAATTAAAAATATAACTTATTTTCCCATCGATGCGATATTGATATATGTAACTATCATTAATTATCTTAAAATCATATAAATTGTATATAATTGTTATTCGATCCCATATACAAACATACATATGTATGTATTTTCTACAGCAAAAAGACAGATTACAAGTACAATAAAAAAAAAAACAGAAATAAACAGTGTGTATTTTAATTTGTTCACTTGTTTGTGTTACGGAGTGTAATCGACCTTTATTATGGAAACAGGGCGTAAAAGCTATAACAGCAGCACAGCAGCAGTAGGCCGCAGCAATAACAGTAGTATCAGCAGCAGCGGCGGCGGCAGCGACGCAACGTTTGGCGCTTTATGTACATACATACATTGTATGTATAAATACCCAGAGTCAAACGCGAATGCTTTCATTCTCCTCTAGTGTTTAAAGTGACATGAAAGTGACGACATTGGTGCACTACATCAAGTCATGTATCAGCATGTCCAACCAAGCAACACAAATCATATTTATGCCGATGGTGAGTGGACTTACACGCTTTCAACTTGCAAATCAGCTACTAGTATGAAAAATATTATGTAGCTATAATTCATTTGTGCTTTTCCTCTCAACATGTTACATATATATTTTTTTGACTGGTGTGAATTTTTTTTTGTGCAATATTTGTTGTGTGTTAAGTGGCAGATCATACTGACATAGGCATCTAGTGTGATGCAGCATGTGACACCGTTTCGGTTGTGTTTATAAAAGAAAAACTTACTAATCGCATTTGGATGATATCAATATATACATAAACTTGATGTTGTGAAATAATACTAAGTAAAATAAAAAAAAACAATGTTTTGGGCGTCTCACTGACAGAGCTGAGAGCTGAAACCCTAATATAACTCAGAATCCATATGCAGTCATACGCATGCGCTAAATAGAAAAAAACGGGTAAATATTTGGCGGGGAAGTGCACACTGTGCTGTGCGACACGTACACTAGTGGATGAGTAGTTGCAAAACAGCTGTTGCAGTCTTTATAGCTAGTTAAGTCTAATGAAAATACATTTCAGAGGGCCAAAACAGCGTAACAGTGCAGCAAAGAGACAATCATACCCTCCCGCTCCTCATAAAACGGTTTCCATATATTATTTTTGCCTTTTCAGTACTTCTCAATTACTTAAAATGCCGTTGGAAAAAAATGTAATATATAGAACTATTAGTTTTGCGTATAGTATGTAATGCATTGTATATTATATATTATGTATACATATTTATAGTATATGTATATGTATTGTGTGTGCTTGGAGCCATGAAAAACAGAAATTGTTTAAGTATATACGTATGTATATCTGGAAATTATTTTTTAAACAAATTAAAAGTAATCACTCGTTGCACACGTTATTACGTAATGTTCCAACATTTGAAAGCTGATACCTTTCTGAATATGTACATAGCCGTAACTGTACCGGTAAAGCGAAGATGTTTTGAAAACTAAAATTATTTTTTATCGGTGTTTTTTTATGGTGTTTATCCTTATTGGCGTTGTATATGATAAAAGGGCTACTTCAGATACACATCCAAATTTGAAAAGAAATTAAATTATCAATAAACTATTTTTAAACTCACCGTCACAGTAATCACACCAGTGTCGTAAGGTCTACAAAATGCAACAGTACTCAAAAAATATTTATATGTCAAATATAAACAAGTAATAAAACTCTAGTCGGTGGTGCCCGAATAGGAATACCCCCTGAACCCTGTCCGATCTGCGTTCTTAAATATACTCAGATGTATTTATTGACGCAGAAAAAATTTATTAAAATAAAATAATAATAAAAAAATTTCAAGTCTCTAGTTCTTATATGTTCTGAGATCGACGCATTCATACATACGGACCGACGAACAGACAGACGGACGGACAGAGATAAATCGACTCAGCTCGTCTCTTTGATCAAGAATATATGTATATACTTTATGGGGTCTGCCAAGCCTCCTTCTGCCTGTTACATATATTTGACATTTTAACAAAACCATTATAGCCTGATTTCCCATTTTCAATGGGTTGTTTTTTTCATAATTGAATTTTGCAAGCTTACATTTTTTCTGCGACAATAAATACATCTGAGTATATTTAAAAACGCAGATTTGACAGGGTTCAGGGGATATTCCTATTCGGGCACCACCGACTAGAGTTTTATTACTTGTTTATACTCATTCACGAAAGTGAAATGAGTATATTGGGTTTGTGCAATGTCCGTCTTGCTGTCCGTCCGTCTGACCGTCCGTCCGTCTGTCCGTATGAACGCAAACCATTTCGCCGCTATTCAAGCTAGAGACTTGTTATGGTGGATGTATCTACGCCCATTGGGAGCGTGGTAAATCGGGTAAAACTTTATCTTCTACAGTTTTGAAGCTAGATTGCCCAAAATTGGCGTGTGAGTTACTGTTTAGATCTTATAAAGATCGATGAAAAATTATAAATTATATATTATTATGAGTGTTCTACAATCGGTAACGCCCGACTAAAACGTTTTTACTTGTTTTTAAAAATAATATTTTACGTTTGTCGTTCAACTTATTTTTGTCCTTAGATTTTCCATTTTCAATTTTCCATAATTGATCTATAATTTACATACCTTTTTTTAAACTAGCTGAAGAAGTTAAAAGAGTATATTGGCTGGCTGCATTGTTCGACTTGCTGTCTGTTCGCTTATCCGTATGAACGCAAATCATTTTGCACGTATTTAATCTTAGGGGCTTAAATTGTGGAATACCGTTAGCATGTACTTATAAGATAACATATTTTCCCCTCTACGGATGCTATTTGGGAGTTTAAATATATATATACTATATGTAAATGACCACCAGATCAAAATTGTACATACATGTATATGCATAGTTTCTCCTATTGTGGGCGTGGGTAATTGTGGATAAATTTATAGATTAGATGAGAATAGATTAACCTTCTATAATCAATCAAAATTCATATACTTTATTTACATATGTATAATTAAGCCTACATTAAAAAATATGTATAATTATATTATATTTATAATGTTAGCGGCAATCCTGCTTATGAAGCTGTGAATATATACATATGTATGTATATATTTAAAACAGTAGCTATACGCGAAGTTTATTATTATTTACGAAGCTGTTGTTATTTATATTCCAGTCAAATAATTTATGTTGAATATATATAAGTTATAACCTTATACGGACCCATAGTGTTGGCTGTGGGAAGAATAAATGCAGTTATCTGTTCACTTGTGTGTTAAGCAAGTTGAAGTCTGAAACTTAAATGATCTTCAAGTTACGCAAACTCAAATTTAAATTATAAAAAGCAAATGGAATAAGAAAGAAGAAGATGGATCCAAGAAATAATTAAAGAGTATTGCGTATGGTACATAAGAATATATATTTAAAGTATTAAGGCTCTAGCTTTTGTGAATTACGGCGGACAAACTGACTTAGGCTAGACTTTGCAACTCGTCCCGATTAATAATATATATTATTAATGGGGTGTCATGCCTATTGCAGACATTTGTAAAAAACAGTATACATTTATGTCTCGTAAATGTCATTAGTGCTGTGAAGCGCCATAAGTGGTCTGCTTAATCATTAGTCTATGTGTCTATATGAATTCACCTCTTTTTGTTTATGAGCGTAATAAAGCAGGCTAGAATGTTTAAAACAGCAGTATTTTTGGCGTGAAATACAGGATATCTGGAAGTGCAGCTTACCTTGAGAGCTTTCTTATTTTATTTAACATTAACATATGGTATGGAATAGCATGTGAGCGTGTCCCGAAGGAAAATACGACACCAGTCCAACTGTAAAAGTACGGCGTCTGCTATTTTACTTCTTTGTTATGCTTATTCACGAAGTGAAATGAAAATGAATTCGTTGCTTAAAGACTTCAAATTGTGTGTGTCTCAGAAACCCTGTTATTTAAAGTGCTAGAGAGCTAAAAATTTTTTAGTGTATACTCGCGTTGACAGCACAAGACCAGATATTCTGCATTCGGTAGCGCCCGATTACATCGTTCTTACTTGTTTTATTAGAATTTATGCAAAAAGACCTTGAAGCTCGTCGCCTGCAATAACAGCTATGATGTTTATTTACAATACTTTCATTTATGCACAAACTTGGTGATACTTTAGAAAAGCAGCCGATAACCAATACATTATCAAAATACAGGTTTTACGTCATGTCGCTTTAATACGCTAGACATTTTGCTGATCCTAGAACTTCATTGGGGTGAGTTCTGGCCTCAACAGCAGATGTCCGTTGAATCAGCTTCTATTGTGTTAGTACACTTACGAATCGTGCACGATGTCATGGCAAGGACAAGCCATTAGGCGCATGCGTCAAATGAACGGTTTTATCCTGGAATATGAAAATCTCTGTACTGACACAGACTTTATATTTTTATTTATTCCCCCATATACATAAATATTTCTGTATGTAATATACATATATTTTTAGTGAGACTCATGACATGTTCATGAAAAAATTAAGCTTTTTTATACAAAAGATTTATTTATTACTCTTTTTAGACGTTTGTGGTCGTTTTCCATAATTTTCTCTCATTTTGAGTTTCACATTTATAAATAGTATAATAATTTGATGTTAATAACATATAGTTTCAAAATATCCTACATATCCTAAATCGCATGATAGCATCCTGTTCTTTCATATGCTGTCAAGGGTTAATTTATGGTGAGCCACAAGTTTGTATACATTGAACCTATTGAAAATAGGAATATATTATATGAACCCGTAGATCTATTTTGTCGAAACTATAACAGATAGAAGCTTGAAATTTTTCACGAAGGTCGCCTTATAGGAGTAGCCTTAAACGTATATCAGTAAAAAAGCTCTAGTTGGGGTGTCAGACTAGTTTACACGCTGAATCCCATCCGATCTGCGTTTTTAAATATACTCCATAACTTGTATCTATCATAATTATACAAAGTTTTGAACTCGCATTTTAACAATCAAACAACATGCTTGACACAAAAAAATACCAACAATACCAGGACTCGAACCTACACTTACTAAACCGTAACATCGCCAGGCTTGAGCCCAGGATTTCTCGGTAACGCGCACCACCCTTGCCAACAACACCATTTCCCTGCTTAAACGCTGAGTCGCAAATCTGAAGTAAAGTAGCAGCTGACATTTCAATCGTGCCGCTTGGGATTGACAACCGGCCAAACGTTTAGTTTAGTAACTTCGTACTTAGTTGACGTTAATAATTATTATTGGATTATTACTATTACTTAATAAATTTTAATGATTTCAGCATATGATCTACATATTCAATTGAGAGTTTGTAAGTTTAGTGAAAATGCAAACATATTAGCTATTTTTGAAACTGAACTTCAATCTAACGAATTTGGTGAAATTTGGGACCGGTATCCAAAATATAACAAAAATAAACATTATATAAAATATTCATAAAACTAAATATAATTTAATAACTGAATTTCGATACCGTTCTTTATCGATAACATTACAACGGATACAATTATCGATTTTTTAAAACAAACTCGATCTACAAAAATTTCATATATCTAGCTCTTATAGGTTTTGAGATCGACGTGTTTATACATACGAACGGACAGTGTTAAAGCGTCACACACACCGGCAGAGCGTGGCAAAAATACAAAAATAATTTACCTAAAGGCCAGAATTCGAAAGATTTTTGAAAATAGATGAATAGATGCCCATATTTATATGGGCATTCAAAGTTGAGTAAATGAGCAATGTGAGAAAAAAACAAGTAAGAGTGCTCTAGTCGAGACTGCTCGACTAAGAGATACCCTGAACCCTGCGTAGATGCGGTATTCAAATCACTTTACGCTTTTTTTATATATACATATATACAAACAACACATACATACACAAGCACGCACAATCACTTGCTCTGCTACTGCGCAGTTTACGCACCGACTGCGCGTGGGCTGCGCTTGGGCTGCAGTATGGGTTATATTATGGAAACTTATTTGTTGAATTAGTTTTCTTTTAGATAGACTTTCGTAATCAAACTTTAAGAGCGTACTAATGACATTCATATGTATGTTTATGCCAAAGCACAAGTCTCTAGTATTTGAAATACGTTTTTTATCCTAAATCCAAAAATTACAAAATGTTTGTATTTATTACACAAAATTATCGATTTTCATCGATAATAAGAACATAATAAGACGGACATGGCTATATCGACTCAGCTTGTCGAGCTGATCAAGAATATATATATATTTTATGGGGTCTGCCACGCCTCCTTCTGCCTGTTACATACATTTTCACAAAAACATTAAACCCTGATTTCCCATTTTCAATGGGTTCAGAAATATTCCATTTGTCAATTGAATTGCATGAAATCTGTTGCACAAATAGTTGTTATCTTGGTATCGATTTAAAGATTGACTCATTTCCAAAAAAGTTTTTTTTTTGTTTATTCATTTAGGAGCTAACTTTTTTTAGTAAACCTCTAAAATTGATAGCCTTTTTCTACTTAAGTAGCCTGCATCTTTGATTGTAAGCAATTATATTATATACAATAGAACTGTTAAGGAAGGCTCTATCATAATAATAAAAGTTTGCTTGCCCGAATTTGCCCGTTTGCTTTTCTAACAATAAAAACCAAAGCAACATCGTCATAAAAACGCGCCAAAAACGTCAAATTTACTCGCAGCTGCCGGAGTAGGTAGAATGCCGACGGCATTAAAAAAAAAATTTTTTTTCTTTTAATATTTTATAATAATTATATACATAAATATATTTTTTGTCATATTAGTTATAAATAATGTATACAAATTATTTACAATTGAAAAAAATTATTATATCATATAAAAACACATATTTGACTAAATTATATTTGTCATGTTTGACATAAAACAAGGAATTACCCTGTCAACGGATCACCCTGTGCGTAAATTTATTTTAAAGGTGATAGAATTTTCTGTCGAATGCTGTTTAAATTAAAAATTAAAATATCTTGTTTGGTTGAAAAGGTATAATTTTTGCAACGCAAGAAGAGCAAAGTCCCCACTGTGGGTCAGCTCTTCGCACTGATCAAGAATATGTGTACATACTATGTACATATGTATGTATGTACATACATATACATATGTATGTATGTATACTTTATGAGGCTTGCCACGCCTACTTCTGCATGTTACATTCATTTTCACAAACCCATTATACCCTGATTTCCCATTTTCAGTGAGTTCGGGGCCGCTAATTCCTCAAAATAAAAATAATAATTTCTATGCTTTGGCATTTAAACATGTGCCCTGTTCACACATATATGTATACATACGATCGGAGAATAAAATTCAAAGTTATTCGATAACTTTTTATATCCTGAATCCATTATGCTGGTAAGAGTAAATCAACATGGGTCTTAATTTATGACAGTTAATACCACAAAATACATATAGAAAAATCACAGTTATTGTTTAAAATACGATTCAGTCTAGCATAAGACTTCTTCTAGTCAGCATCTTCCAGTCACTCTTACTTTTTGTTTATACTACTTATACATACATAATTCGATTTGTTTTATTAATTACAGTTGGATTGGTGCAAAAAAAAAAACCTTGTGAGTTTGGCTATGTAGACATTCAATATTATTAAATCATTTTAAATGTATATACATAGATACATAAGTATATGTATTTTAGGAGGGCAGCCTTGACTTGAATACCCTTATTTGTGAAATTGCAGAACTAATCAGATTAAACCCCTCTCTTTACTGTCTTATCCGTAACATAAATATATAGATATTAAATATTAAGATAAGAAAGTACGTGTATTATAACTGTTTAGCTGTTTGTAAATTTGTCAGTCTTAAATGCTTTGAATTCTCTTGGTCATTGTGTTTCTTTCAGTTTTTCGCAACTTGCAATAAGATTGCTTGGCATTTATTTTCGTCGCACATTGTTGGTGCGCATTTCAATTTAACTCAATTGATTCCTATTTAGCTCGTGAAACGTCAACTTCATAGCACTTCGTTGATACCCCACGTTTTTCCCTTTAATTGATGATGATGGCGCTAATGATCAGACATAATAATTACAAAATGATAAATTCATTTGCTGGGCTATGACGACGCAATTTACGGTCCGGCAAAAACAAAATAAATTGAAAATATATCGATGCGAGAGCAAAATACTCGTTAAAATAGAAAAAAAATAATTTTACGTTCAATTGATTAAAGAATATATTGTATATTGTTATTGTGGCTCACAATTCTCCTCGGTTGCATACTACTGATGGATCTGATAGCGCTTAAGAGGATTAAAAGTTATTGAAAAATATTAATAAATAGTACATTTAAATTATGTGAAGAGGAAACAATTTTTCGATATTTGCCACTCCATCAATGGACACTGTTTATATACATATATATATGTACATACATACATATATATATATATATATATATATATATATATATATATATATATATATATATATATATATATATATATATATATATATATATATGTATGTACATATGTATATATATTTATATGTATAAGTTAAGCACACACTCGCTGGTATGCCAGCGATTGGGGCGCTGAACTATGTATATTCAATAGACTTGATATTCGGTGATTTTGGGTAATTTATGTATACAAAACACGGTAATTTAGTTAAAAATTTTGAGTAATTTAGAGTTAGTTGTAAAGTCTGCCTCATCTGAATATAAACTGCCGTATCTGGGCTCTACTGGTTGGGTTATCCCTTGATGTCTGATTGGAGAATCAGGCCCTACATGGATGGTGTTAACTTGTATATAGTATTCATTATATATGTATATATAATATATTATTCGTAATAGGGACCGGAATCGTCATTATGAATTGGATATTCGAGTATAGACATACATATGTACATATAATATATGAAAGATATATGTAAATGCCGTAAATATGTCAAATTATAAATTGTATACTTACAGTAAACATATTAAAATTTTAAAGTTGTTTTCTTCGATAGCGTCGAAATTATTTGCATAAATAGAGAGACAGGCGGACACAATGCAAGACCGCAATTGAACGAAATCAATACACTCTTTTCAGTTCATGATCGAGTATAAAAATGTAAAAATAATGGAAACGTATTATGTTCTGATAGGCCATTGCGATATCAATATTATTATTCAATAATCAATTTATTAGATATGTACTAAAATCCCCTCAATCTGCAGAAATTTAATTGCAAAAGCAATATAATGTTGAAATACATATATGGAAAAAACGGTTAAAAATCGATCGTCCAACACCAAATGGTAAACTAAGCTATTAAACGCAAATAAGTTTGTATTTAACACAATATCGTTTTGGAAGCAATTACTTCGAACAGCCGAATATCATTTTCAAACAATAAGAACGTTGCAGTCGGGCGTTACCGACTTCAGAATACTCATTCACGGCCCAAGCGCTAGCAGCTCCATTCGCCACGCTTCCAATTGGTGTACATGGTATGTTCCAAAATAAATGAGACTTTTGTAATACAAATTTTCTTTGGTGCTTCCATCTGTGAATAAGATAGTGCATTGGAAAGTTACATCTCTACCTAAAGTAACACTCCTAGTTTGGTGAAATTCTTGTCAGTGGAAGCGATGTTATTGCGTCTAAAGTAACAGTAACAGTATACAAATTTTGTTTCAAAATCGGTAAAACGTTTACCGAAACATTTGAATTGATGAAAAAGTTCATGGCGATGATTGTCACGTTTAAGAGATGGTCGTGAGAACATAAATAACGATGAACATTCCGAAATCAGTGATCACCGAAAACTCCATCGAAATTGTGCGGGTATTTTTTAAAAAATTAGCCGAAATCATCGTTGAAATTCATAAAATCTGAGTTATATATCTCCAAAACATCGATTTATCGCATTTTAACCGATCAATTTGATTCACGAAAGTTCTGTGCTCGTTTTGTTCCGCCCAAGTTAACTGATGACCAAAAATTCCTCAGAATTCAACATTCGAAAGACATCATTAAAGAGACGAGAACTTTCTTTACAACATTGTAACAATTATTTTTTGGTTATCAATTTTCAAGCTACTAGCTCTATATACTTACGCCCCCTATAGGCGTAGGCATATCCGCGATACCTTTGATCTTGGATTGTCAACCCGAATATATAATTAAATTTCAACATAAGAATATGTATAAATCATTATATAGTCAGATCCGATTTGCCAAGCCCCAGTGGGCGTGGATATATAATTATACTCATTCACGAAAGTGAAATGAGTATATTGGTTTTGTGCAATGTCCGTCTAGATGTCCGTCCGTCTGTCCGTATGAACGCAAACCATGTCGATGCTATTGAAGCTAGAGACTTGAAATTTGGAACATATACTTGTGTATACCCTCGAATTGTAAAGTGTCAAGATTTTTCCGACATACCTACTAGGGGCATGGTAAATCGGAAAATTAATTTTCCCTGTTAGTTGGAGTGCTAGAGAGTTGAAATTTAAAACGTATACTCGCGTTGACAATCAAAAAGATATGGCTGATAAATCTACGACCATTGAGGGCATGGTAAATCGCGTAAAACTGAAAATTTCTTTAAAGTCCGTACAGTAACAAAAAAAATTTCAAGTTTCTAGCACCAACAGTATTCATTTATATTAATTTCGGTCAATCAATAAAGAAAGAAACGCCCTTAGTGGTCGTATCAGAAAAATCTGCAATTTGATTTTATCGTTCGAGGGTAACAGTATATATTCCAAATTTCTCTAGCTTCAATAGCGGTGAAATGGTTTGCGTTCATACAGATGGGCGGACGGAAGGACAACAGGATGGACATTGTGCAAACCAATATACTCTCTCGAACACCCAATTATTGCATTATTTTTGTGCAATTGTCTTTAGTTTAGTGCAGTATAGCCGACACAAAAATTAGATAATCAGATAAATTTATTGAATATTTAAACATATATGTATTTATATGAATAAATATACATATATGTACATATAAATATGTATGTATATGTCAAAATATGCTTATGTCTAAATACTTGTCTTTAGTCACATGTATTTAACACAATTCCGATAGAGACTGACAGTCCGGCTGTCAGCCAATGATATGATAACACGGTATAAAACAAGTAAGAAAACTCTAGTCGGGTTGCCCGACTATTAGATCCCCTGAACTCCGTCCGTCCGTATATTCAGTATCTTGCTTATATCACAAACTCATACAAAATTTAATTAAATTGCCTATCTTGCACTTTCACAATCAAATAGAATGTTTGTCAAAAAAGTAGTTTTAAGAAAATCCGACATTTTCGCACAAGAATGCTCGCATTGGAATGTCTTAATGTATTTGTGCACATGTATAGAACAAATGAAAACGGAGGTGGGTTTCTGGTCACACGTTGCAATTGACAAAACGTTTTGTTTAATTACTTAATGGCTTCAATGAAATTTTCAGCATATCATCTATATACATATTATACTGAAAATTTTTCAATTGTATAAAATCGCAAACTCATTCACATATTGGCTATATTTGCAACTAACCTTCAATTTGGAAATTTTTATAAAATTTTGAGCCGGTATCCAAAATATAACAAAAATCGAAATTGAATAAAATATAAATGAAACTAAATGCAAAGTTTGGAGACTCTAGCTCCAAAGATGTACGAATTAGAATTTAAAAACTTCATTTCGATAAGGATTTTAATTGATAACATTAAAACAGGAATAGTTATCGAATTTTTGAAACGAACTGCGCGTGCGTGCTACAGAGGGACCTACATACGGACAGACGGACGGACGGACGGACGGACAGACGGACAGACGAACATGGCTATATCGACTCAGCTCATATTCGACTCGTCTCATATTCCCTGATCAAGATTATATATACTTTATGGGGTCTGCCACGCCTCCTTCTGCCTGTTACATACATGTTAACAAAACCATTATACCCTGATTTCCCATTTTCAATGGGTTCATGTATTCCAAAATAGTCTTTGGAAACTTTGAATACACGTTTTGATTCATCAGCAAATATGACAAACAAAGGGGAAACAAAAGGGAGAAGGCGAAAATTCATAGTTTACAATCAATACACTACAAACAATACTGTGTTGCCTACATATGTATGTATATGTACTATGTATGTATGTATGTACTATGTATGTATGTATGTATGTACATACATAACTTAGATTGCAGTTGAACTGAGATGCATTGAATATACAATGTACAAGTAAAACAATAACGTGCACCGTAAACTACAAATAACATATCTGTATGTATGTATATGTATATATGTATGTATGTACATATGCAAATGTACACATTTATCTACTTTTATGTGCATATGTATGTACATACATGTATTTGAGAATAAGTTAAACTAAACAAGTAAGAACGTTGCGGTATACCCGACTGTTCAATTATTCGTTCATTTGTAGTTAATATTTAACAGAAGTCATAAATTGTCTATGCGTGCTTAAAGCTGACGAAAATATAGTATTTTCCGTTTTACCCTGCTTGAAAATAGCGGGCAACTTAATTTATAGATCTATCCATGGATGCAGTCAGAAGTAGCACACCTTCCTTAATTTGGTCATTCCAGCTCTAATGTTATGGAAGATGGAGCTTTACCTTATTTGCCTATATTCAAATATGCATATTTAAAAATTTAAGTCTCTAGCTATAATAACGTCTGAAAAGAAAAAACCTTAAGCTGAAGATAATATAGATTTTCCCGATGTAACACGTTGCAGTGGGCAGACCACAAAATATTTAATTATCCCGCTTCAATTTTTGTAAAATAACTAACAGATAGACGGACATTGCACAAAATATAAATAATCTTATCACTTTATGAACAAAAATATAAATTTTTAATTCGAATTTTCTTGAACGCACATGCCGACCACTGTTATAAATAGCATCAGAATACAGACACAAAATATATTAGAAGAAATATGTTCATTTTTGCTTTACTGAATATGTGGATACAAAATATTTTTCTATAGCGGCAAGTAGAGCTAAAATAAATCTGAAGCGATTTGCAAACGCTGTAGAAAACGGCAAGAAAACCCGAAAAATCACAAGAGTTTTCTGATTTTAGACACAAAATGAAATAAATAAACGAAAGAGAACTCGGACTTCGGAACCTTGTAAATATAGCGCAAGTAAAAGTACATACATACATATACAAATAACGTTTTAGCCGGCAGGCGTATCACGTACACAGGCCCGAAGTAAACCGGAGAGCGTATGGCGACAGCTCTGAGAGTTGGACATACACGAGAGAAGGCAGATCTCAGACACTCGACGCTTCGTCTATGGTTCGTGTCGCAAACACGTCGTGAGTTTATCAATGGTATTTGATGAGACGCCAGAAAACGGTTCCAACAGTTGCCATTGATTAATCGACCATTTAGCACGCGCTTTGGCCGTCCGACAGCATTCAAAGTCTTATTCCCTTTTGCTCGCTATATTCTTTGTTGGGAGCTAAAATTCGTGACGAAATAATTTTGGCTATTTTTGATCCGTCCATGCCATGCGCGATAAAATATCACAACTATTTTGCTTGCAAAAAAACGCATGCAAACATAATTCAACAGATAGTCGAGGTAGGTAGGCGAAAGGGTGCTAGTGTACATTTTCATATTTTATGATACACACCAACCAATTGGTTAACCATTCGTTATGTCTGTATGTAGTATATCGGTGTACATATGTACATACGTACATTCATACATATTTATCTATTAAATTGGACGCACCATGTAGAGTATTTGTTTATCTATTAATTTGTTTGAAAATACACTCATTTTCCAAGTTGACTATATCAAATGCGGTATTATCGTTAATATATGTATAATCGTGAGCATACAGTGGTTCACAGCTTATTTCAACCAGCACCTCAAAAAAACTTGAAGCGTCCATAAAATCCAAGCTAAACGAGATATCGAAAAAATTTAAATGCCCGCTTATAGTCTAATGTTTTAACTTATAAAATATGTATAAATATACATTTATAAACTGTATGACTGGCTGCCAAGTTGATATAGCTATGACCAGATGTCTGTGTTTCTACCAAAGACTCTTTGTAAGACAACTATTGAGATAAAAGTGGCCGATGCCATTGATTTTGATACAGGTAGAATGCATATCAAAATTGACAATATCGGACTATTTCTTAGTCTTATGTCTACATAAATAGCATCACTACAAACCAACTGCATAAAAGCAATCTTTGGAACAAAACTTTCCCGTTCATGTCATATACATACATACATATATATACAAAGGAAATAATAGATTTCAGAAAGTCAAAAAAGGTGTAGGATATTTTTTAACCATTACATTCTTTTGGATATCGCATATACATTTTTGAAATTTCATAAGTGTCACTTTTCTATTTTATTTTTTCATCATATTTTAATCTAAATCAGATCTGTAAAAACTATCACAGCTGAGTAACAAACTAGTGTCTCACATATTTTGAAAAATACTATATATACATATATATATATATATTTATACAAAAAGTTTTAGTAATCTAAAATTTTTCAAAGAAAGATTCTTTTATTGTTTTTTTTTTAATATGTGCTCCTAACGGGATAATGTAGGACATAATGTGTCAACAAAAGCAACGAGTAATGGGACAATGTGTGCCAATGGGTCTATTGGGACAGAGGGGCCCGAAGCGACAGAGACCGACTCATCAGGGACCGGGCGGATGCGGAAGCCGTTGGAGAGGAATGGCTCAACGCAGAACGACACTGTTCACCTCGAGAGAAGGTAAAAATGAGCGTTGTCAAGAAAATTGTTCAATCTATATTAATCCTGCATTCAGACAGATGATTTCTTGCATTATTATCTATTATTTTTAAATAATATTCATTTAAAAGATGTTAAAGGTTTTTAATAGTATTTTTATTATTATATATACGTATATATTTAAAATACCAATAATATTATTTTTTAATTTATTAAATATGTATAATAACATACCATAACAGCTTAAATACCAAAAACCCTTATAGTCATCAAACATATGTACATATGTATAACTATCAAGTCACGTATGATCTAAAAAAAACTATTTTTTTATTTTTAGTCACGCATATTTGATAGTTTATTGTTTTAGAATATATTTTATTCTTTTACTCTTGTAGGCTGGGCCTCTTCAGTGGGGTGGCTTTAATTGTCGGAACTATGATAGGTAAGTAATAAAAAAAATTTGTATTTGTCTAAAGCAAATTCTATTTTAATATAGCGTAACAAAAACAAACAAACTCGGATGTTCCAGCTATAGTTGCATAAAACAATTTGTTTTCGTTATTCCCGGTTGCGTCTACTTCTCTTATTCTAAGGAACATATACATATTTCACCTTTATAGAGCCAAAAATACAAGCATAAATTTAGAAACCTATATATGTACATATGTATGTACAAGCGAACGTATTTTCACATATAGATAAAAATCAAAGATATGCGCATTTCTAAAAGAACGTCACACAAACATAAGCTATGTATATTCTTTGAGATTGTTTCAGTTCTGACATGAAATGAGTATACAATACATACATATATAGAATTATAGAAATACCTTTGACCCATTGACGAATATAATGTTAATAGAGACATAGGGCCTTGAACCATTGACAAATTTGTAATTTTAAACAAGTACCAAAGTTTAGTCGCTGGTGGCCGAATAGGGGATCCCCTGAGCCCCGTCCGTCATTATGTATTTATTAAAGCAGAATAAACTGTAAACCCATATATATATATATATATATATATATATATATATATATATATATATATATATATATATATATATATATGGCAATGACGGACAGTTGCACATACATACATATATCTAATTGGCAAAGGCACATGGCAAGCAGCGCCAATTATCAGCTTGGATTCGCGAGATCGCACACGACCAAAATTTTATATGCTTAAATTTGTTGTGCTTTAATAAATACGTAACTGCTTATATTTTAAAACGCAGATCGGACGGGGCTTAAAGGATCTCCTAGTCGAAGCCGATACCGCCATTTCATGTTTAAACAAGTTAGAGTGCTCTAGTCGAGACTGCTCGACTAAGAGATACCCTGAACACAACGAAGATGCGATATTCAAATCACTTTACGCTTCTTTTATATACATATACATATATACAAACAACACACACACGCTCGCACGCGCACACGCACGCACATGCACTTGCTCTGCTACTGTGCAATTTACGCAGCGAATGGGCTTGGGCTGCAGTATGGGCTATATTATGGAAACTTATTTGTTGAATTAGTTTTCTTCTAGACAGACGTTCGTAATTAAACTTTTAGATCGTAATAATGACATTCATATGTATGTATTTGCGAAAGCACAAGTATTTGAAATAGGTTTTTTTTTTCAAATTTGGGGGAAAGGGAGCGTAGCATCTTAAATCCAAAAACTACAAATTTTTTAAATTTATTACACGGATATACGCAGTAAATCTGAAATCGATAGCTATTGCGGTATTCAAGTTACGCTTAAAAAACGAAGCACTATTATCGATTTTCATCGATATTAAGGAAATGGGATGAGTTATCGAAAAAAAATGATAAACTCGTACTGCGTAGGGTATAAACGAGTATACATTTCAAATTTCAGATCTCTAGCTATTGTGGTTTACGAGATCGATGTGTTCACACGGACGGACGGACAGACAGACATGGCTATATCGACTCAGCTTATCGAGCTGATCAAGCATATATATACTTTACTACATACATTGTCACAAAACCATTTATACCCTCATTTCCCATACTACCATACTGTGCAGTAGCAGAGCAAGTTCTTGTGCGTTCGTCGTGTGTGTGTGTGTGTGTGTATGTGTTGTTTGTATATACATATGTATATATAAAAGAAGCGCAAAGTGATTTGAATACCGCATCTTCGCAGGGTTCAGGATATCTCTTAGTCGAGCAGTCTCGACTAGAGCACTCTTACATGTTTTCAATTGCGTTTTCTGGTGCTGCATGGACAAAAAGATTTGTATTATTACTATGGTGTGTGAAACTTCGACAGCTAATCTACACTTTACGCGAGAACTTCCTTTATCATAGCATCATATCCTTTAAGGTTACGATTGCTAAAAACATAACCTTACAAAAATATATATAACCAAACACACAGTACAAACAAATATTCGTTGTGCACAATTCTTTTACAACATATTTAATTTCGCTAAATTTTTTAGCATTTTGAGCGGTGTGAAGTGGTGGGATCTTTATTGGTTTGATAATATGTAAAAATACGTTAGACATTTTAAAATGTCCAAATCCACTGGAAGTAGCAAAAGTAATCAGAAGGACGATATTATTGTTAAAGTATACACTTTTAGCTCCGTTTATCGTGACCATACGCTTAAATTAGAGAGTGCATAAATAGCTGACTAGGGAAGATGTTTTCCAGATGAAAGTTTTTCCCAATTTTGTTCAGATCACAAAATAAAGTTGCATTTGATTATCACTGGGGCTAGTCGACTGTGGAACGATGATCAATTTTTTAACGGCAGTTGAAAGTGAAAATCAGTTATGGCAAAATGTATAAGCAGATGTGTAGTTGGCTATAAATTGTACAACTTTCCTATTATCGATCACAATCAATAATTTTACTTTACTTTTTTAAACGTAACTTGAATACCGTTAAAGCAGGATTGATTTCTGATTGATTTTCTGTGTAGGTCCGTGTAATGAATACAATGATTTTTTAATTTTTGGATTTTGGATACCTCCCGCCCTCCCCCACAAATTGACAAAAATCGTATTTTAAATACTGGAGATACTTGTGTTTTGGCGGATACACTCAAGTACATGTCATTATCATGCTCTGAAAACTTGATTAAGAAAGTCCATCTACAAGAAAAGTTGTTCAACAAATAATCCAAACAGCAGCCTAAGCGCAGTCGCCGCGTAAACGAAGATATAATTTTGCATATGCTCATCGCGGATTACATGAAACAATATTTCAATACAACTTTCATCAATTCTTACGTTATTCGTTACTCGGTCCAAAAACAGTTGAATCTTTTCTTTTATTTTAACAGTAATTCACGTGCCAAACTTTGGGGTTCTAGCTATGTATGTATTGTATAAAACTGTAGATGATACAGTTTTACCCGATTTACCACGTAGTTGTAGCAAGTTCCTTTTGATTTTTCACGGTGATGTCGTTCATTATCATACACAAACTGAATGTGTTGTTTTCTAGATCTAAATTCAATCATTTTATGACCCAATTTGCCACAAAAATGACACTCTACCAATGTTTGATTTTAGCGAGTAGCTGGCCGATTGTTGGTCTAAAAAGCCTCGTTTTCTGTTATGTAAAATTAACGCCTTTAATTTGGACTGTATATCGCTTCTGGTTAAAACATACTATTTATTATATATGTATGTATGTACACAATCCCAATTCTTACAAAATTTTCGATTCTAAGAAATAGTATACTCTTTACTCAGCGGCATATACATATGTACATACATACAGTACATATAAAATTTAAAGATACCATGTACATATATGTATATGTACACATGTATGTATATTACATATACATATTTGAATTTGAATAAGCTAATATTTAAACTGTTTTTAGGGTCTGGAATATTTGTGTCACCCTCTGGCTTACTGGTTCGCACCGGTTCCGTCGGAGTTAGCTTCATAATCTGGCTTGCCTGTGGTCTGCTCTCGCTGTTGGGTAAGTATTTCTCATATATGTACATATGTATGTATCAATCTACATCGTTTTGTTGACTCGAGTTCCTTGTACCAATCGCTTTTATGTATAAATTTCCATACATACATATGTACATACATATGTATGTACATATGTATGGTTTTAATATGTACATATGTATGTACATACCTTAAGACCGGAAATCACTTGGAATTTCTCATTTATTAAAAGCCCGTGCTCGATATTTTTGAAAATTTATTTTTTTGTTAGGTTGGTAGGACTGTCTCCAGTTACTATGCCAAAAATAAGCGCCACCTGTCAACCGGAGTATTTACAGCAGCTGTCCAAACCAGTTGACCTTAGTTGTGTATTTCGATTTTTACAATGTTAAGCAAAGAATTTGCATTAAATTTTGTGTTTCCAACTAAATTTCGTGTGCGGAATGCTTATGGGGAGTCTGCTCTATAAAAAACCCAAGCCTACAATTGGTACAAAGCCTTTAAAGGCGGTCGGGAATCCGTCGAAGACTTGCCTCGTTCCGGACGACCTTCGACGTCTACCACTGACGAAAACATAAAAAAAACAAGTAAGAAAACTCTAGTCGGTGGTGCCCACCGAAGGAGATCCCCTGAACCCCGCCCGATCTGCGTTTTTAAATATACTCAGTTATGTATTTATTAACGCAAAACAATTTAAGCTTGTAAAATTAAATATTGAAAGAACAAAATTTTATGGCCGGTCTCCAAAATATAACAAAAACCGAAATTGTATAAGATATAAATTAATATAAATACGAAATTTGGACTCTAGCTCAAAAGGTGTACGAGATATAATTTAATAACTTGATTTCGATAAGGTTTTTAATCGATAACAAAAGAACTCGATATGCGCGATCGACGCGTTCATACCAATTAGAGCGTGGCAAATTGAAAAACAAATAAACATGGTAGCGTATGGGCCGTAAATTAATATTCTGCAGTCGGAAACGCTCGACTGCAACGGTCTTGATTGTTTTTACAAACATGAAGTGGCGGTGTTGGTAGAGGTGATGCGCTTTTGCGAGTAGATGTTGGTTCGAATCCAGGTGCGCTGATGGATTTTCTTATTTTTTCTGACAAGCATACTATTTGATTGTGAAAGTACAAGTTCGAAAATTTAATTTAATATTTTATAAGCTTCTGCTAGATACAAGCTCTTGAGTAAATTTAAAAATGCAGATCAAACGGGCTCAGGGTATCTCTAGCCCGGCACCGCCGACTAGAGCTTTCATACTTGTTGAATACATAAACGATTATACGTTTTTGTACCATGAACAAATATTATCCAGTCGGACACGCCTGACTTGTTTAAAATTGGGGGGAAATGAGGGACTTACACAAAATCAGGCATCATTATTTGTTTATTCATTGTACATACAAAAATGTTCCTCTTTTCTTATGCTTTTGCTTTAAACACTAAATTAAAATATCGATTTTAATAAATAATAACGAAATAGCACCAGTTATTGAAGAAAATACATATATGTAGAAACAAAACAAAATGTTAAGTGAAAGTAAGTAAGATACCTGATATCTAGCTTTTGTAGCTTACGGACGGACGGGCATGGATTAAGCTCGTCGTTCTGAATATATATGTACATACATATGTATATGTATATAAAAAAGATTTCTTTTCTCAATAAGTTCGGGGTATGATAAGAAATAAACGCAAAACGTAGAGCCTATAAAATCTATTTTCTTTCGTTATACTACTTAGGAGCCCTGGCATATGCTGAACTTGGCACAATGAATACCTCGTCTGGTGCGGAATGGGCGTATTTTATGGATGCGTATGGACCAGCTCCGGCATTTTTATTCTCATGGGTATCGACATTGGTGTTGAAGCCATCTCAAATGGCTATAATATGCTTATCATTTGCACAGTACGCTGTTGAGGCCTTTGTGACAGAATGTGATCCGCCTGGAGGCGTTGTAAAGATGGTTGCACTGGTGGCAATAGGTAAGCGTTGCATGCGAAGTGCAATACACGTTTTAAAGTCTAATTTTTTTTTTCTGTTATTGGCAGTGATGATATTGTTTGTGAATTGCTACAGTGTCAATTTGGGAATGGCCGTGCAGAATGTGTTTACGGCTGCAAAATTGGTTGCCGTTGTCATTGTGATATGCGGCGGCGCATGGAAGTTATTTCAGGGCAACACGCAACATCTATCGAATGCATTTAATGGGCCAATGCCAAATATTGGCGCTATCGCAACCGCATTTTACACGGGCCTTTGGGCATATGATGGTTGGAATAATTTAAACTATGTTACCGAGGAGATTAAGAACCCCAGTAAAAACTTACCGCGATCTATTATTATTGGCATACCACTGGTTACTCTGTGCTACGCGCTGATCAACATCTCCTATCTAGCAGCTATGTCTGCGCAAGAAATGATCGAATCCGAGGCGGTTGCTGTGACTTTCGGCAATCGCATTCTAGGCGCCCTTGCCTGGCTAATGCCACTCAGTGTCACTGTCAGCACATTTGGAAGTGCTAATGGCACGCTCTTTGCCGCGGGACGGTACGATACATATGTAACTTCGTTACGTTTCACCGTCTATTATTTCTAAACTTATTTTATTTGCAGTCTTTGCTTTGCAGCAAGTCGAGAAGGACATTTGCTTGACATACTATCATATGTACATGTTCGACGCTTGACTCCAGCTCCTGGCCTTATATTCCACGTAAGATCTGTAGGAACAACATCATAGGGCAATTACTGTCTAACCCAATCTGTCTCTTTTACTTAATTTCTTTCTATTTCTATTCTTTTTTTTTTTTTTTTTTTGTTACAGTCGTTAATTGCATCAGCAATGGTGCTGCATGGTACAATTGATTCTCTAATTGATTTCTTCAGTTTTACCGCATGGATATTCTATGGCGGCGCGATGTTGGCACTCATCGTAATGCGCTACACCAAACCCAACCATCCTCGGCCATATAAAGTACCAATCATCATTCCCGTTGTGGTTTTGGTAATATCTGTGTATCTTGTGGCAGCGCCAATTTTCGAAACTCCCCGTATTGAATATTTATATGCTTTGCTCTTCATTTTTGCGGGGCTGATATTTTACGTCCCTTTTGTCAAGTTGGGAATGACACCGCGTTTTATGAGTAAGTATAAATTCGAATTACCAAATGAATAAAGCCATTTTAGAACTGTCTATTTTCCTACACTATTGCAGATAAGGTGACTCTGTTCTTTCAGCTGCTACTAGAAGTTGTTCCAACATCGTCAATGGCCATGTTTGAGTGACTTGTTTTTGTGTGCGTAATATACATAAATGCATACATTAATGAAAAGGTTTGGATAAAAAACAACGCACCAAATCCGGAAAAAGTATACATACGTAAAAAAAAGTATACATATGTAAAAAAAAACCGAAAAGATTCTTAAAATTAATTTATGTATGCATATTGATATGAATACATAATTACACAGACACACACTATATATATATATATATATATATATATATATATATATATATATATATATATATATATATATATATATATATATATATATATATATATATATGTATATATATATATTTTGATTTTATGTTAATATTTCAAAAACAACCTCAATGTATATAAACATACATTTGTATGTATGTACGTGAACATGAAGAACGTACATATATGTACATACCTACGTTTACATCAATTTGTAAGGCCAGGTCAATGGAAAACGTATCTCTTTAAGCAAAGAAACGAAAAAAATATAAACTTCAAAAATTCAATATTAACTACGTGAAAACAACAACAACGTTATAAGAAAGACACTAGAGATTATAAATTTTGCATTTTATACAATCTAATGAATGTGTATTGTATGTATAGTTCATAATATGCAAATGAAATCGAATTTGAGTGTTGTGCATTAAATAGAGCCCCGTCATATATCAGAAAGTATGTGTGTATTGTGTATTCTACCAAATAGAAACGTTACTATTGCAGTGCTATAATTATACTTATTCACAAAGTGAATTCGTATATTGGTTTTGTGCAATGCCTTGCTGTCCTTCCGTCTGCCCGTATGAATGCAAACCATTTCGCCGCTATTGAAACTAGAGACTTGACATTTGGAACATATACTTGTGCATACCCTCGAATTGAAATCGGAAAATGTATTTTCCGGTATGTCAGAAACCCTCCTAGTTGAAGCAATAGAGAGTTGAAATTTTAAACGTATACTCGCGTTACTCGAAAATACTCGCAAATCGGGTAAAGCTGTATCTTTTACAGTTTTCGACCTAGAATGCCCAAAATTGGCATGTGAGTTACTGCTATGATCGTATAGAGATCGTTGAAAAAATGATATATCCACGCTTACTGCGGGCGTGGTAAATGGGAACTGACATATTCTTATATACCTTGAGCACATTGATGCTAGAGACTTGAAATTTGGAATATATAGTCGGGTTGACAACCCAAGATCAAAAAGATATGGCGGATATATCTACGCCTATAGGGGGCGTGGTAAACCGCAAAAGCTTATGTCTCCTATAGCTAGATGCTTGAAAGTTGGATAATTGAGTGATAATCGATGACCTAAAATAATTGTTACGGTCTATTGGGGAGTGACACACCGAAAAATACCCTGTAATTTCCACATTTTTTGAGCGTAAGCTTCAAAATTTTGCAGTTACGTTACCTTAGAGTCCTTCTAAGGATCTGAATATAAAGCGTTTTGCACACAGCCCGAGAACAATAAGATATGGCTGATATATCTACGCGCGTAGGGGGCGTGGCAAATCGGGTATTTACTACATTTTTAGGCCTAGAAACTCAAAATTTTACTAAATTACTATTGATCGCCTTTATTGAGTTACCAAACATTTTATTTACATACATATATACCAATTGGGGCCGTGGCAAATCAGAAAATGGAGCTGCTAGCGTGTGGGTCGTGAATGAGTATTCTGCAGTCGGTAACGCCCGACTGCAACGTTCTTACTTGCTAGACTCTGAAGTTCATCGCATAGCAACATCGATGTTAAAACATGGATGTTTTTGCTTTCAACATCGATAATCATCAAGCATCGATGTTCATCAAGCATCCCTACCCTGAAACTATTGAAATGGGAAATCAGGGTACAATGTTTTTGTTAATATGTCAAATGTATGTAACAGGCAGAAGGAGGCTTGGTAGACACCATAAAGTATATATATTCTTGATCAGGACGACGAGCTCAGTCTGGCCGTATACCTACATATATGTAAGAGCTAGAGACTTGCATTTTTTTTTGTAGATATAGCATACGCATATCGAGTTTGTTTAAAAAAATCGATAGCTATTCCCTATATTGATTAAGAACCTTATCGAAATCAAGTTATTAAACTATATCTCGTAAATCTTTGAACCTAGAGTACCCGAATTTCGTATTTAGATTCATTTATATTTTATACAATTTTAATTTTTGGTATATTTTGGATACCGGAAAAAAACATTTTTTTTATAATTTATTTTCACAAGATTACATTTCTTCTGCTTTAATAAATACATAATTGAGTATATTTTAAAAACGCAGATCCGACAGGGTCAGGGTATCTCCTAGTCGGGTCCCACGACTAGAGTTTTCTTACTTGTTTTATATTATCAATGAGGTGAAACTTTATCCAACAGACATTCTTTTTCTACATATATCATTCTTAACGAAGCCGAATTATTTGTTAATGGTGTGTACATACAATACATACATATGTATCTTTTGAGTTACGAAATGAAAGAAAAATACAGATTGAAGGAAACCTTAACTATACAGTTCTGATTTGGCTTATTTTATGACTTCAAATGCATTTTGATCCGAGTAAGAAATGAAAAAGCTTATTACTCCTTGGACTTTTACAACGAACTTTGAACGGATGAGCTTTGATAAGAATTCGAGCGAAAAATTATTTTTTTTTATGATACTTAATGACAAAAAAACGTGTTTCTAACAGATAAATATATTATGTATTATCCCGATATGAGTGACTCTTGTAAATAATTATATTTACTTAGATAACTGCAATTACTGCAAGCTATTTATAATAGTATTTGACCAGAGCTACATATACATACATATAGGTATAAACTAACGATTTGAGCAGTTGATTATTATTTGGATTATTTTGAAATGTGGACCAAAACGCGCAAAATAATAAATACTAAATCCGAAGTTATTTATCAAGAAAACGTAAGCTATATTATATAAGCTGGTAATTGGTGGCTCGACTAGCAGATACTATGAACATAAGTCTTTTAGCATACATCCGGTAAAACATGCAAATGCACACCATCAGCATGTGGTCCGCCAACTGCGCACATATGCAGCGGCTGCGGTTTATACAGCCCCTAATATGGGAAATTACTTATTGAATTACTTCGGTTCTAGATGTACGTTTATAGAAGTCAAAAAGGACGGACGTTTTTCAAAAATTCATAAACTTGTTAAGGATCATTGAAAAAACTTTTGTTTGCATTTTTAGAATCGTTAGGTCAAAGAATTTAAGAATGTCAATTGTGGAAAACAACATTGGGCATGTGGTGACCCCCACCGGCGATGCACCGCCGATGCCGTTCCATTAATTGAGCGTCTACTCTTTCGAGCATTTGCCGGCCGATTCTCGCAGTTTCGCGAATCGCTTCCTTCAACTCCTGTAAGTTTCGAGGCTTGTGTGTGTATACACGAGCCTTAAGGTATCCCTACAAGAAAGAATCGCATTTGGAGAGATCAGGTGACCGAGGTGGTCAATTAATGTCCCCAAATCGGGAAATCACACGACCTGGGAAGTGACGGCGGATGACTCCCACTGAGTTGTTTGCAGTGTGGGCTGTGCCTTGTCTAGCTGGAACCGAACACGCCGTATCGGTATCCGTTTTCGCCTTAATTCAGGCAAGAAGAAGTTGTTTATCATGTTAACATAGCTCTCCGAGCTAACGGTGACAGCGCTCCATTGGCGTTCTCGAAAAAGTAAGACCAATAACGCAAGTCTTCGATACCTAGCTTCAAACAGGCACATTGGCGCTATGTGCCAAGGTCTTTCATGCCCAATAACGGCAGCTCTGCTGATTCACCATGCCGTTCAGGTGGAAATGAGCTTCATCACTCACGAACATAATAAGGTTCTAATGCTGATCTGAGAGTGCTTCCATCTCACGCGCGAACGTCACTCGTTCATAATCCCTTGGCTGCAATTCTTAAACAATTGCCAATTTGTAGGGGTGGAGAGGGGAATATATGGTAATAATGTTTAATCATCAAAGGAACTTAATTAGTCAGTGAATGTCATGAGCTTTTATGTTATTCAAGATATGCTTCAAACACCAAGTGAAAATATCGATTCTGATCGAATGTGATAAGTTATGGAAAAAATGATTACATCGTACTTCATACGGTATACAAGAATATTGAAAATTGCATGTATATATAAATAAATATGTATGTATGTATGTATATACTTTTTACAGTCTGTAATGTTACAAACATTTTCCCAATTACATCCAAAAATAACAATGATGAATGAGGAATGAGTATCGACATATGTATGTATCAGTTAATAAGGTCATGACCGTCTGTATTTTAATACCTTAGTCAGTATTAAAAGACAAGATGGTCACGACTTTATTAACTTATACATATGTCGATACTCATCCCTCATTCATTTATCATCGTTATGTACATTATGAAGTCGTAGACATTAAACATAAAAGGCCAAATTACATTTATTTTTATTGACTTGATGCCAAAGGAGTTAATCTTATGATTGGTGATCGTGGCAATTAAAAACGTCTCTAGCAATTATACTATACATTTTGTTGTGAAACTATGTAATTTGTTCTCGAAGAGGACGGCAGACTGAAAGATGAACTTCCGAAGCATTCATACATACATACAATTATTTAATGTCATATATATTTTAAATACATTTGTATTTGAATGCTCCCAAACACACAAGTTGTAAGATGCAGGACTTAGATATGTAACAGAAATTTTCAATTACACACACAAACACAGATCATTTCAAATATCGGTTCACATCTATTATCTATGACCGTATTTACATCATATATTAGCTACATACACATCATCAACGACTATTTACGACATAAATAGAAGATTTTTAAATATGTTATGTAGTTTCGTTCGTATATAAAGCTCAGACAGAAATGTATGTACATTTGTAAGTATAAATACTTTAAGCCCTGTTTAACACAAACTATTCAACATTCATATATATATATATATATATATATATACATATATAATAAATACATACATAGGTACCTTAGGGAACAATTTCCCAAATCAGAGCGAGACAAATATACCGGTAGCGAACATGAACATTGTCCAATTTCCATGAATTAGACGGAAACAGCCCACGAAGGTTAATCAAACATTGAGTTCAAGTAGTCAGATTTAAGTTGTCCACATTAATAAGTAAACTGGAACCAAAACCTTGAATTATTAATTGCTGAATGCTCGAGAGAGTGTTAGCATTATTTAATACAAATACCATACGTTTCTGTAAATGTTTTTGCCACAGCTTGTTCTATAACGACCGATATTGCAAATTCGTTATTTTATAGCTTAAGTGTAATTGCATCGCATGTGGACAATGGGAACTATTGACATTATAAATGAAACTTTGCTTTCGAGTCACATTGTTCGACGGCCCTGCCCTTACGTTCCAATTGTTGAAACTGGAGGACTGCAGCTGGATTTTATGTTTAAAAACAACAGTTAAAAAGGAGAAATAAGCATACATCTGATTTCTTTTGTGTAAATTGTCATTAAGTGTGAAAGTTGGAAAGATACATATACATGTATAGGCATACATATGTGCATCAATTACACATACGCTATTCGCCTGTCATGTAGTGCGTTTCTTTTCTTTTATACAGACAAAAATAAGTGATTTTCCAATGTTATTAGCGTTGTTTTGCCAACTTATATTATTTATAGGTATACAATACGTATACTTCGTTGTTAAATTTTTATAGTTTTAATTCATTATTAATATTTACCAGAATAAAAAAATGAACCTAAATACATGTCTCTATTTACATAGGTTCCTATTTATATATAAGTATGTATACACATACATTTAGTGTAGTACAAGTTGTATGATGTAGCATAAAATAATTAAATAAAGTTTTTAAAACAAATACCATTGCACTCATTATATTTCAAACAATATCTACATACATAAGTATATGTACCTCTATCTACACTATTAAGAAATTGCACAAAAATTTAAGTGTTGACAAAATTGTGGTTAAATGTTTATAGACTATATGTAAATGTGTATGCTATCAACAACTTTGTTATGCTTTCTTTAAGTGTACACATTTATTCATGGCTTTGGACTGACTAGTGACTCGGCTTATATCGAACTCCGGAAATATTATGGCAATCTCTCGCAGCGCAGAGACTGTGCTATCTGATCCATGGCAGGCATTGCGAGTGTCTGATAGACCGTAGAGAGCGCGTATGCACTCCGGCTCGTTATACACCGCTTTGAACACCTTGGTGGGACCCATAAGCTGACGCCATTTTTGTATACATGACTCAGATTGCAGTATGAAAGCGGAGCAAAAACCGCTAAAACGAGAATCTGTAAAAATATTTAGATGCCAATGATATTACTATACCTTTGCATAAAACTAGTTAGACGATAATAAAAAAATTTGTCTTTGTGTTCCGCGTAAAAACACTTCGATATGTCCATAGTTACACGCACGTCCTTAGCTGCCAAAATATTAAAATTGCTTTCTATTTTTGCTTTTAACTGCTGCACCGCATATGTGTTACGTACAACATGCGGTTTCAATAGTGCCAAAGTAATTTCCATTTTCAATATTCAGAACAAACGATAATCTTCGCTTAAGCTAATATAAGTAAAATGCACTCAAAGGAGACAGTTTTCTATTTTATTCACCTAGTTTTCTACCACGATTATAATTTTTTAACTTTATCGATAAAGTTGCCGATAACTCGTTTCAGACATGATTTCGATTTTTCAGGTGTGAGATATTGCCACGATTTGAGGATACGTTTAGTAAGAGGTTATGCAAAGCGGTCTGTTAACTTAACAGTATGACGTCACATTTTCGGAAATTTGTGTGTGTGCGCTACTATTTGTTTTAAAATGAAGAAGTTTGCTAAAAGTGTGGATAATTACCAGTATATAGATTCTTAAATCGGACAATATAATGGGTACTATTTTTTTTTGTTCTGAGCCGTTATCTATGCAGTTATTGCTAACGTAATCCTTTGGCCACTCTTGCTTTCGTGTTGAATATCTTTTACTTTAATTTCGAAGGCTTTTGTAAAGCTAAATACTATTAAAAAAGTACTATTCGTTACGTATCAATCCAAATAATTATATCTACCACTTTCTATCATTATATTGAAAATTTGATGGCCAAATATAATGTGCAGCATTGTTAGCTTCTACCAAAATTTCTGGAGCTGGTTCATGGAGATTATCTCTTTCTTTAGGCTTTAAACAAACATTCATACGCAGTCTTTGATTTTGTATACCCTGAACCCATTGAAAATGGGAAATCATTTTTGCTTTTTTTTTTTTGCCTTTTTGAGGCGTAACTTGAATACCGTAACAGCTAAAGAATTTAGATTTACTGTGTATATTTGTGTAATGATTACAAACATTTTTTAATTTGTGTATTTTGGATAAAAAACGTATTTCAAATACTAGAGACTTGTGCTTTGGCAAATACATACATATGAATGCCATTAGGTACGCTCGAATAGTTTGATTACGAAAGTCCATCTAGAAAAAAATTAATTCAACAAATAAGTTTCCATAATATAGCCCATACTTCAGCCCATGCGCAGCCCAAGCGCAGCCCATGCGCAGTCGCTGCGTAAGCTGCTCAGTAGCAGAGCAAGTGCTTGTGCGTGCGTGTGTATCTGTTGTTTGTATATATGTTTATATAAAAGAAGCGTAAAATGATTTGAATATCGAATCTTCGCAGGGTTCAGGGTATCTCTCAGTCGAGCAGTCTCGACTAGAGCACTCTAACATGTTTTATTACTGCACTACGTTTTATTTCCTTCTTTCGTATGTTTCTAACATTGCTGCAAGTGTGAGCAGCAAGCTTATTGATGCACCTTCAAAGTGTATTATACTAAAATATTTAGATTGATTGGCATAAATAAGCATTACTTATGGCAAAAAATCAGTTAACTCTGTCTATTAACCATTATTTCTGACATATTATCTATTTTGGGCATATCATAGCTGCTGCCAAAATACCTCACAGTTAATGGCATTATCTACCAATTTTTTGTATTTTAAGGAAATAAAATAAAGGATTGACCATTGTTATGGTGTGTACAATGTATTGGAATTAGCTTTTAAATACTTTATTTTGTTTGCTATGCAGCTTAAGTGCCCGCCAAACTTCACCTGGAATAACAGAGCACAAAGTGATAATGTGACGTCACAACATAACTGTTAGTTAACATTAAAAGTAACGGAACTCGTCTTTGCGTAACCTACGTAGTCTTTTAACAGTGGTGTCTTTTAACAGTGAGTATCACGTACATATCTATCGGCTTACATTATTTGCTTAGAGATATCGATATCTGCCTGACTGAATTACACAAGCGGCAATTGTATTAGATTTATTTTACTCACAAAATGCCGTTTATGAAAGGAAGAGAGCCTTTACGACGCACATTAAAATATTTGAATGCGGGGAAGCTAGTTCTAAAGGAAAGAGTGCGCATATTCAGCGTCAGTTACAATACATATGGTAATCATCACGCGGGTGCCAGGTAAAAGGATATAATATAGTGATGATGATGCCATATAACTAAATTATCTTACAGGGATTTCGTGTTTTGGAACATCCCACAGATACAATTCAGGAATCCAGATGTACAGGTCGTCACTCTTAAGAATATGACACCGTCGCCTTTTGTACGCTGTTTCTTTGAGGATGGACGGGATATGATGATCGATATTGATTCTAAAACTCGAGACGAAATCATTGAACATCTTGTTAACGTTGTTGGAAAAACGCGGTAATTATTTATTTTTATGTTCAACCCTTTCGTTAGTGTCTTCTTATCATCGCTATCATAAATTTTAGTGAGGAACTTGTCGCCGAGGCGCGTTTGGCGGAGAGTAAAGACAATCCAGCCAATTTTGGATACAGTTGCCAACGCCACTGCATCTGTGAAATACCCGGTCAAGTTTATTGCCCTGGCACAGTGCCGCTGCCAGAAGAAATGCGTGGAAAATTTAAATTTTCAAAAAAATAAAAGACAATTTTCTTGTACTTTAACAGCGAGCAAATCATATATATTCAATTTAAAAGTGAATTGTGTAAGTACTGGGAAATATTATATAGGTCTAAGTTAGCGTCGTTTGGGAAGTTGACGCAGATATGGTACCGATGACTTAAGTTTATTATATTTGCTGTGTGGTCCAGTACGTTGTGCGTCATCACGACTTTTGTTAAATTGGTAACGATGGATGAAGGGAACATTTTCTTCGCGTGTGGTGTTCAGTTCCAAATTGTCATCCGTCTGTCGCTCTAGAGTCTTAAGTTTGGCTTCTATGGCGCGAATTGCCTCTGATTTGCTAATTTTATCCTCGCGCTTGCCTCGGCCCAATGCAGGTATTTCAAGACGAGGCTTGGGCCTTTGTAGATCATCCTATAAATAATTTTTGATGTGAAAAAATCTGCTGAAGCTGTTTTCCAGCTAAATAAATAAGCTATTTACATATTTTATGTTCTTGGCAAGACGCACAGCTATGGAACGACTTCCAATATTTGATCCGTCTAGTTTTATAAGTGCATTTGTGGCACCTTCATTTTGTTTAAATGTGATGAAGGCATATCCTCGCGACTGTCCGACCATTGGTCCGCCCTTGTGAAACAACATGTCGAACTTTTCAATGGCACCGCATTTTTGCATTAGTTTGAGAAGTTGAAACCGATAGTTGTCAAAGGAAAAGTATATATTAGCACAATTCAGGAAGAAAACAAAATTACACGCAATTGCACAGTTCACAACTTACTCGGTGATGCGTGAATCAAGATTTCCTACCCAGATACGACGATGTTCTTCAGAGATTGGTGCAACTTCTGTATTCGCATTTATGTTAATATTCTTAGTCGGGCTCTCCTAAAATAAATAAATAATTAAATACTGTAAAATACAGCTTTAGCTTAATTTTTTTTAACATACAGCATTTGCCATTTTTGCTGAAGATGTTTTATTAAAATATCGATAGATAGACTTATGAGTATAATATATCTGTTGGTATCGCTTTATTTTCACGGCTATACACTTAAGCCTTATTCGGAGCTAATGTATTTTTTCTTTCATTTTTACTAGGATGCCCGGCGAAGGTGCTTATCTTTACGGCGTATTTTATTAAATATAAGCCATTTAAAGTTGTCGATAACGCTCTCGCGGTATCGTGTCTATCATGATTTCCAAATAAGAGGTTATGCAAAGCGGTCTGTTAACTTGACAGTGTGACCACGATTGAGTAATACTAGGTTATGCAAAGCGGTCTGTTAAGTTAACAGTGAAACGTCACTTTATCAGAAATTGGTGCGCGCGCTCTGATCTTTGTATGAAAATCAACCGAATTTGACACTGTTATCTATATTAAAGCCAGTAGACAAAATAAAAACGTAAACTGTTTTTTATTACCAGTTATATATAGATTCTTTAATCGGAAAATATAATGGTTTTATTACTTTATTTTTCAAGGCTTTAAATTGAAAAAACTGAATAGTATTAATAAGTATTATTCGTTTTCCGTCAATCCACATCATTATATCTACCACTTTCCATCATTATATTGAGAATCTGATGGCCAAAGATGATGTGCAGCATTGGTAGCTTCTGCCAAGATCTCTGGAGCTGGTTCAGGCAGATTATCTCTTTCTTTGGGCTTTAAACAAACATTCATACGCAGTCTTCGGGTTTATAATTTCTGCACTACGTTTTATTTCATTCTTTCCTATGTTTCTGACATTGCTGCAGGTGTGAGCAGCAGGTTTCTTGATGCACCTTCAACGTGTATTATACTTAAATATTTAGATGGATTGGCATAAATAGACATTACTTAGAGCGAAAACTCACGGTAACTCCGTCCATTGACCATTATACCTGACATATTATCTATTTTGGGCACATCATAGCTGCTGCCAAAAGACCTCACAGCTTATGCCATTATCTACATATTTTTGGTATTTTTTGGAAGTAAAATTAAGGATTGACTATTTTTATGGTCTTTACTATTGAAATCAGCTTTTAAATGCTTTAATTTGTTTGCTTTGGAGCATTTGCCCGATCTCAGTTTAAGTGCCCGCCAAACTTCACCTGGGATAACAGAGCCCAAAGTGATAATGTGACGTCACAACAAGTCTGTTAGTTAACATTAAAAGTAACGGACCTCGTCTTTGCGTAACCTACGGAGTCTTTTAACAGTGGTAACCTACGGAGTCTTTTAACAGTGGTACGCGCGCTCTGATCTTTGTATGAAAATCAAGCGAATTTGACACTGTTATCTATTGTAAAGCCAGTAGGCAAAATAAAAATGTTAAGTGTGGCTAATTACCAGTTATATACATATGTATAGATTCTTAAATTGGACAGTATAATGGTTTTACTAATGTTTGTTGTTCTAAACAGTTTTATATGCTGTTATTGCTCACGTAATCCCTTGAAGCTTGAGCTTTATCACTAACCATACAACACATAGATGCGTCAACTAGAACAAAGTTATTCCACGCTAAAAAATTTGTGCGTGGTGGACCACTCAACTTCGTATTTGCTCGGCTCGGTCGGTTTAGGTTCAGACAGTAAAAATATGGTCCGTCAAAATTAGTGCGCTGCGAGCTAGTGCTGGGAAAAGATCGATCTTTACCTAGATCGATATTTCGATATTATGTATGGGTCTCAGATCGATGTCTCGATCTTTTCATAAAAATATCTTAACTCCCAAAATAAAAAAAAAAGAAAAACAAAGTTTTCATATAAAAAACAAAAGATGAATTTCTTATTAAAATTAAACAACGTTTCATATAAACTAAACTAAACTACGTAAGAATGATTATATTATTTAATGAGATCATTCACTTTATCCATTCATTTTTATTTATAAAGAGCAGCATATCCACTTGCTGCGATTTAAGGCAACTCCTTTTCTCATTTATTATGTATCCAGCTTTGCTGAACACTCTGTGGACGTTGCTGGGACGCACAAGAATTTTTTCACGCATCTTTTAAATGCGTTGTCAGTTGAGATCTGTGAAGAAATTGTTTTAATTAAAAATGTTTTACTCTTATGTTATGTATTTTTACCTTCCAGTAGTCCAATGGAGATGTACTTGGATCGACATTTTCCATGTTAAAATATTGTTTCAGTCTTTTTTTTTGTTTTTTCTTTTGAAGAAAGTCGAAAAGTGGGTGGTGTTGGTTTGTTGGTTTTGGTGCTGGCAGGTTGGAGGAAGATGGACGTAGCTCGGACAATGCGTTGATCAGAGAGAGTTCGTTTTCTAAAAATTTCTCCGCTTCGCTTACATTAAACGGGGATAAAAATCCATCTCTCTTAAAACGGGGGTCGAGGAGTGTTGAGATTCTCATATTTGAGCGCGACTCGTACTTAAGTAGTCTGTCTTTTGTTCCGGTTATTAATATCGTACAAGCAAGCTCACCCTCCTCAGTAGCTAGCTTGCCTTTGAGATTTTCCAGGTTATGAAGAAGGCCACAGCATAAAGGAATGACCATCGACACGGTGACCAAGTTGCTCGATGATGTGGTCACAGTCGCGTGCTCAAAAGGAGACAAAACCTTTTCCAGGTCTTCCAGAATGGCAATTTCATCAGCAGATAAGGGCGATAATGCCTTTGGAGTGTTAAGTAACACCTTACAAATGGCATCTTTGGTTTCCAAAAATCTTTTCACCATGTGATACGCACTGTTCCATCTTGTTGGGCATTCTTGTTTTAAGCTGAGTGGGTTATCCTTATTTTGAGCATCTCTAAATTTTGCATAAGCAATGGTACTGCTCTTAAAAAAAGCTACAATTTGTTTGCATTTTCCCAATACAGGCTTTAAATTTTCATTTGCCAGACAGTCCTGAACAATCAAATTAATTGTATGCGCTACGCATGGAACATTCCTTTTGGAAAGAATTTCGCAAGCGTTTTTTATGTTCGGTGCGTTATCAGTAACTATTGCAGTGATTTTTTGTGTAACTCCCCACTCATTGAATACATCTCGTAAAGAATTCGCAATGTTTTGTGCTGAATGGTTTGCTTCATCCTTAAGTTTTTTAGTTGACAGAACTGCTGTCCGCATTTCAAACTCTTCACTTATGAAATGACAACTAACTGATAAATAACTTTCATTCGCTCTTGAAGTCCAGCCGTCAGTAGTTACAGCGCAGAACTCAATCTTATCAAGAATTTCGCGCAATTTCTGCTTCATTTCTATAAAGACATTTGGTATGTAGACATCGCGCAATGTTCTTCGTGATGGCAGCTGGTAGCGAGGATCAAGAGTTTCTACAAAATGCCGAAACCCCTTGTCCTCCACTACACAGTATGGGCGAAGATCTGATGTAATATACGATGTAAGCGCACTGTCTAGTGTTTTTTTCCTAGCTGACGAGGCATCATATTTTGTTTGAAGAAGCGTTAGCAGAGGGCCTGCAGCCTTCGGCTCTTCAGTGGGGCTCAAATTGGGATGTTTTCGTTTTAGGTGAGTAGACAAATTTGTGGTATTTCCACTTGTTTGGCATATTTGGCCACATTTTGTACATTTGGCAGACTTGCCATCCGCACACTTATTAAAAAATTCCCACACCCCAGACATACCATATTTGGTCCTCTTGCGTGGTATCTCATCCTCTCCATTATTTTTATCCGCGTCGCAATCTACAAACAAAAGCGTGTTTGTTACATTAGATTAAAACTCAAAAGCTGCAGCCCACGTGTGTGGCTGCCATAAGCAGAGAATAATATTTACCCTTGCCATTGTCCTTGCCCTTTAAAAACTTCTCCATTTCCACAGCACTGCCAACACCAAAACCTAAATGAAAAGTGGGTTACGTTAGTATTTTAATTATATTGTTAAAATTAATTTGCAAATTACTTTACCATTTTATACCGCGTTTTTAAGTGATGGGAAAATAATAGTCTAGAGATGGCGATATATCGAGTATCGAAGTTAGCCGTATCGATATTTTCGATACCTATCAAAACATCGATGTATCATTTTTAGATCGATCTTTTTCCCAGCACTAGGTCACACTATTCCATATTTCTTGCAATAATCATGTTCAATTTTCCCGCCAAATTTGTGAATTGAGCACGTGGTGTCCATACCAATTTTATAATTGCAAGTTTTTCTTATGAAGAAAATTTTTTATTTTAGGATAAACTACTGTATATCAAAGGTAACTATAATAACAATGCGTGTGTCATCAAATTATTGTGTTTACTGTTGTGTATTGCGAGTAACTCCTGTGTATCGTCATGTTGCAGATGTACATCAAACTACTATTCTGAGTTATGTATATTGTGCAGTCTCAATTTTGTTGCATTTATGCAATGTATATTTGTTTGTGTTTATAAACATAATATATGTTTTTATATGGTTTTTGTGTTGTTTTGTGTTATTATGTGTTGCTATGAGTTATCGGAATTTGTTTTAGCTTGTCATACGTGTTTTATGTTCTTCTTAGAGGCCTACATATATGTACAGTGTGCCACTAAAGTCACCGTACTCTTGAAACATTTTTACGAAACACGCTGTAACTTCGTCAAATTTTTATGAAACAAAAAAATTTTGATGCAGGGTTATAAAGTAATCTATTATCTACACAATACCATTTAAATAATGCCAAAATCGTATGCAGAGATAGCCAAAATAGTGTCCAGAGCTAAGTCTACCATCTAAACAGTAATTAGCCGTTTTAAATACGAGGGGAGCATCAAAAATAGTACTAAATCTGGCCGATGATCTGCACTCTCAGATCGCGACAAGTAGAAATCTGACTCTATCCAAGTTTCCCAGCTCCGATTTTCAAATTTTTTTTGAGGATGTCAATGTACATTTATTGGTCCATCACGCCACCAAGGATATACACCCGGAAACAACTCGTAGCGCCCTAAAATCATACAAGTTTAAGTCGTACACTCCTTGCAAGAAGCCATACGTAAATTTAATAAATCGGAAGAAGCATTGGGAAGTTGCTAAGGCCTATGTAGACAAGCCAGTTGACTTTTGGCGTATGGTCATCATCTCAGATTAGTCGAAGTACAATAAATTTGTCTCGGACGGGGACCTGTACGTGTGGAGAAGACCTGAAAGAGATCTTAATCCGAAAAACACAAAAAATACGGTAAAGCCCGGCGGCGATCGCCTTATGCTTCGGTGTTGCATAGCTGCATCGGGCGTTGGAAGCTTGGAGTTTATTGACGCTTTTGAAGCTAGAGACTTGAAATTTTAAACATATACTCGTGTATATCCTCGAATTATAAAGTGTTAAGATTTTCCCGATACGCCCACTAGGGGCGTGGCAAATCGGAAAATGCATTTTCCGGTATGTCAGAAACCCTGTTAGTTGAAGTGCTAGAAAGTTGAAATTTGGAACGTATACTCGCGTTGACAACCCAAGATCAAAAAGGTATGGCGGATATATTTACGACCATTGGGGGCGTGGCAAATCGGGTAAAACTGTATCTTCTTCAGTTTTAGAGCTAGAATGCCCAAATTTGGCGAGTGAGTTACTGTTAGGATCCTATAAAGATCGATGAAAAAATTATATATCCACGCCCCTTGGGGGCGTGACAAATCGGATCTGACTATATGGTGACTTATACATATTCTTCTATATCTCGAGCACTATTGATGCTAGAGACTTGACTTATGCTTCGGTGTTGCATAGCTGCATCGGGCGTTGGAAGCTTGGAGTTTATTGACGCTTTTGAAGCTAGAGACTTGAAATTTTAAACATATACTCGTGTATATCCTCGAATTATAAAGTGTTAAGATTTTCCCGATACGCCCACTAGGGGCGTGGCAAATCGGAAAATGCATTTTCCGGTATGTCAGAAACCCTGTTAGTTGAAGTGCTAGAAAGTTGAAATTTGGAACGTATACTCGCGTTGACAACCCAAGATCAAAAAGGTATGGCGGATATATTTACGACCATTGGGGGCGTGGCAAATCGGGTAAAACTGTATCTTCTTCAGTTTTAGAGCTAGAATGCCCAAATTTGGCGAGTGAGTTACTGTTAGGATCCTATAAAGATCGATGAAAAAATTATATATCCACGCCCCTTGGGGGCGTGACAAATCGGATCTGACTATATGGTGACTTATACATATTCTTCTATATCTCGAGCACTATTGATGCTAGAGACTTGAAATTTGGAATATATACTCGCGTTGACAACCCACGATCAAAAAAATATGGCGGATATATCTACGCCCATAGGGGGCGTGGCAAACCGCAAAAGTTTATATCTCCTAAAGTTTTAGAGCTAGAAGCTTGAAAATTGGCTAGTTACATTTCTGGTGACCTCCTTTATTGATGACCCAAAAATAAAAGTTACGCCCCTTTAGGGCGTGGCACACCGAAAAATACCCTGTAATTTCCACATTTTTCGAACGTAAGCTTCCAAATTTGGCATTTATGTTACTTTCGACTACTTCCAAAGATTGGCCGAAAATAACAAGTCTACGCCAATTGGGGGCGTGGCAAATCGGATCTGAATATCTAGATTTTGCACAAAATTTCCTTTTATATCTCCTAAAGTTTTAGAGCTCGAAGCTTCAAAATTGGCTAATTGAGTTACTGGTGACCTCCTCTATCGATGACCCAAAAATAATTGTCACGCCCCTTCAGGGCGTGGCGCACCGAAAAATACCCTGTAATATCCACATTTTTGGAAGGTAAGCTTCCAAATTTTGCTGTTACGTCAATTTAGACTCCTTCTAAGAATTGGCAAAAAATTACATGTCTACATGACTACTAGGGGCGTGGCAAATTGGAATTTTATTTTGCAGAGCTCTTGAGTTAAAATTGCAGCAGAATCACCATCACAAGAATAATCCGGTAGGTGGCGCTAAACTGCAATATTCTTACATAGCGGAATTAGTCATAAGCATGTACCGCCTACATAAATAAGCTTAATTTCTTGCTAAGTAGGCAGAAAAAATTGTAAGAGACATATAAATATATGTATTTCGATTTAATGTTTAAATAATTGACCATCTAATATTAATATAGTTTTCCATAGCCTAGGTCAGTTATTTCGTTATTTTCGTATGTTGGCAATGCTTCAGACGATTCCCAAGTGGCACTGTTAAAAGACTCAATTGATTATGTAAGAAAATCAATCACACTTTCAAATTAACAGACAACTCTTAAGTTAACAGACTGGTGCAGTTATATTTTTTTGTTTAGCTCATAAAATCATCATATTCATACAAACGATTGAAGCGAGCCATAATTTATAAAAATTTTACTCATTTACATATATATATTTTTAGAATTTTAATAAATATATAATTATTTTGAGTCAGAAGCTAATTCGAGCGGCGACTTTAACAAATTAAGATAAACTTTAAAATGTAATATGCCAGAAGCCCCTATGGGAACAGAGTATCACGCAGTCGGTTGCGCCCGACTGCAACGTTCTTACTTGTTTTCTATTATTTTGTTTGATCTGTTCTTTCGTTTTGGTTTGATTAACCCCAATTGCCAATATGATTTGCTGCAAAAAATCATGTTCTATTCGGCAAGTTGTTGATTCTGCACAAGTGCAATTTGTTAGTTGCTGGTTGTGTGAGAATTTTATGCATACAAAATGTGCAGGTCTTACCGGGCGTGAGTATGATAAAATCATGTCCACTACCAAAATTGGTTGTGGTGGTTTACGCTGGTCTTGTCCGGTTTGTTTGGAAAAACAAATAAATTTTTCAAAAATGTACAACTCAGTGCGGGTTCAATTTTTAAAACTGAGTAGTATTTCAAAGCAGTTATCTAGTGACCTAGAAGCTGGTGAAGAAATACTACATCAGTACAATTTTGATACTCCACATATTGAAGTGGAGACTCCATCGCTGTTGGTACCCCCTCCTTCTGTACCAATATCGTCTCCCAATTTATCAGCGCCTTCCTCACCCTGTCCTGAGTCTTTATCACTTCCGGCTTCGTGTGATTCGTTTGAAACACCTGTCGCTAGTGATACAGGTTTCATACAGGTTTCTAATAAAAAATTAAAAGCTTCCCCGATTGTTGCTCAAACAATGACCAACATTCTGTCCACTTCTCCCTCCCCTACTATCCCCACTTTATCTGTCGTATCTCCTCGAAAGCAAGTTTTCTTATCTAGGCTTTCATCTGATACGACTTGTGATGCAATAACGGCTTTTATTGCTAGTAAATCTCCAGCCAAAGTTTTTATTTCTAAGTTTAATTTTGCGACTCCTCGTGAAATTGCTTCACTTAAAATCAATGTGCCTGTAGAATATTTCACAAATATATGTGATTCTAAATTTTGGCCACCACATATTGTTGTACACGAATTCAAACCTAAGAACCGTAATAGAGTGACTCTTATTACTTTAAATCCTTCTTCGATACAATCTTCATCTAATATTGTATCAAAAAACTAAATTTTACACATTCCTCACCTCAGCTGTCTTTGGCATATCTAAATGTTCGAGGCCTAAATTCTAAACTCAGAAGACTGTTTTTGAGTAGTTTTAGTGTTCAATATCATGTTATTGCTTTCACAGAAACATGGTTAAATCCCAACGTTTATAATAGTGAGATTCTCTCAAATAATTTCACTATTTATAGACATGATCGGTTGATACGTAGAGGTGGTGGTGTCTTAATTGCTGTTAAGGCCAATATCCTCTCCGAATCATTTAGTTTCACGTCACCTCACGATGCCGAGATTATTGGTGTTAAAATAACTCTACCAACGTGTTCTCTATATATTACTTGTTCTTATGTTCCCCCCTCTTCTGATGTGCAAGTGTATGCTCAGCATATAACTTGTATTAAAGAAGTTTTTGAACATGTAAAGGATAAGGACCTATTTCTTATGTTGGGTGACTTTAATATACCTAACACTTCTTGGTCCTCAACTCCCACCTCAAATTACCTTATTCCAACAACTGATCAATATCTCTTTGACGAGTTGTTTGGTCTGTCTATGTTTCAGATGAACCCTATTTCTAATCATCTGAATCGTTCACTAGATCTGGTTTTTACTAATGATGATTCTATCATTAATGTTTCCAGATCATCCCCTTTATGTCTACCAGAGGATATACACCATCCCACTTTGAAGGTCTTACTTTTCATACATAGTCCACCAATTTCAACGCCTATACCTCCACAACAACGTCGCTGTTTTAATAAATGCAATTTTGTTTTACTTAACCAACTAATTAATGCAACCGATTGGTCTCTTTTTTATGACTCAGTTGACATTAATGTAGCAACAACCATTTTCTATAACATTCTAAATGCCATATTAGATGAGTGTGTTCCTATGCGCTACTCTATACCGGTTACTAATAAGCCTCCCTGGTTTACTCAGTCTCTTTCTAATTTAAGAAATATTAAGTCTAAATATTTCAAAAATTTTAAAAAGTCTGGGTCGACTGTTGACTGGTCGAAATATTCTATAGCCAAGTCAAATTTTAATATTTTAAATTCTCAGTGCTACGAGAATTATCTTATACGTTGCAAACAGCAGTTCGTCCGTGACCCCAAGCAATTTTATTCATTTGTAAATTCGAAGCGTAAATCTTCTAGTTTACCTTCCACATTTTTCTTTGGATTGGACAAATCTTGTAATGATCATGATTCCTCTGATCTTTTTGCAAATTTTTTCCAATCCACTTATTCTTCAGTTGATCCCTATACCACTTCTTACCCTTACTTAATTTCTGCAATAAATAATATAAATGCTTCTAACGTTACCCCTGCATCTCTGGTTTCAGCGATTCGGTCATTGAAATCATCCTTCTCTCCTGGAGCTGATAATATACCCAGTTGTGTAATTAAAGAATGTAGTGTTTCCCTACAGCCACAATTACTAAAACTATTTAATTTGTCCCTGGAAACCTCTGTTTTCCCTTCTGTTTGGAAAGAGTCTTTCATCATCCCCCTACATAAAAAGGGCGGGAGGTCTGATATTTCTAATTACAGATGTATTGCGAAACTATCTGCTATTCCGAAGTTATTTGAAAAAATAATAACATCGACACTACAACATTTTTGTAAATCTATTATCTCACCTTCTCAGCATGGTTTCGTTCAAAGTCGATCAACATCGACTAATCTTTTAGAATTTACTTCACTAGTCAATGACAGTTTTTTAAATAAAATACAAACTGATGTTATATACACTGATTTCAGTAAAGCATTTGACTCAGTACACCATGACATATTACTTCAAAAGCTTGATCATTTGGGATTTTCCCCTAAGCTTGTTTCTTGGATTGCATCCTATTTAAAGGGTAGGACCCAAAGAGTTATGTTGAGATCAGCTATTTCGAAACTTGTTTTTGTTTCGTCAGGTGTACCTCAGGGTAGTCATTTGGGACCGTTAGTTTTTTCCTTATTTATAAATGACCTTCCTAGCTGTATATCTCATTCAAATATATTTATGTATGCAGATGATGTAAAACTCTGTCTATCGTATTCTAATTCACTCGATCATCTACGCCAACAAGATGATCTTAATTCCTTTCAACTGTGGTGTGTGGCTAATCGGTTGCATTTAAACTGTTCTAAATGTATGACAATGACCTTCAGTCGTACTATTCCATACATTGCTAATTATTCAATTCATAATGACTCATTGCAGCGCATTTTTTCAGTCAAAGATCTTGGTGTACTCTTCGACTCAAAACTTAATTTTAATTCTCATATCTCAACCATCATAAACGAAGCCAAAAGTGTGCTCGGTTTTATTAAACGTTGGGCTAAAGAGTTCAATGATCCCTTTATAACAAAACTATTCTATATTTCGCTGGTGCGCCCGACTTTAGAATATTGTTCAATTATATGGTCTCCTCAGCATAAATTGTATCAGGATCGTATCGAATCGGTTCAGAAACAGTTTTTACTCTTTGCCCTACGTAATCTAAACTGGGACCCTAATCTCCGTTTACCGTCTTACCATAGTAGGCTTCTTCTTATTGATCTTCCATCATTAATCAATCGTAGATCAATCCTGGGGATTGTTTTCCTACATAATTTGATTATAGGTAATATTGATTCATCCCGTCTGTTAATGCAGATTAATTTTTCTGTTCCTTCCAGAACAACCAGACACTTTCGTCCGCTGTATTTACCATTGTGCACATCGGATTATTCTTTGCATAGCGCGTTTCACGTTTTATGCGTTAATTATAATCAATTTTACCACGTGTTTTCCTCAGAACTCTCTCTTCCATTAATAAAATCCTTGCTTTCAGGTCATCTTAGGGAAATCACACACAATACCCAGGAGTAAGCAGGTCATAAATTTGATGATCTGGCAAATCTCCAACATTGTGTAGTGATTTCCCAATCATTTCTATTCTTTTTTTATCTCTCTACTCCTCATTCTGTTTATTAAATTTTCTTTAATCTATTAATAATTACTTTATATTTTATTATATTATTTTATTTATAATTATACGTAAGATTCAATAATATATATTTTAAGTTTCCATTAACACTTTCTATCTTTCATAGTTCAATAATACCACTGACCATACATGGCTGTGATTTGGGGCATAGCTGGCCGGACTGGCAAATAAAATACCCCCATCGGGTTGGTGGTATTATGGAAATTTTTTTTCCTGTTCTTATTTAGGCTATACTTTATATTTGTTTAGTTTACCTATTAAGTTGACTCTCGTTTTGTCAATAACCTTTTGAATAAATAAATAAATAAATAATAAAAAAAAACGCATCAAAATCGGACGTGGTGCCATATTAAGGGTTATGACTAATTCCGATACGTAATAATATTGCAATTTAGCGCCACCTGTATTATTCTTGTGATGGTGATTCTGCAGCAATTTTAACTCAAGAGCTCTGCAAAATATAATTTTTTTCCAATTTGCCATGTCCTTAGAGGTCATAGACATGCAATTTTTGGCCAATCCTTAGAAGGAGTCTAAAGTGCCGTAACATCAAAATTTGCAAGGTTACGCTCCAAAAATGTTAAAGTACATGTAAAGGGTATTTTTCGGTGCGCCACGCCCTTCTAGCTCTAAAAGTTTAGGAGATATAAACTTTTGCGGTATCCGCCATACCTTTTTGATCTTGGGTCGCCAACGTTAATATATATTTAAAATTTCAAAGCTTTAGCATCAAGATATATAAGAATATGTATAAATCACTATATATTCAGATCCGATTTGCCATGCCTACAGTGGGCGTCGATATAAAATTTTTTAATCGATCTTTATAGGATCTTAACAATAACTTACACGTCAACTTTGCGCATTCTAGCTCTAAAACTGTAGAAGATATCGTTTTACCCGATTTGACACGCCCCTAATGAGCATAGATATATCCGCCATATCTTTTTGTCTTGGCTTGTCAATGCGAGTATACGTTCTAAATTTCAACTCTCTAGCACATCAACTAACAGGGTTTCTGACATACCGAAAAATGCATTTTCCGATTTGCCACGACCCTAGTGGGTGTATCGGGAAAATCTTAACACTTTATAATTCGAGGATATACACGAGTATATGCTTAAAATTTCAAGTCTCTAGCTTCAAAAGCGTCGAAATGGTTTGCGTTCATACGGACAGACGGACAGCAAGACGGACATTGCACAAAACCAATATACTCTTTTTCCCTTTGGGAACAGAGTATAAGAATGGGGGCGTGGCAAATCAGAAATTGGAGCTGGTTGTGTTTTGGGCCGTGAATGAGTATTCTGCAGTCGGGAACGCCCGACTGTAACGTTCTTACATATTTTTATTTTAAAATATGTGTACAATTTAAAAATTTAATAAATAACTGAAATTGTACTTAAATATTAGGAATGTAGTGGATCATATCGTCTAGTATGGATTCCCACAGCAGCAGTTTTTAATCAAGGCATGTTCGTAGCAAGACTTGGCATACAAAAGGGAACAATTGTAGATTGCGCAGTGAGGAAGATGCAACTGGTGTCCTGTAGTTGAAATATATGCAAATTGTTTGTGTTCAGCCACAAAATATATATACTGACCTGGAAAACTACAACAACAAGCATCATGTTCCACCTTTTGCGAGCAGTAGGTGTAGACGGAAGAGTCACATAGTGGACAGTTTAGACCTGTTCCCATCGCAGGATAGCCTAAATTTAATCCCAGTCCCGCTGGGTTCGAAACGACGCCTAGGCCTTCATTGCCAATGGGCTGAACCCAAAATTGACGTTCTGGAACAAAATTGTTTGAGGGGTTAGAGAAATAAATTGAAATGATTGAAATATTAATTTTCGATCCCAACGTATCAATTATTCTTTCACCTACCCGTTCTTTCTCGTTTAGCTAATGCTGAATTAAACCAAAATATTAAAACAATGTACAACACGGAATTACGCAACATATTTGCTCTTGGAAGCTGTGACAGTGTTTTGTCTGTCTGGCAGGTGCTGATTTTGCTGCTGTTGTAGCCGGCTGGCGTTTGTCGACTGCATTAGCTTACATTTTTATAGAGCGATGATGAAGTCGGCGATGACGAAGCCGATATCAATTTGTGTGCTGGTCTCGACCAGCTGACTTTCGCTCTCAAGTGATTTTTATAAATTTATATCGTCGAATTGAACGGTGTCGTATACAATCTGATGGCTCACAAAAAGAAAAAGAAAAAAAAACATAGGAAAACTGTAGTTGGGTTGCCCGACTAGAAGATATCCTAAGCCCCTATTATTCTGTGTGTTTTAAATATGCGCATTTAGGTATTTATTGAAGTAGAAAAAAGAGTCAGCTTATAAAAATTTGTTACTAAAAAACATATTTTTCGGAGACATTTGAAATCGCACCATCACAATCAAATAGCATATTTGTCTACAAGAAAAGAAGCAACCCTCAAACATTACAGAGTTTCGTATCCGCACCTTTAAGTTGACGAGCATCGCTTCTATCAACACTGTCACTTCACTGCTCGAGCACCATCAAGCAAATCTAAACTAAAGTGGCGGATGGAAATTCAAATATTATTCAATCGTAATTGTGATTCTTAGAATTTACGGGAATACACTCGTTTGAATTTTAATGAAATTTTCAGCATATGATCTATATATTTTATTGGAATATTTGTTAGTTTATTAAAAATACAAATTCTTTTACATATCGGCTATATTTGCAACTGAACTTCAATTTAAAGAATTTGGTAAAGTTTCGAGTTATATAGGGACTTACAAAAAAATTTCATTGCTAATTTCAATACAGACAGACGGGCTATATCGCCATAGCTCTTTGTCCTGATCAAAAATATAAATACTTTATGGAGTCTGCCACGCCTCTTTCTACCTGTTACATACATTTTAACAAAACCATTATACCATGATTTCCTATTTTCAATGGGTTCAGGGTATTCAAAACAACGAGCGCGATCAAATGCAGAAGTTTGCCGCAAAAGTTTACTCAATGCGTATCCATAAAGGTATGCACATTCAAATGTGTTAATTTTGTTTGGAATTTTAGTAAAAATTTAATTTTGTTTGTGTTAGCTGTTACTTCAGTTCTACGTTTGTCACTTCAAGAACCACTCTTAGGGTGGTGATGTGGAACGGACTGCGGCTAATAAGTTATTTATTTGTGAAGATTTGAGTTTGAATCTTGGTAGACAAGAATATTTGTTGATTGCTGAGACGTAAGTTGGAATCTTGAACGGATGTATTTTTTAGAATTTAAAATTAATTTTATTTATGTTTACAATTCGGTCTGTTATATAGCTAAGTATATGTTTTGAATATGTTTATGTTTGTGAGTATGTATGAACAGATACAAGTTATAGTGCTTGCAACTGCAGCTCAGCTGCGCCTACGGGTAAGGTCTTTTAAATTTGAATCCCAATATTTCCAACTCACATCCTGCTTTGGTGTCCAAAAATATACCTGTTAATAAATACACAGTCCTTAAAAATACAAAATTTGTTTTTCAAAAAATAACATAGAAACAGGTTTTTGCATAAGTTTACTTTTGTAATGTTCGATAGTGGGAGCTGTGTGCAGTCAGCGTCGCAAATATTTATGCGTGCATTTATATAGGTGTGTGAGTTCAAGGTATCTATTAGTCGGCACTTCCCGACTAGTTCTATCTCCTTTCTTTTTTACATTTTCGATCGCCGATGGTGTATTATACAAATTGTATTTTAGTTTGCATCTTATATATTCCGAAAAACCTGTGAGAAGCTGAAGAAACAACAAAAATGACAGACGATTATGTAAAATTGAAAAAGGCATAAGATAAATTTAAAATTATGCGTATTACAAAATAAAAAAAAAACAAACGAGAAACGACTTTTTATCGTTAAAGCGAAACTCGAAAATATTTATTACCCAATAGAAAAGTAAAAGTTTTTAATGAAGGGTGGCCGATTCACATATAGACAAATTCCTAGTATAAAATAAGTAAGAACGTTGCAGTCGGGCGCTACCGACTGCACAATACTCATTCACAGTCCAAGCGCTACCGGCTTAATTTTCCGATTTGCCACGCCTCCAATTGGTATATATATATATATATATATATATATATATATATATATATATATATATATATATATATATATAGTTTTAACAAGCCAATTAACAAGCCAGGTTAATAGTAATTTACTCGTTAGGTTTTGAGTATATTTTTTAATTACCCCAGTGGGTGTAGATATATCCGCCATATCTTATTGATTTAGGGTGGTCCAAATATTCCATATTTTAAGTCTCTAGCACTAAAAGTGTTCAAAATATAGCAAAATTTATGCAAAATACTATATACTTAATTCCGATTGTGGTCGTAGACTTGAATTTTTTTTGCCAATTTTGAGGAGTCTAAGATAACGTAATTTTTGCAGTTTACGATAGAAAAATGTAGAAATTACAGGGTATTGTTTGGTATCCCACGCCATCAAAGGCGTAATAATTATTTTAGGTCATTGATAGAGGAGGTCACCAATAACTCAATTATCCAATTTTTAAGATTCTAGCTCAAGAATTTTAGGAAATATAAACTTTTCCGGTTTGCCACGCTTACTATAGACGTAGATATATCCGCCATATCTTTTTATCTTGGGTTTTCAATCCGAGTATATTTATTCAAATTTCAAGTATCTAGCATCAATAGTGCTGAAGATATATAATAATTTATGTATATCACTATTTAATTTGAGGGTATAATTTGAGGGTATACGTGAGAATATATTTAAGTTTTCGAGTCTCGAGGTTCAATAACGGCGAAATGGTTTGCGTTCATACTGAAAGATGCACGGACATTGCACAAAACCAGTATATTCATCTCACTTCGTGAATGAGTATAACAAGTCAGAATTATCTAGTCGAGAGTGCTTCACTATAAGATACACACATAAACGCGCACGCTTAATCACGCACTCTGCTAACTGCGCAGTTTACGCAGCGACTGCGCTTTGGTTGCGTTATGAGCTTTACTATGGGAAATTTATTGTTGAATAATATATGTTCTAGATGGCTCAAATTTTATAAGCGTGATAATGACATTAAGTTGTTGGACGGACAGGCGGACATGGTTAAACCGCCTTAGCTCGTCGTCCTAATAAAAAATATAAATACAACCTGAATATAGCTTTCTTACTTGTTTTTATTATACCCTAAACCCATTGAAAATTAGAAATCAAGGTATTACGGTTTTCTGAAGATGTATGTAACAGGTAAAAGGAGGCATACATACATTCTTGATCAGGGCGAAGAGCCAAGTCGATTTAGTCCAGTTCGTCTGTCCATCCGTCCGTCTGTCCGCATGTGTGAACGCGTCGATCTAAGCTATGCAGCTACACAATTATATCTCGTAAGTCTTTAGAGCTAGAGTTTTCAAATTTTGCATTAAGCTTAGTATATTTTATAAAATTTTGATTTTGTATATTTTGGATACCACTTCTAAATTTCCCAAAATTCTGTAAATGAGCTTACATTTTTACTAAATTGACAAATTCATAATTGACAATTGAATAGAATGTATTGATCATATGCTGAAAATTTCATTGAAATCCATTAAGTTATTAGATGATGCTCAAAATATTGTATAATATGTATGAGAATACTATATATATATATATATATATATGTACATATATATATATATATATATATATATATATATATATATATATATATTGTATAATTTTGAATATCTAGAGTTAAAACAGTAGAATATACAGTTTTTCCTGGTTTTGCGACGACCCCAATGGGCGTAGATACATCCGTCATATCTTATTGATCTTGGGTTGTCAACGCAAGTATACATTCCGAATGGCTAGCGCTTTAAATAACATGGTTTTAGAGGGCGTTTCGGGACAATCTTTACACTTTATAATTGGCTGGTATATGCAAATATATGTTCCAAGTTTCAAGTCTCCAGTTGCGAAATGGTTCAATAGCTACGAAATGCTTTGTGTTTATACGGACAGACGGACAATAAACGCCCAGCAAAACGGACAGTGCACAAACCCAATATGCTAATTCACTTAGTGAATGAGCATAAAAATGATGGTCAAGCTCTAATAATCCATACGTACAGCTTACCTTTGTGAAAGTAAGACGATACTGTGGCAATTGTGAATGTAATCAACGGCTTTGCGCTAGACAAAAGATGAAATCAGAAGCGGATACAGACTTACAGACAGCGACAGTCCCAAAGCAAAAATATCAAGTATTGAAGAAACGATGACCAGAGAATGAAAGACCGCAAGAAGAAAGCGAGTTGCGCAATATTTACGTCATCACATTAAGTGTGACGCCGGCCGTAGCTTAAACATCAGTGAAACAGCGGGCACAGGGAAACTGAAGCTAATACAAGTGCGCCAACAGTGCCTGCAGCCCAAATAAACTGAAATGTGGGCGCGGCCTACGCGCAGCAGCCAGCGACGAAAGCGAAGTCAACGGCTTAAACAAGTCACAATATTGGAATGCAATTTCACTTCTCTAAATATTTTCTCAATAATTGTGCGTTTTGTTTTATCTTTATATTACACAGCAACACACTTATGTATGCATATACATACATACATATGTACATGTGTGTTTGCAAGTTGTAGAAATTGGGTTAATTCATGTTAACGAAAGGCCATATTAATTCAAAAGGGCTTTAGTATTCGAAACTCAATAGAATTAACGTTTAATAAACGTTTAAGTACAATTTTATTTGAATTTTGACCATTTTCATTAAGTCTATAAATATGTGTACATACATACAACATACATATGTACGTACATTAGAATGTTTTGCTTATAAGGTTGAGAAATCATAAGTACAAGCTACTGCTGTATTTCTGGATAACGTATTCATAAATGATTGCAATATTTATGCATGTACATACATATATTTTTTAAGTAAAAGGAGGATAGTGGTTTTAGTGTAATTTCTGTCTATTTTTCTTTCTGATTATGAAGTGTTCTGGAAAAGGGTCTGAAATTTTAAAGATAGAATCACACTTGTTGCTAAGCCATAAAAATCTTTTTCTTCTTCTTCGTTTTGTTATATACATATACATATACTACACTATGTACATACGTATTAAGTAGTTTTTTCTTATTGATTTATTTTAATTTTTTGTTGTTTAATTGAATGAGCATCAACTGTAATTACGGCTTATCATGTAAGCATATTTTTGAGTTATCTCTGATATAAATAATATATGCATTTCGAAATTTCAGCCTGCTATATTTATATATGTATATGTATGTACATACATACAATCACATAAAAATAATGTGTTCGTATTTGTGTGAAAATCTTGCAAAACTGGTCTCGTAGAAGAGACCGTTTTTTCTCTCTTTCACACCTCTTTCTCTTTTCCTTTCCACCTGGCTCCATTTCGATGGCTGTCCCTTTCGAGAGCACCTGATGGCGACTGTGACGTCGTCATTTCGACTTCATTTACTTTTATAACCCCAGCAAATGGTAGAAAAGGGTTTTATGAATATGTGCCAATGTATGCAACATCAGAAGAATGGCTGACTTCCCAGTGCATGAATGCGTTAATTTCGAAAGCCATTTGAGTTTAAAAAATATATTTGTAAACGTACACATTTGAATTTCATTTGAAAACCTCAGATGTTTTTTGCGCAATGAATAATATAATCAACTTCACAAGCAAACTTATTTATATATATAAATGTTATTATTTGCTTAAACTTCGTGAAATTATATGATTATGAATTATATGATTGTTATATATTTATATATATATATATATATCTTTTATTTCAAACGACAGTTCATTGTTGAATACAGGGTATGTCGAAGTCAACAGCTTTCTATTGCAGCACTCTTGATGTTTTTTGTTTCACAAAATTTCTTCACTTTCAGTTTCGAGCTTTTTTAACTCTACCTGAAGTGGCATAGTCGCTGCCGACGTTGGCTATTACCTATATGAGCTGGGGTTATCATCTCTGCGGCATTATTTTGAATTCGAGAGTGTCAAGTAACAGACGGTCTGTTGCTGAATCGTAGTCGGTACGAGTTTCGTGTAGTGCGGTGAGTTTCCAGCAATGTTGCCATTGTCTTCCTAAATATTCATCGCGTCCTCGTGCAGTGGCAAATCAGCCAAATCTATTGATTTTTTTTAAAGTGCCAGACAGAAAATAAGGCAAATCGTGTTAGGAACCAAATATCTTTTTGAAAAAGGTTACAATTTTATTGCGAAAATCAAAAGCTGAGGATTAAAAACTAAAGGATTTCAAGCATAACGGCAAATCAACAAGGTAATGAAAAGTTAACTAAGGAGCTGATAAAAAAATTGTTTACTTTAATTCGATATAATAAAAAAGAAACGGTCTTTTCCAAAAAATGCAGACTTTTGCAAAGACATCTATCATAACAGCTATGAAACATAACATTTCGATTTGTTGTTAGCTCTAAAATATTTTATATTTAGCACATGCAAATTAGTTTTTAATTTTTGTGTGGGTTTGCTTGTTCATTTTTAAACTCAACGATAATATTGTTAACAAAAGTGAAAGTTTGCTGCGTGCTATAAGATGAACTTTAAATTTAGTTAAAAAGAGTGTATTGGTTTTGATAAAACGTATGTAACAGGCATATTGACTCGTATCACCTTCAATAGGCCAGTCTTTTAGATTCTCCGTGCGTCATTCTCCTTTGGCATCTTTTAAACAGAATAAAATGATTAATAATTTGAGCACATTTATAAAAATTGATATCGCGTATATATAACTAAGCTTATAATAAGCAAAATCATAAAATTTTGTATAAAAACTGTTGTTTTATACAAAAATACATTACTTTACCTTATATACCTCGCCTGGGTTCTAATTGAATGCGAGAGTAAATTTACTTATTTTCCCAGAAAAAATGCATGCGTTTTGTTAAAATGAATGTGAGAAGCTGAGAAGACGCCATTGACGCCATTTGAAGTAAATAAATATTGATCAGTAATAGCATTTGAGTTAAGCTACTGACAACTTGTGTCAGTCTGCCCGTTTACAATTTCCATTTCAAAACAAATAAGAATGTTGCAGTCGGGCGTTACCGACTGCAGAATACTCATTCACGACCCAAACGCTATATATATATATATATATATATATATATATATATATATATATATATATGTGTATATATATATATATATATATATATATATATATATATATATATATATATATTTATATATATATTTGTATATATATATAAAGTTATTGGAAAATCAATCAACCAAAGGAGGTCAACAGTAATTTAGTCGTAAAATTTAAAGTTTCTAGCTCTAAAACTGTATAAAATACCCGACTTGCCACGACCCCTATAGGCGGGCAGATATACCATATCTGATATTCTCGGGTTATTAGCCCAAGTATATATTCCAAATTTCAAATCTCTAGAATCAATAGTGCTCAGACTATAACAGATTTTGTGCAAAACGCTATATATTCAGATCCGATTCGCCCCCAGTAGGCGTAGACATGTCACTTTGGCCAATCTTTGAAAATAGTCTAACGTAACGTAACTGCAAAATTTGGAAGCTTACGTTTCAAAAATGTAAAAATTACAGGGTATTTTTCGGAATGCCACGCCCAAAAGGGGCGTAACAATTATTTTTGGGCCATCGATAGAGGAAGTCACCAGTCTCAATTACCGAATTTTAAAGTTTCTAGCTCTAAAACTTTACGAGATATAAACTTTTGCGGTTTGCCACTCCCTCTATGGGAGTAGATATATCCGTCATACATTTCTGATCTTGGGTTGTTAGCCCGACTATATATTCCAAATTTCAAGTCTCTAGCCTCAATAGTGCTGAAGATATATAATATATATGTATATGAATATGTATAAATCACTATATAGTCAGATCCGACTTGTCACGCCCCAGTGAGCGTGGATATATAATTTTTTCATCGATCTTTAAAGGATTTAAAAAGTAACTCACATACAAAATTTGGGCATTCTAGCTGTAAAACTGTAGAAGATATCGTTTTACCCCATTTGTCACGCCACCAATGGGCGTAGATATATCCTCCATACCTTTTTGATCTTGGGTTGTCAACGCGACAAATTTCAACTCACTATCACTTCAACTAACAGGGTTTCTGACATACCGGAAAATGCATTTTCCGATTTGCCACGCCCCTAGTGGGCGTATCGGGACAATCTTGACATCTTTATAATTTAAGGGTATACAAGTCTTCAATCTCAAGTCTCCCAAGTATTTTAAGTCTCTAGCTTTAATAGGGGCGAAATGGTTTGCGTTCATACGGACAGACGGTCAGATGGTCAGACGCACTGACGGACAGGCGGGCAGATGGACGGACAACAAGACGGACATTGCATGAGCCCAATATACTCATTAGATCGCTGCGTTCACACGGACGGACGGACATGGCTATATCGACTCAGCTCGTCTCCCTGATCAAGAATATATATATATATATATATACTTTATGGGGTCAGCCACGCCTCCTTCTGTCTGTTACATACATTTTCAAAATACATTATACCCTGATTTCCCATTTTCAATGGGCTCAGGGTATAAAAATCAACTAAAATAGTTATTGTATTTCAGATTTTTGAGTATATCTCTAGTGATATAAAGACTGCCGTTAAGTATACCCAATGTTGGATAATTGAATGCTACATACATACTACATAGATGTCGGACACTCCCAGATAGTTTGTCAATTGTTTTACATCACACGTCTGTTTAAAGCAATGGGCATGTAAATAGGAAAAGTTGTTATGATGGTGATCAGCTGCTACAACCTTTCTATTTTTCTCTTTTGTTTGTTATTCAATCAGTATTTAGACACTTCTCTCACTCCCGACGACTCTGAGGCCGACAGACGGATTTGCATAGGTTATTGTAGAAACAGCTGATTTTCTAGTAGTCAGTTGCGAACGTATGGCCCCTGTTCCTCATTGTTAGCAGCATCTTTTTGTTTTAAGTGTGTTCGTTTAATTGATTGATATTTATTTTACAAATATAACATGTTTTCACTAAAGATGCATAATTTCGCTACCTGAGCCACCTAGTCATCCTCACACAACGAAATTCAGCATTTGGGAGAGCCTCTGATATAGCTCCCATCAGTTTACCTTTGCTAACGAGAAGAGAAAGTTGTTACCTCTGTTCGGCATTTCTTTTCAACTTATTTTTGTTATTGGACGTCACTTTGTGTGTGCGTATGACTTATTTGTTTTGCTCATTGTTATTGTTGTTTGCTTTTCCCTGTGGTGTATTTATCTTTTCGTATTCAATGCCTAGAAATGGTCATCAAATTGCATCTTATGAATTTTTATATGTACATACATACATATGCATGTATGTATGTATACCGTTACCAATCGTGCTTGTTATGCAATTGTTGACATAATTGGAGAAAGGGCACTACATACAATACATACATATGTACATATGTAAATGACCAGATGTATGTATATACATACACACATATACACATATACTATGTATTGTACATATAATAACTGTGGGGTGTATGTTTGGTTATTTGTGTTGCTTACCCTTTATAATTCAAAATAACGTACATATACATACATATACTCATACATATAGTACATATGTATGTATTTACATATATCTTTTTATAAATTATTGAATAGCGCAATTAATTCTTCCAATGAGGTGTAACAAAAATGAAAACAAATGAAATGCTATAATTTTGTTTAGCACCTTCCAATTAACTGCACAATTACTCTTTATCGGCCTACAATTATTTATAAGTTAAAATTAACAAGTAAGAAAACTCTAGCCGGTAGTGGCCGACTAGGAGATCCCCTGAACCCCGGCCGATCTGCGTTTTTAAATATATTATGTATTTATTAACGCAAACAAATTTAAGCTTGTAAAATTATATATTAAAAACAAATTTTTTTTTTTGGCTGGTATCCAAAATATAACAAAAACCGAAATTGTATAAAACATAAATTAATCTAAATATTTCGATAAGGTTTTTAATCGATAACAAAAGAACGGGAATAGTTATCGATTTTCTAAAACAAACTCGATATGCGCGTGCTATATCTTATGTGTTCTGAGATCGACGCGTTCATACATACGGACAGACAGACAGTCAGACGGACAGGGCTAAATCGACTCAGCTCGTCTCCCTGATCAAAAATATGTATATTTTATGAGGTCTGCCACGCCTTCCTCTGCCTGTTACATACATTTGACAGTTTAACAAAACCATTATACCCTGATTTCCCATTTTCAATGAGTTCAGGGTATAAAAATCGGCCTACAGTTTTATGTATATTTATATTATATCAATAAATACAAATATACATGTACAGTCTACGAAGTAGACCAGATGTAACGTAATTGTCAAGTCTTTAGATTCTCCTTTAAAACTGAAGGAGATAAAATTTTCAGGCTATGACCAATTGGCGTACAAACATAAGCTATATTTATATTTTTGACCCTGGTCTAAACGAATATACATATCACATTTAAGGTTGTATGAAAAGCATTACACTATTTTTATACTCTGTTCCCAAAGAGAAAAGATTATATTGGTTTTGTGCAATGTCCGCCTTCCTGTCTGTCCGTATGAACGCAAACCATTTCGACGCTATTGAATCTAGAGACTTGAAATTTGGAGCATATACTCGTGTATACCCTCGAAATATAAAAATTCTCAATTGGCACTGTTAAAAGACTCAGTAGGTTACGCAAAGAAATTGTGACTTCACACTTTTAAATTACAGACAACTTTTAAGTTAACAGACTGCTTTGCATAAAAATTATGTGTGGACACACTTGCATGGCACCTTTATATTTTTTTGTCTTGCTCATAAAATCATAATATTCATACGAACGATTGAAGTGAGCCATAATTTATAAAAATTTTACTCATTTACATAAATGTATATTGTTTTGAAAATTTTAATAAAATATATATTTATTTTGAATCAGAATGTAATTCGAGCGGCGACTTTAACAAATTAAGATAAACTTCAAAATGTAATATGCCAGAAGCCCCTATGGGAACAGAGTATCACACAGTCGGTTGCGCCCGACTGTAACGTTCTTTCTTGTTCTACGCTGAACCCATTGAAAATGGGAAGTCAGGGTATGATGGTGTCGTTAAAATCTATGTAACAGGCAGAAGGAGGTGTGGCAGACCCCATAAAGTATATATAATCTCGATCAGGGTGACGAGCTGACTTGATTAATTCCTGTCCGCCTGTCTGTCTGTCTGTTTGTCCGTCTGTCAGTATGTATGAACGTGTCGATCTCAGAACCTATAAGAGCTAGAGACTTGAATTTTTTTTGTAGGTCCCCCGTAGCTCAAGTTTTTTTTTTTTCAAAAATTCGATAACTGTGTCCGTTTTAATGTTAATAATGTTAATATCGAAATTCAGTTTTTATATTCTTTTAAATTCTGTAAATTGGAGGTTAGTTGCAAATATAGCCAATATGTGAAACAGTTTGCCATTTTAGTAAATTGACAAATATTCAATATAAAGTGTAGATCATATGCTTGAAATCCATTAAGTATCACAGAAGTTATTAAACAAAACGTTTGGTTAATTCGAACAACACATGACCAGCAAGCGCTAAGCAGTGACGTATTTTTCCTATACATGTGCACACATACATTGAGACATTCAAACGCAAGCATTCGTTTCGGTTCTAAGAATCACACTTGTAATTCACAATTACTGAATTTTGTTATAATTCTTAGCAGCCTTTAGTTTCGGATTTGCTACTGATTGTGCAAGCAGTGAAGTGGCGGTGTCGATAGAAGCGGGGCGCGCCTCGCCGTGCAGGTTCAAATCCCGCCAATGTCAAACCTTTTTTAATGTTCTCTTTTTCACACACGCAATGGCGGTGTCGGTAGAGGTGATGCGTTTTGATAAGTAGATGTCGGATATTCTTTATTTTTTGTCTATTATTAAATTATTATTACTTGTATTGTTAAAAGAAACACAACGTTTTTGGCAAAAAGGCTATTTGATTGTGAGAGTGCAAGATTGGCAATTTAATTAAATTTTGTATAAGTTTGTGATAGATACAAGATACGGAGTGTGTTTATAGACGCGGATCGGACGGGATTCAGGGGATCTCCTAGTCGGGCACCCCCGACTAGAGTTTTCTTACTTCTTTTTAATCGACTTATTGATTTTATGCCTTTAACATAGGTATGTATTAAGCTTTTCATTCTTACACTTTATCTTTTCAGATGCTATTGCGGCTAACTTTACTGACGTCTGTCTGTATTTGTGTTGCCACTGCTGTGCTAAACGGAAACGAGCTCAAGCGACGTGAAGCGGGTTTTGACATATACGGCCCACCATCTAGGCCAACACCACAATACAGCTCTCCACCCCAGCAAATACCTCATCGTGAGTATGGTGTTCCCCAGCAGATTCCCTTCCGAGATTACGGCCCGCCGGCATTCAAATATGGCCCACCAAAGCTGAACAACTTTGGTGGTGGTTCTGGGCCATCGCCGAATGGATTGTATGAGCAAATCAAAACACACTTCGGCGTTCCCAAACCATTTTATGGACCACCGCATATACAGTATAAACCCACATCGGAATACGGTCTACCGCAACCAGCACCACATTATGGTCCACCACCAAAATCACTTTCGCAGTATCCACAGCCCTTAAAACATCAGCATCGTCCGTCACCACAGTATGCACCACCTCCACAAAAACAAAAGTTGTTCATACCGCCTGTATCACCACAGTTGTTGCCTGTACCACATCCTATCCACCAGTTTAAGCCCGTTCACAATCCGGCAACTTCTTATGGCCCACCTGCCTCTGGGCCATTGAACCTCCCAGCTAAGCCAGCTTACGAAACACCACCGAACTACGGCCCACCACCACTTCCCGTTAATTTACCAGGACCCCAATCAACAGATTTCAATCGTTCTCCGGAAACGACTATTATATTAAGTAGTTCAGGTGTTCAGCGATTACCAAGCGGCCCAGGTAGCAGTCTCTTTAAGCAAGTTCAGATCCAAATAGATGCCTCTGGACACACACACAGCGTTACTGGGTCGCAAACACCTTTTCACACTGCATGCGATGGCTGGAAACCAATTCCAGCACCTGTCGGGACCTACATTGAAAAAAATCACATTGAAACTCAAAGTGGTTACAGTCATGTCGACCAGGGCCAAAGCATTGGCACTCAATACAATGTGGGTGGAGTTAACAATGGCAATATTATTGACGGCCTTTCTGACGAGCAACTTGTAGCAGTCGCACTACAAGGTGAGGCCAGTAATACAGTCTCTGGTCCCAGCAGCGAAGGTCATCTGAACACCGTTGACTCTGAAGCCTTACAGGTGGGTAGCCATATGGTAAAGTAATATATAACTGATATGTTTCCTTTTTATCTTATGATTAGATTTCCGTCGGTGCAATTGATGATACGTACTCCAAACCCCCAGCAGATTCATATCAGCCTGGCTCTTTTCATAATCACAAATACAAAACTCTTGGGAGCAATGCTGGGGCAGGTCTGTCACTACCACAGGCATCTGGTCCGAAGTATGGCGCTCCACTGCAACCGCAGTTTGCTGCTCTGACTAGCAACTACGTTCAATCCCAAGCCCACGCGCATTCACATTTCAATTCAAACATCAAATATGGCTCACTCTCAGGCAACCCACAGTTTGCCCCCGGACATCCTAAGTCACCAGTCGCATTCCGTCCACCCGTGCCGACTGGCCTTATAGAGTCTATAGGTGCCACAGTGCAGCATTTGGATGAATTTGGCGTAAAGCCACCAAAGCAGACACCTACATATATTCCCCCAGCAGCACATGAAATTGCATTGAGTGGTTCGCCTTCTACATCACCACCCATATATGGCGTGCCTCTTAATCAGCAGGCACCATCGCAGACTATTGTGCAGCAGCAGCTCCCGCAACCGCATCAAGGACCAACTTTTGCAAACGGCCCACTTGGTGTACAGTCACTACCACGTCTTCATTATATTCCCCCACCACAGCAACAAACGGCACAGCAGCAATATTTTTCAGATAGACCCTCTGCAAATATCCACCTGCCAAACCAGCAGCCAATAAGCAATAATGGTATCCCCCCGAATATGCCATCATTTTTCTATTCGCAGGCACTTCCATTAATGCAGCAAATTGGCCGGTTTAACCAACAATCAGGTGTATCAGCTGGACGGAATACTAACCAGCACCATCAGACACAAATTGTGCTGCACGATTGTGGCCAAGGTCCCAATCTGGTCAGCAGCTCTGGCTATCAAGTGCATCAGCAGCAACAATTTGACAGCGTCTCGGCAGCATCCCCTGGCGCATATAATGCCATTGCGCAGAGCGTTCCTGTAGCGGAACAGCATACACAGTTTTTAGCTGGTCCTGCTGACAGTTATGGGCCACCGGCTTCTGGAAATGAAGTTGATTTGGATCATTTCGGCTATGCGTCCCAAAAGTCCGCAGTCGCGGCGTTACCGGATGGTACAGATCTGCAGCAGCTACCAGGTCTGGATGGCTTGAATGTGATATCTGCACAAAAGTCACAAAGCATTAAGTTCAGCACAGGAAACGGACAGCCAATTCAGAACTTTCAAGTACAGTATGGTAGCTCAATAAATAATGCTGGTAGCAATCAAGGCAGCGATGCTGGCACTAATGATCCAAGTCCGAACCATGAAGAGATTCTATCGCAAGGTCTTCTTCAATCCATACTTACTGCAATAGAGCAACCCCAATCGTCGTCACCTGTGCCACATATCCAAAATGCACAAAGTCGTTCCGACGACCAATATCAAGAGAATGAAAAGCAGCAGGATGTAGAAGATAACGATCTGCAAAAAAAACTGCACCATGACCCATCTGAAAGTGTTGAAATACGCGTTTTACCCGATACAGATGACAAGGACACAAAAGATATAGAGATTCTTCCTATTGTAGCTGCCGACGTGTAAGAAAAGGCCAAGCATTTAGTTAAGTCGTTACTTAAGTATTTATCGCTTGGAGTCCACATTTTTTTATATAGTCAATTTAACTTGAATGCCAGATGATTTGCTTCGGTATTCCATTGGTACATTTTTTTTATCCATATTTTATTGTATTTTTTTTTTGGCTTCTACCAATTCTGTCAATTCTCTAGTGACGCCAATTGCCATAATGCAACATACTAGAATAATACAACAGTTAGTTTCTCGCTAAGCCATTAAATTTGATGTGGGATACACATACTAATTAATAATATTACATCATATATCTTCTGTTTAAAAAATAAATTATTTATTTATTATTTGTATATATACATTACATTTTATTTTGCAAATAAACAATATGATTTAAATTTGTTATCTATGAATAATCATTCAGCCTGTTTATATTATATATGTCGGTAAGGGATGATCCATTGAGTGTTTTGGGGCCATAGCAATTCGGTAAACCTTCTTCTACAGTTTCATGGCTAAAACTTGAAATTTGACAAAATTTGATCACACATATACTTCTCTTTGGAGCTATTAAAATAGGAAAATGTATGACTTTCGAAGTTTTATAGATAGTGCCGCAAGATTTGATAGTAAGTTGCCACAAATCCCCTCTAAAGCTTTCTCAAAAATGATATATCGGTATGCCATATCTTCTTCAGTATTAGAGCTTAGATCGACACATTTTGCAGGACCATCACTGTTGATGTACTCCATTGATAGGATTATAGGGCATGAAAAATTCGAAAATACTGAAAATATTTTTGAAAGAATGTAACTATTTTCGGACCATTAAACGCAGATCGGACGAGGTTCAGGGGATCTCCTAGTCGGGAGCCCCCGACTAGAGCTTTCTTACTTGTTAAACCAAAAAAGACGTTAAATTTCTAGAACTTTCTTCAAGTTTTCCTTATTATCGATCATTTCGCTTCGTTTTTTAAGCGTAACTTGAATACCATTACAGCAATAGATTTTTAGACTTACTGACTGTATACGTATAATAAATACAGACATTTGTAATTTCTGGATTTTGGATACCACGCCCTTTTCCCCCCAAATTTGCAAAAAACGTATTTCAAATACTAGAGACTTGTACGAAAGTACAAGTATGGCCCATACTGTAGCTCAAGCGCAGTCACTGCGTTATTTGCGCAGTTAGCAGAGCGCGTTGTACTGTACCTATCATACCCCTCATTGGGAGCCAAATAAATTATGTGAATGATGGGCATGTATGATGATTGCGAATATCGTCATACTGCCGGCCGAGATTAATAGCTGGACGGGATCTTCTTGTTCCGCAGCTCATTCGGGAGGATGGGGGGTTCTTAGCTATCTCTCGCCCTAGGTACATAAAATTACTAATTAAGATCCCAAAAAAAACTAATCGAGGAGTGATCCTCCTAAACGTGGTCACTGAAAACCAAAACAAACAAGGGAGCACTGTTCAATATATATCTACAAACCAAAAGAGCTTGGAATGAGGTGTTATTCGACACTCGCGTTCTTCACCCTACCCTACCATGACAACCTAAGATCAAAAAGATATGGTGGATATTTCTACGCCCATTGGGGGCGTGTCAAATCGGGTAGAACTGTATCTTCTTCAGTTTTAAAGCTAGAATGCTTAAATTTGGCGAGTGAGTTAGGATCCTATAAAGATCGATGAAAAAATTATAAATCCACGACTGCTGGGGGCGTGGCAAATCGGATCTGATCTATAGTGATTTATACATATTCTTATATATCGATAATTGAGTTACTTCCTCTATTGATGACCTAAAAATAATTGTTACGCCGCTTTACGGCGTGGCACATTGAAAAATACCCTGTAATTTCCACATTTTTGGAACGTAAGCTTCCAGATGTTGCATTTGCGTTACCTTCGACTACTTCTAAAGATTGGCTAAAAATAACAAGTCTACACCAACTGGGCGCGTGGCAAATCGTATCTGAATATATAATGTTTTGCACAATATCTCCTTTTATATATTTTAAAGTTTCAGAGCTAGAAGCTTCAAAATTGGCTAATTGAGTTACTGGTAACCTTCTCTATCGATGATCCAAAAATAATTGTTACGCCCCTTTAGGGCGTGGCGCATCGAAAAATATCCAGTGATTTCAAATTTTTCGGAGCGTAACCTTGCAAAAAATTACATGTCTATGACCTCTGGGGGCGTGGCAAATTGGAAAAGATTATATTTTGCAGAGCTCTTGAGTTAAAATTGCTGCAGAATCACCAGTAGGTGGCGCTAGGATGCAATATCCTTACGTATCGGAATTAGTCATAAGCGTGTACCGCCTACATAAATAAGCTTAATTCCTTGCCATGTCGGCAGAAAAAATTGTAAGAGACAAATAAATATATGTATTTCAATTTAATGTTTAAATAATTGACCACATAATATTAATATAGTTTTCGCATAGCCTAGGTTAGTTATTTCGTGTTTTTCGTATGTTGGCAATGCTTTAGACGACGAGTAGCAATAATAAAAATTCCCTATTGGCACAGTTAAAAGACTCAGTAGGTTACGCAAAGAAAATGTGACGTCATACTTGCAAATTAACAGACAACTTTTAAGTTAACAGACTGCTTCGCCTAAAAAGTAAATGTGGACACATATCATCATAATTATAATCATCATAATTTATAAAAATGTTACTCATTTATATATATATATTTTCTTTTAATTTTAATAAAATATATATTAATTTTGAATCAGAATCTAATTCGAGCGGCGACTTTAACAAGTTAAGATAAACTTTAAAATGTAATATGCCAGTAGCCCCTATGGGGACAGAGTATCACGCGGTCGGTTGCGCCCGACTGCAACGTTCTTACTTGTTTTTAGCTGCCTTTAGTTTAGAATTTTCTACTACTTGCATAAGCAGTGCAGTGGCGGTGTTGTTAGAAGCGCCGGTGTCAAAGGTTTTTTATTGTTTTTTCTTTTCACACACACAATGGCGGTGTCGGTAGAGGTGATGCGCTTTGATCAGTAGATGTTGGTTGGACTCCAAGTGCGGACTTTTCGGATTTTCTTAATTTTTTTATTTTTTTCTTTTATAATATTAAATTATTATTACTATTATTCTTTAAAAAAACTACTTTTTTGACAAACATCCTATTTGATTGTGAAAGTGCAAGATTGGCAATTTAATTAAAGTTTTTATAAGTTTGTAATGTATACAAGATACGGAATATATGTATTTAAAAACGCAGATTGGACGGGGTTCAGGGGATCTCCTAATCGGACCCCCCGTTTATAGTTTTCTTACTTGTTTTTTTTGCTGTATTTCGTCTTCGAGTACAGGACTTCGTTTTCCTATTATTGAGATAGCAACATACGCTGACGACACTGCAGTCATTGCTACGAGCACTGATCCAATCGATGCATCCAACCTGCTTCAAGAAGAACTTGGTCTAATTGAAGCATGGCTAAAAAAGTGGAGAATAGTGGTGAACGCCCAAAAATCAGTGCAAGTAACATTCGCTCTCAGACCCGGAAACTGTCCCACAGTCTCACTAAATGGCTCCATCATTCCAGTCAGCGAAACGGTAAAATACCTGGGAGTACACCTGGATCGGCGGCTTACCTGGAGGCAGCATATAAACGCAAAACAGAGACAGCTAAAAATCAAGACTGAGAAAATGTACTGGCTATTAGGACCGCGTTCGCAGCTAAGCCTTGAAAACAAAATACTGCTATATAAGGCCGTCCTAAAACCTGTATGGACTTACGCGTTGCAGCTCTGGGGAACAGCCAGCAAGTCAAATATCGAGATACTATAGCGTTACCAGTCAAAAACCCTTAGAACAATAACAGTGCTCCTTGGTATATGACAAACTTTTACATCCATAAAGATCTCAAACTTCATTTTGTCAAAGAGAAAATACAAAAAAGCGCAGAAAGATATTTAAATAGGCTACATGACTACTGCAATGTTCTAGCTTCTAGACTTCTAGACAACATAAATAATAGCCGACGACGTTTAAAAAGATATCACGTTCCGGACTTGCCAAATAGAGAATAGAGCTAATTAGAAATGTAAATATGTAAATATATGGACTAATCTCATTGGAGGTCAATCCATCCGGTTATGTGTTAGTTACTGTTAATTTTAGTACATTTGCTTATTGTTTAGTATAAGACAGATTGCAAATAAAACATTAATTAAAAATAAAAAAATAAAAAATTTATACAAACGATTGAAGCAAGCCATAATTTTTAAAAATTTTACTCATTTACATATGTATATATTTAGAATTTTAATAAAATATATATTTATTTTGAATCGGAAGTTAATTCGACCGGCGACTTTAGCAAATTAAGATCAACTTGAAAATGTAATATGCCAGAAGCCCCTATGGGAACAGAGTATCACGCAGTCGGTTACGCCCAACTGCAACGTTCTATCTTGTTTTACCCCTAAAGATATGAATACTTAAGTCAAGTTCAATTAACGTTGGTTGATCTAATTAAAATTTTACTCCTAGAAAAGAGAGCTCTGGCAAGAGTCTCACTTGCCCGTATCAGGCTATGCGAAATTTTCAGTCTTACCAAAGACAAAAGCCAGCACGTGATACGGGCACCAAAATTTCTTCGTGGCCCTTTAAATCTTCTTCGGATTCGGTTGCCTTCCCCAACAATCTAGTTGGATGAAAAATTAGCCAATTCCTAAAACTTCCACGACGTGGGATTCCCCGCTTCAGCAGCAGCCATATTAACTAATTCAACAGTGCAGTGCACACGTGAAAAGAAAACCCAATAAAAAATAACAAGTAAGAAAACCGACTAGGAGATCCCCTGAACCCCGTCCGATATGCGTTTTTAAATATGTTCCGTATCTTGTATACATTACAAACTTATACAAAATTTGATTAAATTGCTAATCTTGCACTTTCACAATCAAATAGCATGTTTTTTTTATTTTAAAGAATTTAATATAATTTTTTAAAGAGTAATAATAATTTAATAAAAGAAAAAAATAAAAAATTAAGAAAATACGACATAAAAATATTAAACATCGGCTGGGTTTGAACCCAGACCTACAAGGCACGACGTGCCCCGCTTCTATCAACACAACACGCCCCGCTCTCTATCAAAAAAGAGAGTTCTGAGTGAGAGAGTAAGACGTGCTTGCTTTACGTTCCATAATCTTTTTTGATTTTTGCCCATTTAATATTTTGTTAAATTTGCAAACTGTCGTGTGTTGGTTAATTAAGCCACCAGTCTTTAATTACCGTGCAAAGAATAATCCGTGGTGCTTTGTGGTGTTTTATTTAGTGCCTCAAAGTTTGAAAGTTTGTGCAGCGTCGGTAATTATTACTATTATTGAATTCTGCTTCAATATTTCTATTCTTTGGTGCTCTTCTCTTTTGCTTTGATCACTCTTTTTGCACTTGTTCGTGTGTTTGTGAGTGCTTGTACTCTCACGAAACTAATTTCGTTTTGTGCAAGAATATCACTTGCTCCGTTTAGTCTCTCCGCTCTTTTGTTTGTTGTTGTTGTTGGACTTCGCTCTCTCAACACATTAATTCCTCTCTGTTTTTCTATTATTTTGTTTGATCTGTTCTTTCGTTTTGGTTTGATTAACCCCAATTGCCAATATGATTTGCTGCAAAAAATCATGTTCTATTCGGCAAGTTGTTGATTCTGCACAAGTGCAATTTGTTAGTTGCTGGTTGTGTGAGAATTTTATGCATACAAAATGTGCAGGTCTTACCGGGCGTGAGTATGATAAAATCATGTCCACTACCAAAATTGGTTGTGGTGGTTTACGCTGGTCTTGTCCGGTTTGTTTGGAAAAACAAATAAATTTTTCAAAAATGTACAACTCAGTGCGGGTTCAATTTTTAAAACTGAGTAGTATTTCAAAGCAGTTATCTAGTGACCTAGAAGCTGGTGAAGAAATACTACATCAGTACAATTTTGATACTCCACATATTGAAGTGGAGACTCCATCGCTGTTGGTACCCCCTCCTTCTGTACCAATATCGTCTCCCAATTTATCAGCGCCTTCCTCACCCTGTCCTGAGTCTTTATCACTTCCGGCTTCGTGTGATTCGTTTGAAACACCTGTCGCTAGTGATACAGGTTTCATACAGGTTTCTAATAAAAAATTAAAAGCTTCCCCGATTGTTGCTCAAACAATGACCAACATTCTGTCCACTTCTCCCTCCCCTACTATCCCCACTTTATCTGTCGTATCTCCTCGAAAGCAAGTTTTCTTATCGAGGCTTTCATCTGATACGACTTGTGATGCAATAACGGCTTTTATTGCTAGTAAATCTCCAGCCAAAGTTTTTATTTCTAAGTTTAATTTTGCGACTCCTCGTGAAATTGCTTCATTTCAAATCAATGTGCCTGTAGAATATTTCACAACTATATGTGATTCTAAATTTTGGCCACCACATATAGTTGTACACGAATTCAAGCCTAAGAACCGTAATAGAGTGACTCCAATTACTTTAAATCCTTCTTCGATACAATCTTCATCTAATATTGTATCAAAAAACTAAATTTTACACATTCCTCACCTCAGCTGTCTTTGGCATATCAAAATGTTCGAGGCCTAAATTCTAAACTCAGAAGACTGTTTTTGAGTAGTTTTAGTGTTCAATATCATGTTATTGCTTTCACAGAAACATGGTTAAATCCCAACGTTTATAATAGTGAGATTCTCTCAAATAATTTCACTATTTATAGACATGATCGGTTGATACGTAGAGGTGGTGGTGTCTTAATTGCTGTTAAGGCCGATATCCTCTCCGAATCATTTAGTTTCACGTCACCTCACGATGCCGAGATTATTGGTGTTAAAATAACTCTACCAACGTGTTCTCTTTATATTACTTGTTCTTATGTTCCCCCCTCTTCTGATGTGCAAGTGTATGCTCAGCATATAACTTGTATTAAAGAAGTTTTTGAACATGTAAGGGATAAGGACCTTTTTCTTATGTTGGGTGACTTTAATATACCTAACACTTCTTGGTCCTCAACTCCCACCTCAAATTACCTTATTCCAACAACTGATCACTATCTCTTTGACGAGTTGTTTGGTCTGTCTATGTTTCAGATGAACCCTATTTCTAATCATCTGAATCGTTCACTAGATCTGGTTTTTACTAATGATGATTCTATCATTAATGTTTCCAGATCATCCCCTTTATGTCTACCAGAGGATATACACCATCCCACTTTGAAGGTCTTACTTTTCATACATAGTCCACCAATTTCAACGCCTATACCTCCACAACAACGTCGCTGTTTTAATAAATGCAATTTTGTTTTACTTAACCAACTAATTAATGCAACCGATTGGTCTCTTTTTTATGACTCAGTTGACATTAATGTAGCAACAACCATTTTCTATAACATTCTAAATGCCATATTAGATGAGTGTGTTCCTATGCGCTACTCTATACCGGTTACTAATAAGCCTCCCTGGTTTACTCAGTCTCTTTCTAATTTAAGAAATATTAAGTCTAAATATTTCAAAAATTTTAAAAAGTCTGGGTCGACTGTTGACTGGTCGAAATATTCTATAGCCAAGTCAAATTTTAATATTTTAAATTCTCAGTGCTACGAGAATTATCTTATACGTTGCAAACAGCAGTTCGTCCGTGACCCCAAGCAATTTTATTCATTTGTAAATTCGAAGCGTAAATCTTCTAGTTTACCTTCCACATTTTTCTTTGGATAGGACAAATCTTGTAATGATCATGTTTCCTCTGATCTTTTTGCAAATTTTTTCCTATTCACTTATTCTTCAGTTGATCCCTATACCACTTCTTACCCTTACTTAATTTTTGCAATAAATAATATAAATGCTTCTAACGTTTCCCCTGCATCTCTGGTTTCAGCCATTCGGTCATTGAAATCATCCTTCTCTCCTGGAGCTGATAATATACCCAGTTGTGTAATTAAAGAATGTAGTGTTTCCCTACAGCCACAATTACTAAAACTATTTAATTTGTCCCTGGAAACCTCTGTTTTCCCTTCTGTTTGGAAAGAGTCTTTCATCATCCCCCTACATAAAAAGGGCGGGAGGTCTGATATTTCTAATTACAGATGTATTGCGAAACTATCTGCTATTCCGAAGTTATTTGAAAAAATAATAACATCGACACTACAACATTTTTGTAAATCTATTATCTCACCTTCTCAGCATGGTTTCGTTCAAAGTCGATCAACATCGACTAATCTTTTAGAATTTACTTCACTAGTCAATGACAGTTTTTTAAATAAAATGCAAACTGATGTTATATACACTGATTTCAGTAAAGCATTTGACTCAGTACACCATGACATATTACTTCAAAAGCTTGGTCATTTGGGATTTTCCCCTAAGCTTGTTTCTTGGATTGCATCCTATTTAAAGGGTAGGACCCAAAGAGTTATGTTGAGATCAGCTATTTCGAAACTTGTTTTTGTTTCGTCAGGTGTACCTCAGGGTAGTCATTTGGGACCGTTACTTTTTTCCTTATTTATAAATGACCTTCCTAGCTGTATATCTCATTCAAATATATTTATGTATGCAGATGACGTAAAACTCTGTCTATCGTATTCTAATTCACTCGATCATCTACGCCTACAAGATGATCTTAATTCATTTCTACTGTGGTGTGTGGCTAATCGGTTGCATTTAAACTGTTCTAAATGTATGACAATGACCTTCAGTCGTACTATTCCATACATTGCTAATTATTCAATTCATAATGACTCATTGCAGCGCATTTTTTCAGTCAAAGATCTTGGTGTACTCTTCGACTCAAAACTTAATTTTAATTCTCATATCTCAACCATCATAAACGAAGCCAAAAGTGTGCTCGGTTTTATTAAACGTTGAGCTAAAGAGTTCAATGATCCCTCTATAACAAAACTACTCTATATTTCGCTGGTGCGCCCGACTTTAGAATATTGTTCAATTATATGGTCTCCTCAGCATAAATTGTATCAGGATCGTATTGAATCAGTCCAGAAACAGTTTTTACTCTTTGCCCTACGTAATCTAAACTGGGACCCTAATCTCCGTTTACCGTCTTACCATAGTAGGCTTCTTCTTATTGATCTTCCATCATTAATCAATCGTAGATCAATCCTGGGGATTGTTTTCCTACATAATTTGATTATAGGTAATATTGATTCATCCCGTCTGTTAATGCAGATTAATTTTTCTGTTCCTTCCAGAACAACCAGACACTTTCGTCCGCTGTATTTACCATTGTGCACATCGGATTATTCTTTGCATAGCGCGTTTCACGTTTTATGCGTTAATTATAATCAATTTTACCACGTGTTTTCCTCAGAACTCTCTCTTCCATTAATAAAATCCTTGCTTTCAGGTCATCTTAGGGAAATCACACACAATACCCAGGAGTAAGCAGGTCATAAATTTGATGATCTGGCAAATCTCCAACATTGTGTAGTGATTTCCCAATCATTTCTATTCTTTTTTTATCTCTCTACTCCTCATTCTGTTTATTAAATTTTCTTTAATCTATTAATAATTACTTTATATTTTATTATATTATTTTATTTATAATTATACGTAAGATTCAATAATATATATTTTAAGTTTCCATTAACACTTTCTATCTTTCATAGTTCAATAATACCACTGACCATACATGGCTGTGATTTGGGGCATAGCTGGCCGGACTGGCAAATAAAATACCCCCATCGGGTTGGTGGTATTATGGAAATATATTTTCCTGTTCTTATTTAGGCTATACTTTATATTTGTTTAGTTTACCTATTAAGTTGACTCTCGTTTTGTCAATAACCTTTTGAATAAATAAATAAAAATAAATAAATAAATAAATAAACACCGCCACTCCACTGCTTAGACAAGCAGTAGCAAATTTGAAAGTAAAGGCAGTTAAGAATTATAACAAAATTTAAGCAGTCAGCTTTAATTGTTGTGATTCTTAGATCAGACAAGAATGCTCGCATTCGAATGTCTCAATGTATGTGTGCACATGTATAGAAAAAATGAGTCATTGCTAACGGTGGTAGGTTTCTGGTCACATGTTGCAATTGACATAACGTTTTGTTTAATTAATTCTGTGATACTTAATGGATTTCAATGAATGAAATTTTGAAATATGATCTACATATTATATTGAATATTTTGCAGTTGTATAAAATCGCAAACTCATTCACACATTGGCTATATTTGCAACTAACCTTCAATTTGAAAATTTTTGAAAAATTTTGAACCAATATCCAAAATATAACAAAAACCGAAATTGAATAAAATATAAATAAACTTAATGCAAAATTTGGAGACTCTGGCTCGAATGATGTGCGAGATATAATTTATTAACTTCATTTCGATAAGGTTTTTAATCGATAACAAAAGAACGGGAAAAGTTATCGAATTTCTAAAACAAACTCGATATGCGCGTGCTATACAGGGACTTCCAAAAAAAATTTCAAGTCTCTAGGTCTTATATGTTCTGATATCGACGCGTTCATACATACGGACAGACGGACAGACGGACAGACAGACAGACAGACGGACAGGGCTAAATCGACTCAGTTCGTCTCCCTGATCAAGAATATATATATATACTTTATGGGGTCTGAGACGCCTCCTTCTGCCTGTTACATACATTTAACAAAACCATTATACCCTGATTTCCCATTTTTAATGGGTTCAGGTTATAATGAGGTCGCAAAAGTCTGCGTACACTTCAGTTCCTCTGCGTACAATGACGAAATTCGCGATAACCGCTAGATTTTTTTTCACATTTTTTCACTCCCCTTTATTCTTCTACGTTATTCAGCGAAACTTTCAATTACTATGAAAAAAAATTGCTCGCGTGGTGTATCATGGAGACTAAGGGAAAGGAAATCCTTGCAGAAATTCGAAATCTTATTTTAAAATATCGGTTGGTGGGTAAATCCTACCGAAAAATTGGACAATTGGTAGACAGAACACATTCTTCGTGCCAAAGGGTTTACGACAATTATGTTTAATCGATCTCTATATTATCAAAGCCCCGATCTGGACGACCATCGTTGTTGACAGATCGAGAAAAAAAAACGTGTTGTCCAACTGGTGCCTCCAAATCCGAGAGTAACCGCTCACGAAGGACGCCTTGAAGTTGAAGAACGTTTCACTAAAACTGTTTCCGATGATACCGTTCGTCGCGTCTGGAAAAAGGCCGGCTATCATGGTCGTGTTGCTCGTCGGAAGCCTCACATATCAGAGGTCAATAGGAAAAAATGTATGGAATTCGCAAATGGTGACGTTTGCAAGCCTCATAGCTTCTGGAACAAGGTCATTTTTTCAGATGAGAGCAAATTCTGCATATTTGGCATAAAAGGAAAGAAGCTGGTATGGAGAAAAAAACAGCTTTAGAAAAAGAAAATTTAATTCCGACCGTTAAACATGGAGGAGGTGGCATTATGGTATGGGGCTGTATGGCGGCCAATGGGGTTGGTAATCTGACATTTATAGAGTCGACAATGGAGTCCACAAGGACTATATCAAGATCCTAAATGAAAATTTACACCAAAGTGCCCAGAAATTGCAGATTGAGGATGACTTTTGCTTTCAACAGGACAACGATCCGAAGCACACAGCCCACAATGTAAAGCTGTGGCTGCTATATAATGTAAAAAATCAGCTTAAATCGCCTCCCCAGTCACCAGACCTGGCTCTTATTGAGCATCTGTGGGACTTACTCGAGCGTAGGAATCGGCAGCATTCCATAAGCTCGAAAAATATGCTAAAGGAAGTCATCATGGAGGAATGGGAATGCGAATATACATATGTGTCGGACGCCAACCATACTTCTTAAGTGCTGAAAGCCGTTGTTCTACAATAGTTGTCGCATCTATGTGTTGTAAGGTTAGTGGTTCCATTTATATTTTATACAATTTCGATTTTTGTTATATTTCGGATACCGGCTCAAAATTTTACAAAAATTTTCACATTGAAGGTTAGTTGCAATTATAGGCAATATGTGAATGAGTTTGCGATCCAAGACAATTGACAAATATTCAATATAATATGTAAATAGATCATATGTTAAAAATTTCATTTAAATCCATTAAGTATCACAGAAGTAATTAAAAACAAAACGTTTTGTCAATTGCAACAACATGTGACCAGCAACCCACCTCAATAAGCAATGACTCATTATACTCTGTTCCCAAAGGGAAAAAGAGTATATTGGTTTTGTGCAATGTCCGTCTTGCTGTCCGTCTGACCGTCTGTCCGTCTGTCCGTATGAACGCAAACCATTTCGACGCTATTGAAGCTAGAGACTGAAATTTGGAACATATACTCGTGTATACCCTCGAATTATAAAGTGTCAAGATTTTTCCGATACGCCCACTAGGGGCGTGGCAAATCGGAAAATGCATTTTCCGGTATGTCAGAAACCCTGTTAGTTGAAAAGCTAGAGTTGAAATTTTTAACGTATACTCGCGATGACAACCCAAGATCAAAAAGATATGGCGGATATATCTTTGCGGGTAATACTGTATCTTCTACAGTTTTAAAGCTAAAATGCCAAAATTTGGAGTGTAAGTTATTGTTAAGATCCTATAAAGATCGCTGAATAAAATTATATATCCATGCCTACTGGGGGCGTGGCAAATTGGATCTGACTATATAGTGATTAATACCGCAAAAGTTTATATCTTTTAAAGCTTTAGAGCTACAAGTTTCAAGATTAGATAATTGAGTTACTGCTGACCTCCCCTATCGATGATCCAAAAATAATTGTTACGGCCCTTTAGGGCGTGGAGCACCGAAAAATACCCTGTGATTTCCACATTTTTGGAGCGTAGCTTGCAAATTTTGCTGTTACGTCACTTTAGACTCCTCAGGATTGGCCAAAAATTACATGTCTATGACCTCTAGGGGCGTGGAAAATTGGAAAATATCATATTTTGCAGAGCTCTTGAGCTAAAATTGCTACAGAATCACCATCACAAGAATAATACAGTAGGTGGCGCTAGGCTGCAATATCTTTACGTATCGGAATTAGTCATAAGCGTGTACCGCCTACATAAATAGTCTTAATTCCTTGCTAAGTCGGCAGAAAAAATTGTAAGAGACAAATAAATATATGTATTTCGATTAAATGTTTAAATGCTTGAAATGATTGACCACCTAAAATTAATTATAGTTATATTAATATTAATATAGGTTAGTTATTTCGTTTTTTTCGTATGTTGGCAATGCTTTAGACGATTCCCAAGTGGCACTGTTAAAAGACTCAGTAGGTTATGCAAAGAAAATGTGACGTCATACTTGCAAATTAACAGACAACTTTTAAGTTAACAGGGTTCCGGGGATCTCCTACCCTACTTGTTGTTATTACTTTTGTGAGCTTCCAAAAAGGTTTTGAGTTGTAGCTCAGCTTAGACAGTTTTTGACTCCAAATTATATTATTATATTTAAATAGCTCATGCTTTGTCACTCTATTTAAGTGGTTTGTTCTAGCTTTCCGTCTGGTTCTGATCCATTATCTCTGAGCAGCGTTTCTGGTTACAATAATATCTGTTATGCGAGCTTGAAGCTTTCGGGTTTGTAGTTAGACTTGTTTCCTAGGAATGCAGTGCTCGATTACCTGGGTTATTTTATGTGTAATGTGGTCAGTCATAATGTCAATCACTGCTATTGGGTTCTAAATTTTTGAAAACGGTTTAGTCGGGTTCGATTGATTTAGTAAGAATACGTTTAAACTGTTTCCAGTTTGACGTAGAATATTGAAGGTATATTTGAGCAAACTCGGCATTCGCATCTGTTGCTATTTTGCAGATAATTGGCAGATGATCAGAAGAGAGGTCATTGTGTAATTTAGGATGAGAGAGCTTCCTGCGTTGGCTCGTCAGAAAAAGATCGGGGATGGATGGCTTACCTTTTTAGCTTGGAGGTATGTAAGTAGGATCATTGGGGTGGAGTAAAGTAAATTTGCCCAATGCATAGAGATCATAAAGGGTATTGCCAAAAGACTTTGCTCTGGAGCAGTTCCAAAGTCTGTTTCTGTAATTTAGGTCCAACCCACAATATAGTGGCCATTAATACGACAAAAACTTAATGCCCTCTTAAGACAGCGTCCTTGTGGTAAAGGTAACACTTGCGCATTTGCTGCTGTTGATCCCTATATTCCATTTTCGAGCCTAGTCCTCAAAAATGCTTGCATATTGTTGCAGAGCTTCCGTAGCTAGATTTATTCTAGGACTTCTGCTATCATTATATCGTCCTCGTCCAGTCGAGATATTACCCTTGAGGTAGGCATATCGGCTGTGTAAAGGGTATATATCGTAGATCCAAGAACGCTGCCTTGTGGGACTTGTGGGATTTTTCTCCCATGACAGCAGCTCTAAAGCTCCTGTCCTTCAGAAAGCTACTGACCAGTTGGAATAATTGTGGCGGTAAAATATTTCTCAATTTAAAGCGTAAGCCATCATGTCTTACCCTGTCAAATGCTTGTTGAATATCCATGAAGACAGCTACCACATACATTTTTTGTTCCATGGCATCAAGAGCAAAATTGACCACACGATGAAGTTGTTCCGGCGTGCCGTTACCCTGTCTAAGTCCAAAGTCCAGTCGAAATCCATCTGGCTTAGGTACCATCGTAATAAGCGCCGTCTTCCAGATGTTTGGGAAGTACCCCATTCCAAGAATGTTGTTGAGAAGTAGAACTATAAACAACAAGGCTCTTTCGGGCAGAAGTTATCCAGCAAGTCCTCGCCATTGAATTTTTTGGCCTTCAGCTTCTTAATATGCTGCACAACCTCTTGAAGTATGACTGGGCTTGGTGGAAATGACATTTGAAATGGCATCTCCAAGCTTAGCTCAACATCTTTGTGTAACATCAGACGTAAGATTAAAAGGCTTTAAGCTGTCTGCGAAGACTTCAGCCTTCTGCTGACTGGAGTAATGCCAACCACCTACTGGATTTTAATTTGGAGTTTTCGGCATGGCTACTCTTTTAAATCGGCTTGTAAGCTTCCAGAGTGTATAGTTGAACGATGCATCGGGGCCCGCACTTTCTAATATATTACCAATTCTCCTCTGCTTGGCTTTTGCAAGGACCTTTTGCAATCGGTTTGATATTGTTATGTAAATTTGGTGAATTCGAATATCACCCGTTCTTGCATACTATCTTCTTACCCTTCTCTTCAGGCGTAAGAGTGCATCGGCGCTCGGAGAAAGAATGTCTCGTCGTCGTTGGTTTTGTGGGTATTGGTTTACGGGGTAGCAGAAGATGCAGCCAGTAATATGTTTCTCATAGAGATTGAAATTGCATCTTCTATATCGTCTGGGCTTTTTATTTCCATGTTAAGGATGATTCTGCTATCCAGTTCAGCTTGAAAAACTCCAACGAATGAGCATCTAGGAAGAATTTGTTGCTTCATGGTTTTAGTTGTATGCGTATGATGCACTGTTGCTACGATTGGCATGTGATCCGAGGAGAGCTCGTACTTAATTTCAACTGATAATTTATTATGCTCTATCCCATTGACAATAAAAAAGTCAAGAGCAGAGGGTGTGAGACGTGGCAAGGACTTCGCAAGTACTATTGACGATGGCCACTTGCAATCACTTGCCTCGAGAGCGTGATCTCACGTAACCCCACCATTAAAATCGCCACCAACAATGAATCTGGTACCTAAGAAATAGTTGCTCGAAATCATTATACCCTGAACCAATTGAAAATGGGAAATCAGGGTATAATGGTTTTGTTAAATGTATGTAACAGGCAGAAGGAGGCGTGGCAGACCCCATAAAGTATATATATTCTTGATCAGGGTGACGAACTGAGTCGATTTAGCCCTGTCCGTCTGTCTGTCTGTCCGTCCGTCCGTCCGTCTGTCCGTATGTATGAACGCGTCGATCTCAGAACCTATAAGAGCTAGAGACTTGAATTTTTTGGAAGTCCCTGTATAGCAGGCGCAGATCAAGTTTGTTTCAAACCATCGATAACTTATACCGTTTTAATGTTATCGATTAAAAACCTTATCGAAATATAGTTTTTTAATTCTATCTCGTACATATTTGGAGCTAGAGTCTCCAAATTTTGCATTTAGTTTCATTTATATTTTATACAATTTCGGTTTTTGTTATATTTTGGATATTGGTTCAAAATTTTACAAAAATTTTCAAATTGAAGGTTAGTTGCAAATGTAGCCAATATGTGAATGATTTTGCGATTTTAGGCAATTGACAAATATTCAATATAATACGTAGATCATATATATATAATTCTTATTATTTATAATTTATAATTCTTAACTGCCTTTAGTCTCAAATTTGCTACTGCTTGTCTAAGCAGTGCAGTGGCGGTGTTGATAGAAGCGGGGCACGCCGTGCCTTGCAGGTCTAGGTTCAAACCTCGTCGATGTCAAAACTATTTTATTATTTTTTATTTTCACACAAACAATGGTGGTGTCGCGGTAGAGGTGATGCGCTTTGATCAGTAGATGTTGGTTCGACTCCAGGTGGGGAAATGTCAGATTTTCTTAATTTTTTATATTTTTCTTTTATTAAATTATTATTAATATTATTCTTAAAACAAAAACTACTTACTTTGTTATTAAAGAATCAATTTAATGTTGACATCGTTAATGCTCTCCCATTCCACAGCTGCTCGAATGGCCAAGTGGAACGCTTTCACAGTACACTAATAGAAATTGCCAGATGCTTAAAAATAGACAAAAAAGTTAACAATACAGTTGAGGCGATTATGAGAGCCACGATAGAATATAATAGAACTCTCCACTCAGTAACAGATCAAAGGCTAATAAAAATAGTTTAATCGTTTCACACAGGTCGATCGGAATAATCTTCGTAATCCTCATAACCACGACCCATGCACACATCACCGACTTCTCGCACGCGAAATATGTTCCGGTATTAGACGGTAACGTTTTATTATGGGAACAGCGTAGTTATGTGAGGCATTCAACTAATTTATCCAACTTCGTGAGCATCATAGAAGATACAATAAAATTATCACAGCTTTTTCCCCAATCACATATGCGAAAACTACTAGAAGTAGACATAGACCATATGCAAAATAGTTTATCAAGTTTGACAATACACCACAGGATAGCAAGGAGTCTAGATTTCTTGGGGACAGCATTGAAAGTAGTTGCAGGTACACCTGATGCGGCAGACTTAGAAAAAATCAAATTAATTGAAGCTCAACTCGTAGAAACAAACAATAAACAGGTAAAAGTAATCACTCAAGCGCAGAAACAAATTAATGCACTAACAGATACAGTAAATAAATTAATTAAAGAAAAAAAGAATGAATTCCTGGATTCCCCACATTTGTATGGAACTTTACTTGCACGAAACAGAATGTTAATCACAGAGATACAGAATATCATGCTCACGATCACGCTCGCTAAATCGAATGTAATAAACCCCACAATTTTCGATCATGATGATTTAAAGTCAATTTTTACCGAACAGCTCACAGAAGTCCCAATAGTTAGTTTAATGGGTGTATCAAATATAAAAATATTTTAATCCAATAGTATAATTCACATTCTAATTGAATACCCAAAAGTTAAGTCTATTTGTAAGAAGGTTTTGATATATCCTGTGGCCCACAACAACACCGTACTACAAATACACGACAACATAGTAGCCGAATGCTAAGATGGAGTCTTACCAGTAACAGAGTGCGCCACAACCAACTATGCCACGTTCTGCAAAGTATCGACCCTCGAAACCTGCGCTAGCGGATTACATTCAGGAGGTACAGCTGTATGTCAGACACAACCCAGTCACCTGGAACCGCTTACTATAGTGGATGAAGGAATAGTCATCATCAACGATCAAACTACAAGGATCAGAATAGATGACGGGCCCATTATCACAACCAGGGGCACACACCTCATCACACACCCTCATTAGCTACAATAGAGTCGTAGAGAAGAGTCCAGGCATCGCCGCATCCCCACTGTTAAATATCACCGGCCACAACAATGTACTCAGCTTGGCAATGTTACATAGGATGAACGAACACAACTTGCACGCGATCCGGGAAGTGAAAGACGATGTGAGCGCCGAAAGATCCCCGAAAATCTGGTTCGCAGCCGGCGTAATCCTCAGCCTTGTACTTTACAGCGTCAGCTTCATATACCAATGCTGGCACCGGAGGAGTTCCTCAATTAAGCTGCAAACCTTGGTAAAGGAGTTAAGTGTCACCGAGGACGGCAACAACCTTAAAGGGGGAATAGTTAACAACCAAGTTAATGAACGCCCCTCGCAATGAACTTATTGAGCAACCCGCGCGAATACTATTTTGGCGTATCATATTACAGTTCCAACGAACAGACCAGAGCAACGACCAAATGTTTTGATTATGTCGTAAGCACTGAGTTAGCATTATTATGCTGAGTCGGCTTATTGACCACGAATCCACTGCATGTCCAAGAATCCGTTTACTATGTATCATTTATGTATTTAAGTTTTGCCTTTATGTACTTAGCTTTAGCTCCCAATATTTTTGCACTGTAGAATTTAGTCTTGAAGAACAACTGAAACATTAAAGTTGCATTACTCCGGCAAACAGCCGTAATTAATTCATTTTATTTACTTAACACATTGCTTAGCCACAAGGCCAGTGATCTGGATGCTATTACGTATCCCAACCTAATCTGCCTAGCTTTGATTTTATCTATATCAGCACGACGGCTACCTCTAACGAGGATCCCAGGATTGGAGGACATATCAAGCTACTACATCTATATCGTTCTGGAAGGATACCTCTAACAAGGCCTGGAAGACCATATTAGATTTACTTACATACATATACATATGTATGTATGTATACTTTATGAGGCTTGCCACGCCTACTTCTGCATGTTACATTCATTTTCACAAGCCCATTATACCCTGATTTCCCATTCTCAGTGAGTTCGGGGCCGCTAATTCCTCAAAATAAAAATAATAATTTCTATGCTTTGGCATTTAAACATGTGCCCTGTTCACACATACATACATACATAAATATGTATGTATACATACGATCGGAGAATAAAATTCAAAGTTATTCGATAACTTTTTATATCCTGAATCCATTATGCTGGTAAGAGTAAATCAACATGGGTCTTAATTTATGACAGGTAATACCACAAAATACATATAGAAAAATCACAGTTATTGTTTAAAATACGATTCAGTCTAGCATAAGACTTCTTCTAGTCAGCATCTTCCAGTCACTCTTACTTTTTATACCCTGAACCCATTGAAAATGGGAAATCAGGGTATAATGTTTTTGTGAAAATGTATGTAACAGGCAGAAGGAGACATGGCAGACCCCATAAAGTATATATATTCTTGATCAGCTCGACAAACTGAGTCGATATAGCCATGTCCGTCTGTCCGTCCGTCCGTCCGTCCGTCCGTCCGTCCGTCCGTGTGAACGCAGTGATCTCGCAAACCACAAAAGCTAGAGATCTGAAATTTGAAATGTATACTCGTGTATATCCTACGCAGTACGAGTTTATCATTTTTTTTCGATAACTCATCCCATTTCCTTATTATCGATAAAAATCGATAACTTTTCTTCGTTTTTGAATACCGTTATAGCTATAGGTTTCAGATTTACTGTGTGTATCCGTGTAATGAATACAAACATTTTGCAATTTTTGGATTTTGGATACCACGCCCCCTTCCCCCAAAATTTGAAAAAAACGTATTTCAAATACTAGAGACTTGTGCTTTGGCAAATACATACATATGGATGTCATTATTACGCTATAAAAGTTTGATTACGAAAGTCCGTCTAGAAGCAAACCTATTCAACAAATAAGTTTCCAAAGTATAGCCCATACTGCAGCCCAAGCGCTGCCCGCGCGAATTTTATTTTGAGTTCTTTATTTTTGAAATTAAATAACATAGCTCAACCTCTTCAGTTAAGTCTCAGATTAGAACTGATCTTTATTCAAAATCTGCTAGCCTATTCTTGCGACGTAGCTGTTTCTTTTTAATTTCACAATGTTGCTAGACATTTTTGGTGCCAGCTTAGTAGCATAGCTATTTTCTTCATAATTTGAATTTCACAATGTTGCTGATTCTTTCATCATCACAAACATGCAACATTTAGGTATGGACTTTGTCTCTTAGTGATGACAAATCGCTTAAAAATATGCTTATATCGATTACATAATTACATACATAACTTCTCCCTCATTTAAATAAGAATTCTCCTGAATTCTGTATTGTTATTAATTTTCTTATTAGAGGTAATATATAAGGTAGGTATTATTTATAATTATTGTTTTGAGTAATGAATAGTAACTTGTTTATATTCTTAGATTAATTATTATAGGTCTTTTTTTTTTTTTTTTAGTTTAATGTTATTTAATAAGAAATGATAAAATAGTTAAAACTATATTTTTGATTTCATTTTGAATACTTTTAAAGGTTGCTGTTTGTCAGAAACAAACATTTAAAAGAAATAAAATTATTAACATTTGCTAATAAATTTGATTTGCTCTGTTATGCTTCAGAAAGAGCGAATTTTGTTTTGGTTAATTATTTGAGGAGTCTTCAATTCTGTTATCATTATTGTCTTCTGTAAATTTGTAAACACGTTTTATATTTGCTGGGTTAATATTCTTAAGTTTAGCTTTTTTAAACTTTGGTACTTCTTTGTGTCTGACTGCTTTATAGTTTTTAATAAACCCCTCTTCTCTTTTTTCTTCATAATTTTCTTTGTTTTGGTTGTTTTTATCAAGCATCTTGATTTTAGTGGTTTCTATATTATTCCTAATGATTTTTAAATCTATTTTATTATTTTGCACTTCAAAAGGTGTGCATTTAATAGTAGAGTGGTACCTGTCGTTATAATTTCTTACTGCCCTTTGCATAATTTGTTTTACTGATATGTTTTCTGTTTCTGTATTATGTATTATCCTAAATTTCTCTGCCAATGAGTTGTGCAGTCTTTCTACATCTGCATTGCCTGTATGGCTGTTCGGTTTTGTTAAATGTAATTCAATATTTTCTCGGCTTAATAGTTCTTTAATTCTTATTGAATTAAATTCATTGTCAGCTACAATCTTATTTGGTTTGCCTATTTTTGTAAAATGATTTTCGATCTGCTCTACAATGGTTATATGGTTCCTATCGTTTAGTGGGTAAACGGCTGCAAATTTCGAAAATTTATCTATAATAGTTAAAAAATATGTGTTTTTTATTACGTATGTGTCTATATGTATTATTTGGTTTTTATCCGATGGAGTTTCTGTTTTAACAAATTTGTTTCTAACTGGGTTTCTGTCATATTTGACTTCTTTGCAAAAGTCACATTGGTTGATCACTCTCTGTATTAATTCTAATAACTTAGGGTAAAATATTTTATTTTTTATTTTGTTGTACGTCTCTTGTATACCTGAATGCATACTCTCTTGTACATGGTAAATAGATATTTGTTTTACAGCTTCCGTTTCAGTTTCTATATCTTGAGCTCTATGTGTGCATTTAGTGAATTCTATTTGTTTGTTGTTAGAGTATAATTGAATTAATTTTTCTTGCACTATATTATATTCCTGATCCGGTAGATCTGAATATATGCCTACTTTTCCTTTGTTTAAGTATTTTGTAAAAATTCCTTCCATTGTTGGGAAGTCGTGTTTTGCTATGAAAATTATTCTTTTTCCATAAATCGTTTTACACTCTTCTGTTTTGCAATTTGTTATTATTATTTGTGTTTTATATTTATTTACTATTTCTTCCTTTATTAGAAAATGATCCTGTAAATTTTCTTCTGCTGAATGTATAGTTGCTGCTAACGAATAGTTATCTTCTGTGTCTTCAATATTTGTTATTATGTTTATGTCTGATATATTGTCATTGTTATCTTGCTGTGGGTCAAAATCATTACCTTTTATTCTGCTTAAGAAATCGGCTACTCTGTTTTCTCTTCCTCTTAAGTAATCTATGTCAAACTGATATTCTCCTAGTTTTAATAACCATCTTTGATGCCTTGGCGAAATATCTTTTCCTTTATGTTTTGAATATAAGAATTTTATCGCTTGGTGATCTGTTAATAATTTGAATTTTCTTCCGTAGAGATATGGTCTAAAATAGTTTACACTCCATAGTATTGCTAAAAATTCTTTATCTGTTGCTGAATAATTTTTCTCATGATTGTTCAATGTTCTTGACGCAAAACAAATTGGATGCCCTTCTTGAGAAAGAACCGATCCTATGGCATAATTTGAAGCGTCAGTTGTTAGCGTGAATGCTTTTTCAAAGTTAGGGAATCTTAATATAGGGTGTGAACAAATAAGCTGCTTTAACTTTTCAAATGCTTCGATGAAAGTTGGATCTTTTGTATTTATTTTAGTATTTTTCTTTAAATATTTTGTTATGGGTTGTGCTATTTTTGCGTAATCTTTAATAAATTTTCTGTAGAAACCTGTTATGCCTAAGAAACTTTTTATCTCCTTTTCTGTTTTTGGTAAAGGTAACTTTTCTATTATGGCTATTTTGTTTGGATTTGGTTTAATACCTTCTTTGGTTAAGATATGACCTAAAAATTCTGTCTCCTTTTTCATGAAGTTACACTTATCGATTTGAATCTTCAAATTCTTATCCTCTAATACTTTAAATATTTCGTTAATGGCTTTAACATGCTCTTGCAACGATGTGCTAAAAATAAGTATATCGTCCAAATATACGACACATTTTTTGTTAATAAAATCTCTTAAGATTTCATTCATTAGTCTTTGAAAAGTGGCGGGGGCATTTTTCAACCCAAATGGCATTCTAATAAATTCATATAAGCCATGCGGCGTAACAAATGCAGTTTTCTTTCTGTCTTCCTCTTTTACTAAAATTTGATGGTAGCCTTTTGCTAGATCTATTGTTGTGAAGTACTGGGCTCTTCCGAGTTTATCAAGAATTGAATTAATATTAGGAATCGGAAATTTATCGTCGATGGTTATTTCATTAAGTTTTCTATAATCTATTACAATGCGGAATTTTTGTTGTTTTGAATTGTCTAACTTTTTTGGTATTACTAAAAGTGGGCTCGAATATCTTGAATTGCTTTTTCTAATAATTCCCTGTTCTTCCATTTCTTTTATCTGTTTTCTGACTTCTTCCTCATGCTGTGGTGGGTATCTATATAGCTTTGAATTAAGTTGTTCATCTGTCGTTGTCCGTATTTCATGTTCAATTTCGGTTGTACTAGTTAGTTTATCTCCTTCTTTGAAGAAAAGTTTACTATATCGTTTTATAATTTTCTTAACTTCAATTACCTCTTGTGTATTTAAATGATCTAATGCCAAGCTATCATATTTATCTATAGTACTCTCTAATGCACAGATTTGTTCATATTGATATGGCTTGTTTATTATACGGTTTTCCTTGTGATTTAATGTTAAACTGTTTCTTTCAATATTAATAACTACATTTAAAAATTGTAGAAGGTCTATACCTATAATAAAGTTATACTTCCTTCCCTTTAGTGGGGCTAACTTCCAGCGGACTCTAGCGTTGTTTGGTAAATTGAATTCTTTAGGTGCTGTTGTATGAATTTCATACTCTATTATGTCCTTACTATTAATTGTGCTATATGATATGGGTTTATTCAGCTTAATCTTTGTGTGCCCATTAATTTGGTTGTTTACTAGACTTAAACTTGCTCCTGTATCTATTAATGCTACATATCTATGTTTATCGATGCTAAGTTCTAATAATGGTAGGCATTCCGAGGCTGCTTCATAAAAAAAACTGTATTATTAACCTCTGCCTGGTCGTAGTCATTTCTTGTTTCTTGGGAACTGTTTGTATCTTGCTTTGTTTCTAGGTTTTCTATTTCCATGGGTTCTGAGTTCCTTGACCTATACTGTTTTGACTGTTGTGAAATTGTTTGCTGATGATTCTGGTTAGGGTGACTCTGTCCTGAATTGTGTTGAGTATAATCTTGTCTGTACTGACCTGAGTTGTTTCTGTACCATTGTTGCTGATTGTTTTGTTGGTAATTTTGTTGATTATAGTTTTGACCACTTTGGGGTTGATAATAAGATTGCTTGTTATTGTTATAATTTTGTTGATAATATTGTTGCTTCTTGTTATAATTTTGTTGTTGGATATTTTCGTTTTTGTAGTTATGATTTTTCTTGCTATACTCAGCCTCAGCGTTATACCTATTGGGTTTACTTTTCTTATATTGAAATCTAATACAACTATTTTCGTATCTACGTAACATCATTATTTTTAGAATCTCATTTAAATTTCTTTCTTCGTATATTTTATCAAGTAAAGTGCCTTGAGTCATTTCTTTAGCTGCATTTACTAGTAAACTTTCTACGTTACTTAAATCTATAAAATTATTGTTTTGATGGTAAACTCTTAATTCGTCTGTTTTATACTTAATATTTTGTAGTTCTGCTACAAGTTCGCTTACTGTGTCTACTTTTAACTCATAAATTTTACGGTAAATTTGATGGGGTTCCGTGTCCGGTCGATACCTCAGCTTTAGCGTTGACTTGATTAGCTCCCAGTTGTCTGGTTCCGGTATATTGATAACTACATCCTTCGCCTGTCCTTGGATTGTCTTGTTGAAGATTGTCCTAGTGGCCTCTCGTCTTAGTCCAGAGTCCTCCACTCCTTGGAGAAGGTACTCCACGCTGCTGAAGAACGCGTTAATTGATATGTCGCCTGTTCCCGTGAACGTTGTCAAATAATTGATGTTTTGAAACAATCGTTCCTTCTGAGCCGCATTGGTATTTCCCTGAAGCGTGACGTAAGCTTGATGTAGCTCCTCTAGTTGCTGCTCCTTGCTGATCAACTGCTCATATAATTGCTGCGCTGACATTTGTGGGTTTGCTTGTGCCATCCTGCTTTTGTCGTAATATGCTGCCCTCTTTTGTTTTCTGGTTGCCGTCGTTGCGATGTACTTTTTAAAAGTTGTCAACTTATTTGTAGTTTGACCTCTTTTTTCGATTTATAATGGTTGTAAACTTATTTTTAGTTTGACTTTTTATTTCGATTTATAAAGGTTGTCAACTTATTTTTAGTTTGACTTTATTTTATAATGATCGATTTATAAATTTGTCGACTTATTTTTAGTTCGAATTTATCACAGAATCCCTTTTTTTTTTTTTTTTAAAAAAAGGATCCTACCGGCTGCGCCAATTTTATTTTGAGTTCTTTATTTTTGAAATTAAATAACATAGCTCAACCTCTTCAGTTAAGTCTCAGATTAGAACTGATCTTTATTCAAAATCTGCTAGCCTATTCTTGCGACGTAGCTGTTTCTTTTTAATTTCACAATGTTGCTAGACATTTTTGGTGCCAGCTTAGTAGCATAGCTATTTTCTTCATAATTTGAATTTCACAATGTTGCTGATTCTTTCATCATCACAAACATGCAACATTTAGGTATGGACTTTGTCTCTTAGTGATGACAAATCGCTTAAAAATATGCTTATATCGATTACATAATTACATACATAACTCGCGCAGTCGCTGCGTAAACTGCGCAGTAGCAGAGAAAGTGCTTGTGCGTGCGTGTGCATGTGTGTGTGTGTGTATGTGTTGTTTGTGTATATGTATATATAAAAGAAGCGTAAAATGATTTGAATATCGCATCTGCGCAGGGTTCAGGGTATCTCTTAGTCGAGCAGTCTCGACTAGAGCACTCTTACTTGTTGTTTATACTACTTGTACATAATTCGATTTGTTTTATTAATTAGAGTTGGATTGGTGCAAAAAAAAACCTTGTGAGTTTGGCTATGTAGACATTCAATATTATTAAATCATTTTAAATGTATATACATAGATACATAAGTATATGTATTTTAGGAGGGCAGCCTTGACTTGAATACCCTTATTTGTGAAATTGCAGAACTATTCAGATTAAACCCCTCTCTTTACTGTCTTATCAGTAACATAAATATATAGATATTAAATATTAAGATAAGAAAGTACGTGTATTATAACTGTTTAGCTGTTTGTAAATTTTTCAGTCTTAAATGCTTTGAATTCTCTTGGTCATTGTGTTTCTTTCAGTTTTTCGCAACTTGCAATAAGATTGCTTAGCATTTATTTTCGTCGCACATTGTTGGTGCGCATTTCAATTTAACTCAATTGATTCCTATTTAGCTCGTGAAACGTCAACTTCATAGCACTTCGTTGATACCCCACGTTTTTCCCTTTAATTGATGATGATGGCGCTAATGATCAGACATAATAATTACAAAATGATAAATTCATTTGCTGGGCTATGACGACGCAATTTACGGTCCGGCAAAAACAAAATAAATTGAAAATATATTGATGCGACAGCAAAATACTCGTTAAAATAGAAAAAAAAATAATTTGACGTTCAATTGATTAAAGAATATATTGTATATTGTTATTGTGGCTCACATATTCTCCTCGGTTACATACTACTGATGGATCTGATAGGTGAGCTAAGGTTTCATCGATCCCTCTATGGTTACTATCTTTGTGATATTTTTTAATTTGTACTTCGAGTTTACCTATTTCTGTTATATCTTCTAATAGGCTTGTACATCTTATTATTTTGTACATTTTTGTAGGCAAGAAATATTCTAGTAAGGTTTCTTCAATAATTTTGAAAATATCGTCTGGTGCCAATATAGCGTATGTTTTATTTGGTTTAAGAATCTTTGAAAAAATTTGGGCCAATTTAGTTTTGTCGAGGGTATTCTCGGAAATCGTTCTTCTTAGTTTGTTTTTAAAAGGTGTTGTAGTTATTAACTGTGCTCTGTTATTTTTTTGGAATATAATTTGTAACTTAAATTCGTTAATGGGTTTATTTGTTACTTGTATCTTTTCTTTAAGAGTACTGTCCTGGTTGCTAGTGTTTACTTCCGCGGTAATGCGGCTAAGGGCATCTGCCACAACGTTTTCAGATCCTTTTTTATAAGAAATCTCATAATCGTACTCTAGTAGTTGGAGTTTCCAACGAACTAATTTTGAGTTTGGTTGTTTAAAATTCATCAGCCAAGTTAATGGTGGATGATCTGTAACGATTTTGAACTTTTGCCCGAATAAATAGGGTCGGAAGTGTTTCGTTGCCCAAATAATCGCTAACATCTATTTCTCAACCGTGGAGTAGTTTAACTCCGTATCAGTAAGGGTTCGACTAGCGAATGCAATCGGTCTCTCGTTGTTATCTGAACCTTGTGATAACACGGCACCAATTGCCACATTACTTGCATCGGTTGTAAGGGTGAATGGTTTGTCAAGTCGGGGTATTGTAGTAGCGGGTCATTACAAAGTAGTGTCTTACAGGTTTCAAATGCGTTAGTGAACTCGTTACTAATCTTTACTGCACGCCTTCCTTTTAGCTGTTGTGTTAAAGGCTTTATAATCTTTTGCAAAGTCCCTTATGAATTTACGATAATAGCCTAAAAGTCCTAGGAAAGATTTGAAGCAAACTTCCTGGTCTTAGGAATAGGAAATGATTTTATAGTTTCAATCTTTTTAGGATTTGGTTTGATTCCCTTATTTGTTACAATATGCCCTAAATATTCAATTTCCTTTCTTAGGAAGTCTGATTTACTAGGTTGGAGCTTCAGATTTGCATTGTTAAGTTTAGTGAACACTGTATGTAAATGTAACATGTGATCTTGAAGTGAAGATGAGAAAACAATTATATCATCTAGATATATTAGGCAGTATTTGCCATTTAAATCTGTTAAAATGTTGTCCATAACTCTTTGGAACGTAGCAGGAGCGTTAGTAAGGCCGAAAGGCATTCTAACGAACTCGAAATGACCGTCAACGGTAGAGAAAGCTGTTTTATCTATATCTTTTAGGTGCATTTCTATTTGGTGATAACCGCTGGCTAGGTCTAGACCTGTAAAATATTTTGCTCTACCGATCCTGTCTAGAACATCGTTGATGTTGGGCATAGGATATCTGTCTTTGACTGTTTTCTCGTTTAGTTTGCGGTAATCGACAACTAATCTCCATTTGGCAATATTAGATTTATCTTTCTTTTTTTGCTACTAGAAAAGTTGGAGAGCTCCAGGGTGAATAACTATGTTTGATTATGTTTTGATCGTTTCTTCCTCATTTAGGTCGGTCTGGATAGTTGGTTCTGTGTCAAGATCCTTAGTCTTCGTTACTGTGATTGTATTTACTTCAAGATAATCCTCTTCCTCGTATTTATAGACTTCTAATGGGGAGTCGATACAAAATTTCTGTTCTTGATTGGAAAAATTGTTTATTTCCATTAGACTGATATTATTATTCGCGGTATAAAGTCCGCCTGATATGAATACTTCTTTAGAGATTGAGGTGGGTTCAAAGTAAAATGTGCCGTCTTTTAAATTGACAGCTATCGGAATGATTTTCTTTGACTCTTCTTCTATAGTGTGTAGAGTGGGTACTATTTTTCCTTCTAATTCAATTTGTATCTTGAATGTTTTTGTGCTTAGAGATTGTTTAGGAATGTGCTAAAAATCACCTAACCTTTGAATGTTCAAACAAGACGGCTGTATCGTGTGCAAATTGCAAAGGTAACCATCCCTCAACTGTTGCCAACTGTCCTTGTCGACTTTCCTACCAGTCGCTTTTGGTGAAAAGATCGAAGTATGGTAAACTCAACAATGATAATAAAATAAGCAACTATGCCCACCCCTTAATGACAAGAGCAAATGCCATTCCAATCACTAAGCCTCCAACTGCTTCTTTAAGTTATAGCCGGGTCGTCACAAATGGGCCAAATGAACCAACAAATCCTGATCTTTTTCCTCTCGAAGAAATGACCTCCCTCACAAGAGAACTTATCAGCAAACTTAAAGGCTGCAAAACTAAACATGATCAATTCAATATTATTACTGAGTTATCGTTAAAATATGTGTATAAATAGTTCGCTCAACTTTCTCAATATAATGGCATGGAATGCACGTGCCGTTTCCAATAAACGTTTAGAATTAATTGAATTCTTAAATCGAAACCAAATTCATATATGTCTTGTTAGCGAAACGTGGCTGACGCCTAATAACAGATTCCTTATCCCTAATTACTTGGTCTATAGAAATGATCGTTTAACAAATAGAGGTGGGGGTGTTGCAATCATAGTTAAAAAATCGATTAAGCACATTCAGATTCAGAGCATTGCCACGCATGTAATTGAAAATATTGGAATCAAGGCTTGTCTTAACTCCCAAATATCTATTCAAGTTTATGCAGCATATTTTCCTGGCATATCAGCCAAGTGCCTAAACAGCCAATGCAACACTCAAAATGTAACTAAACACGCAAAATATATGTTTAAGCCCGACATACCAAAGTTTTCTCGTATAAATGGCAACTTTATTGTAGGAGGGGATCTAAACTGCAAATACAGACATTGGAACTGCTCTCGAACAAACTCTTTTGGTAATACCCTTTATGACCTCTCTACATTGGGCAATTACACTTTACTCCACCCCAGTGATCCTACTTACATACCTCCAAGCTACAAATGAAAGCCATCCATTCTTGATCTTTTTCTGACAAATCAACCCAGAAAGCTCTCTCATCCCAAAGTACTCAATGACCTCTCTTCTGATCACTTGCCAATTATCTGCAAATTAGCTATTGATACAAATGCCGACTTTGTTGAGACTTATATTCAATATTCTAGGTCTAACTGGGAAAAGTTTAAACGTACTCTTTCTGAAACAATCAAACCTGACCTACATGCGTTTAGAATCATCGTCCCAAATAGAGAAATAATCGACAGTATGACCAAGACCATTACACAAACAATAACTCAGGCGATCGAGCACTGCACCCCTAGAAAACAAGTCAAGCTACAAGCCCGAAAACTTCCAGCTAGAATAGCAGATATCATTGTAACCAGAAATGCTGTTCAGAGACAATGGATCAGAACCAGACTGCCAATTTACAAAGCTAGAATAAACCACTTAAATAGAGTGATAAAGCAGGAATTCTTTAATCATAACAATATTATTTGGGGCGAAAAGTTGTCTAAACTCGGCTATAACTAAAGAAGCCCTACTTTACGCTCACTAAAATAATAAAGAACAAAAAGCCATATATTCCCTGTTTCAATCATGAAGATAGGGTCTACACCACCAGCTTAGATAAAGCAAACTGTCTCTGTGACATATTTGAGTCCAAACATCACATTACTGAAACCTTCTCCAGTATCACTACCACTGAATGAGTACAAAAATCACTCATTGAACTTGCTACTGAGGCCAACCACGCGAGTGACCCCCCTATTTCAACAATAGAAGTTAAATCTATAATAAAGTCACTTAAAAACAAAAAATCACCTGGATTAGACAAAATACCTAATATTTGTCTTAAAAATTTACCGGCAAGTGCAGTTGAATTTATTACGCTGCTTTATAATAATTGTTTAAAAATCAGTTTTTTCCTCATATATGGAAAACTGCCAAGATAATTCCAATTGGAAAACTAGGTAAACCTCCTAGTTCTCCCTTGAGCTATCGTCCGATTAGCCTTCTTTGTGGTTTATCGAAAATATTCGAACGAATGATCAAGATCAGACTAAACACCCACCTGGAAGTTAACAATATTTTACCACCAATACAATATGGATTCAGAGAGCTCTATAGCTTCATCTTTCCTTTGGACAAATTGACAAACTTTATCAAAGCCAAGTTCGCTGAAAAGCAATCCGTTGGTTTGGTAACCCTGGATGTCGAAGCTGCTTTTGACACTGTTTGGCATGATGGTCTTATCCACAAACTGAGAGCTTGTAACACTCCAGCTTACCTGACCCATATAATTAAAAGTTTTCTGACTGATAGACATTTATGCGTATATTTGAACGAAACTATGTCTGCCAAAAAATCCATCTGCTCAGGAGTCCCTCTGTTCCCGGTCCTATTCTATACAATATTTACACTTCTGATTTCCCCAGGACTTTAAGATCCCAAGCTTTAATCTTTGCTGATGACACTATAATATTTTCCTCTGGTGCACATTTCTCGGATATTCACAATAGTTTGCAACACTCTCTAAACTCTTTATATGACTACTTTTATAGTTGGAAAATTAAGCTCAATGCCAACAAAACCAAAGCCTTATTTCTTACCAAAAAACGAAAGTCATGTTATCTACCTACTTTAGATCTTGAACTAAACGGAATTAAAATCTCATGGGAGGAATCTGTTAAATATTTAGGAATTAGTTTAGACAAAAAACTGTTATTTAGTGGCCATATAAGCAACATCATAGACAAAATTAACAAAACTATTTGTATTCTTTACCCTTTCATAAACCGTAATTCTAAACTCTCAACTAGAAATAAGTTAACAATATACAAATCTGGTATACTTCCAATGATAATGTACTCCAAGTTGCTCAAAATAAAACATTAAAAATGATCCTCAATCTACCACGATATCACAGAACCATATCTCTGCATAAAATAGCGAATATTAAAACGATTTATGAGCCATCACTCACTCAAAAGATAAGTTAATAATTACAAAATCATATTTAACTCAAGATACGGGTTAATAGGGCCCTTGTCCTACTATTTCTATATAGTAATGCCAAAAGTGCCTTCCCTTCTAGTTTTAAGTTATTATTTAAGTCAGAACTAAAGGGTTTTCATCCATTTTCCTTTACCATCAAGTATATTAAACAATGTTCAATGTAAATTCTATGTAAATATGATATCTCAGCTGCACAGACATGAAATAAGTCTAAACTCTGTATAAAGAAAAAAATAAGCTAGCTTTAAGCTAAATGTAATAATTTGGAAATAAAGCATATATTGAATTGAATTGAATTATATATACATATATACAAACAACACATACACACTCATACATGCACACGCACGCTAAGCACTTGCTCTGCTACTGCGCAGTTTACGCAGCGACTGCGCGCGGACTTCGCTTGAGCTGCAGTATGGGCTATATTATGGAAACTTATTTGTTGAGTTTTCGTAATCAAACTTTTAGAGCGTAATAATGACATTAATATGTATGTATTTGTCAAAGCACAGGGGGAAGGTGGCGTAATATCCAAAATCTAAAAATTGTAAAATGTTTGTATTCATTACACGGATATACACAGTAAATTTGAAATCTATAGCTATAACGGTATCAAAAACGAAGAAAAATTATGGATTTTTATCGATAATAGGGAAAAGGGATGAGTTATAAAAAAAAATTGATAAACTCGGACTGCGTAGGATATACACGAGTATAAGTTAACACGCGCATGGCCAAAGTAGCTGATAGAGCAATTGGGCCGGATGCAGTTGCGACAGAGTTGCAGGCGGAATTTGATACTATCACGCCTAAGCAGCCTGATCGTATGCAAGAAGCGCCGACTCAGCGGTCTCTTGGTCTGTCTGCCGGCAGCGGCGGCTTCACGAATTCATTTAAGTTACTTTAAGTTTCAGTTTAAGAATTATTCTCGAACAGCTCAAACGGGTTGTCAATCAAAAATAATCTACCAGAAACCCCTTTGGTTTAATTGGCGCCCAACGGCAAAGATTACCACTGCCAAAATAAAAAAAGAGGATATATCCTTCTATTTTGTTTTTTTTACAAAAAAATAACTTTACGAGCCAACGCCGTAAGTTAAAGTAAAAAAACTATAAACATTTTAAAAAAAATCAAATTAATTGGTGAACAAAAATTAATTTGCGAAAAACCTACAAACATAAAAAGAAAATCAAATTAATTGGTGAAAAAAATTAATTTGCAAAAAACCTACAAACATAAAAAAAATCAAATTAATTGGTGAACAAAATTAATTTGCGAAAAACCTTCAAACAATAAAAAAAAAAAAAAACCCCAGCAAAAGCTGAGAGAGTAATAATCAACATAAAACAACATAAAACTACAAGCGTCCGAAAGAGTGCGGCGGGGGAAATCAGCACAACGACAGCGTCTGACACATCGGCCACTAACAGGGAATCATTTTACAAAGTCAGAAAATACAAAAATGTAAATGAGATGCTCATTTTTTTTTACTTTGACAATTTTAACAAAAAAATAAATTAAGATAAAAAATTTTTGTTCGTGTATGTTACAAGGCTGGCCAAGATAAGTGTGTGAAATATTTTTCTCTTTAAATAAAAAATATAAATATTTAAATTTTCCCCTGTATAAGAGTATTCTGTTGCATCGCTAGAATTTTTGTATATAAAAATTTTATTTCTGTTAAGTCAATCAAATTATTTCAATACAAAGTGATTTCGATTGTGAATGCAAGGTATAAGTAGTCCAGATTGCAGCAGCGAGGAAGAGTGCATTACCTCTTATAGAGAATATAGAACAAACAAGAAATGACGAAGTTGAGAAAAAACTCACACTCTTGACAAACAAAACTTTAATGACTCATGATCCAGCTGCAGCGACTGTTTTAAATGCAAAATTCAGGAGCGATGCTCTCCACACTAACAAAGTCCCTGAGATGGGCCGTCTTCCCGGCACAACCCCAAGATCTCCCAACTGCTTTAGCTCTGGCACAAGAAGCCGAGTCAAGCAACGAAAGAGGCATTTTTGCAGCCAGTTTTGCAAAACACCTCGAGGAAAAACCTCAGAAGAATAATAGCCAAAAGACCAAAGGAAAATGACGGCGGTTCTCAAAAAAAGAACCCCCCATTTTCAAAAAACTCAGAACAACCAAGGTCAACAGAAAGCAAGCAGTTCGAAGCAACGCTTTCAATCCCAAAAACCACAGGGACGTGGCCCCGAACCAATGGAGGTAGATACCTCCTCCCGCTTCAGACAGCCCACACAGAGTTATCAGGGCAATGCAAACTATGGGGATCAATCTATGAGGACCCAGCAAAACCTTAATCACTTGCCCTAAGAAGAAAGTAACGAAGGTAGTTATGGGTCACACTCGCAACACGAGGTAGAGGCGGTCGAGGACGACCTGTCAGGTGCTGAAAGTTGCAATTTTTTAGTGGAAAGTCCCTGCTCCCGTTTGTAAGACGCACGGTTGCAGGGCGGGAAGTAAGACACAGGAGCATCTAAAAATGACATAAAGCCCCTTCCCGAACTGGCACATTGGAGGCCAGTCGATAGCCCATTTCAGGTCAAATCGATCCACGGGCACACCAAAATTGAGCAGAAATGTCTCATTCACCTCTTCGGTGAAAAATCATATTTTTTTATGCTAGACTCATTGAAAGACTTCGATGGCATAATTGGCCTTGACTTGTTAAAAAAGGTCAACGCCCAAATAGATCTAAACAGCAATGTCATTAAACATGACAAGGGAATGGAAAAAATGGAGTTCACAACATGCCAACAGGTAAACCACTTCGAAATAAGTGACGCCGATGTTCCCGCCGCGGTCAGACCCACTTTCAATCGCATGATTGACCGGATGACTAACGCCTTTGCAGACGTTAACGAATCCCTGCCTTATAATATAAATACTATCGCCACAATCCGAACGGACGGCGAACCGGTATATTCCAAACTATACCCATACCCAATGGGCGTGTCTGAATTTGTCAATGCAGAGGTTAAACAACTTCTGGCGGACGGCATAATTAGACCCTCAAAGTCACCATATAACAACCCGATATGGGTTGTGGACAAAAAAGGAGTTGACGACTCCGGTCATAAAAAAAAGTGTCTAGTAATTGATTTTCGGAAGTTAAATCAAAAAACAATCGACGATAAATACCCTATCCCAACGATTTCCACCATATTGGCAAATATGGGGGAGGCTCAGTATTTTACCACCCTGGATCTCAAATCGGGATTTCATCAGATAGAACTGATAGAAAGAGACAGAGAAAAAACAGCATTCTCTGTAAACAACGGGAAGTATGAATTTTGCAGGCTTCCCTTCGGGTTAAAAAACGCCCCAAGCATTTTTCAGAGGGCAATAGACGATGTCCTCAGGGACCAAATTGGAAAACATGTTATGTCTATGTGGACGACGTAATAATTTTCTCCCCAAACAAGGAAGACCACATCAATCATATTGAGTGGGTCTTGAAAAGCCTTAGGGACGCAGGCATGCGGGTTTCTCAAGAAAAATCTAAGTTCTTTAAAAAGAGCGTAGAATATTTGGGATTCACCGTATGCAGAAGTGGAATCCAGACGTCGGCCGATAAGGTACAGGCCATAAAGGATTTCCAACCACCTAAAACATTGTTTAGCCTTCGATCATTTATCGGGCTAGCAAGTTATTATAGGTGCTTTATTGCGGGTTTCGCCAGCATCGCAAGACCCCTAACGGAGATCTTGAAAGGTGAAAACGGGAAAATAAGCGCCAACCATTCGAGAAAGGTTAAACTCGAACTTACTCCAGAGCAATTGAATGCCTTTAACAGGTTAAAGGAGATGCTAGCGTCAGAAGATGTGATGTTGTCATATACCGATTTCAAAAAACCATTTGACCTTACAACAGACGCGTCAGGTTACGGGCTCGGAGCAGTGCTGTCCCAGGGCGGCCGCCCGATTACAATGATCTCGCGCACACTGCGAGATAATGAGATTAATTTCGCCACAAATGAGCGAGAGCTTCTCGCCATTGTGTGGGCTTTGAAAAATCTCAGAAACTACCTGTACGGAGTTAAAAACTTAAACATCTATACAGATCACCAGCCTTTAACCTTTGCCGTATCCGAAAAAAATCCGAACGCTAAGATAAAACGCTGGAAGGCTTTCATTGATGAGCATAACGCTAACATCATTTATAAGCCTGGCAAAGAGAATTTTGTGGCAGACGCCTTGTCTCGCCAAAATATCAACGCTTTGGAAGATTCGGCAGATTCTGATGTGGCTACAATCCATAGCGAGGAGTCTCTTACGTACACAATTGAGACGACAGACAAGCCAGTCAACTGCTTCCGAAACCAGATAATATTGGAGGAAAGCACCATTCCACAACACAGGACGTACATCCTGTTTAAAACAAAAACCAGACATGTCATACAGTTTTCCGATCGGAACTCACTGTTCCAAACTCTGCAAGAAGCCGTGAACGCAGAGGTAACCAACGCAATATTTTGCGAGCTTCCCATTCTGGCCTTTATCCAACACAAATTGGAAAGAAAGAAAATTTCCTTCGACTACGTTTAGACACTCAAAAAGTATGGTTATAGACATCTCCGACACAACAGAACAAAGGGAAATCGCTATAGCTGAGCATAATCGTGCTCACCGCGCGGCGTAAGAGAATGCGCAGCAAATACTTCGAGACTATTTTTTCCCAAAAATTGGTCGTCTTACAACGGAAATAGCGGCAAACTGTCGGGTGTGCGCGATGGATAAACACAATCGTCACCCAATCCGACAAGAGATAGGGAAGACCCCAATACCGTCATATGCCGGGGAAATGCTACACGTAGATATTTACTCCACTGACCAGAAATACTTTTTAACTTGCATTGACAAATTTTCTAAATTTGCAATCGTCCAGCCCATTCGTTCACGTGCGATCGTGGACATAAAGGCTCCACTGCTACAACTTCTGAACGTCTTCCCGAAAACAAAGACAATTTACTGTGACAACGAAAAGTCTCTAAATTCGGAGACCATTAGATCAATGTTGTCAAATAACTTTGACATCGTGATCACGAATGCGCCGCCCCTACACAGCACGTCTAACGGGCAGGTCGAGCGTTTTCACGGTACTTTAGGGGATATAAGTCCTTGTCTTAAAAATGGAAACCACATTGAAGACACTGTCGACAATATCCTTCTCGCGACAATAAAATACAATAGGTCGATTCACTCGGTTACGAAAAGGAAGCCAATAGAAATCATCCATTCAATCCCTAATGAGGTTGCGGTGAAAATAAAGGAGAAAATCACGGCAGCACAAGAAAAATCGTTAGAACACCAAAAAAAGAACAGGGTTCAGAAAACGTATAATGTTGGCGAGAAGGTATGGTTAAAATCCAACAAGAGATTGGGAAATAAACTTTCGCCTCTATTCACTGAAGCAACAGTGGAAGCGGACCTGGGTACGACGGTTCTAATTAAAGGGAGGGTGGTCCATAAGGACTGTCTTAAATAGGCCACAAAACTCCACACTGAATTTGAATCTTTAGGATTAATCCATTTTCTTACTAGGCAAATAAGTTTTACATATATCTCACTTTAGGTTACGATATTTTTTGGCTCTGACAATGACAACGATGACTTTGACCGAAGCGACACTGAGACTTAGCGACTATTCACATGCGGACTATATACCCATAGTTGACGAAGACGTGACAATCTGTGACGAATACAAATACTTGGGACACACGACAAACTTGACATCATTCAAAACTTACGTTGACGAGACGAGGATGCTAATCGACAACCTACCCAAGGACCACATGAGACAAGTATTAAAGATCGACATTCAACACATAGCCACATTAATTGCAACTTTAAATGTTCATCATAGGCAATCACGCAGTATAAATTTGATAGGTAGTGCCCTTAAGGCAATTGCAGGAACCCCAGATTTTGATGACTGAGAACAAATAAAGTTCAAGCAGGGTCAGTTAAAAGATTCAGAAAATAGGCAAATCGAAATCAACAACAAATTTCAAGTACGACTTAACGAAGTTTCGAAGGCACTTAATGCAATTCTCAAACCTAATGCGGAAGTTGAGCATCTCTATTCAACAATTCTAGCGAAGAACAGAATGATAATTACAAATCTTGAGGATCTAATTTTATCCGTAACACTTGCCAAAATAAATTTGATTAGCCCACTTATCCTAGACAGCATTGACATTAAAGAATTGTTAAATGAGCATCTTACAAATATTAGTGTAGTGGACCTTTTAGAAGTATCTAGCATTGAGGCTTTCCAAAATTCTGAACTTTTATATTTTCTTATAAAATATCCTCAACCTAAGTTAAATTGTAAGAAAATTGACATTTTTCCCGTTCAACATAATAACGTAATAATAGATCTAGAAGAAGGTAGCATAGTGGCCGATTGCGGAACAAAGACCTTCGCTGTGTGCAACTGCGCTACTACTGTGAGCACCACTTTCTGCAAGAGATTACAGAAAGCATCGTGTGCACAGCAACTGGTGTCAGGAACCGTCGCACAATGCGCCACGCGCCCAGGGCATCTAGAGCCCATAACAGTAAATGTGGTGGACAACACTGGAAGCAGTCAACAAGTCACGGGAACTTTTCTGGCCACTTTCGATGAATACATCTCCCTCAACGGCACCCGTTACGAAAATCATCGGGGCATCATAAAAAAGAAACCAGCCGTTTCTACGTCGGCCATAGTTAACATCACCCTTTTCAGGGAACATCTGAGCCTCCCATTCCTGCACGATCTCAGTCTGAGAAATCTCCGTCACATCGGGGATCTCAAATCGGATATATCATCAAGGTCGTTTGGCTGCCTAATCCTCATTACTCTTCTCCTCCTTCTCTTAAGTGCATGGAAATTATACCGATGCAAAGCGATCAAAGAGAAACCCGAGGACGGGTTTCAGCCTACCCGGGGAGGAGTTAACACGCGCATGGCCAAAGTAGCTGATAGAGCAATTGGGCCGGATGCCGTTGCGACAGAGTTGCAGGCGAAATTTGATACCATCACGCCTAAGCAGCCTGATCGTATGCAAGAAGCGCCGACTCAGCGGTCTGCCGGTCTGTCTGCCGGCAGCGGCGGCTTCACGAATTCATTTAAGTTACTTTAAGTTTCAGTTTAAGAATTATTCTCGAACAGCTCAAACGAGTTGTCAATAAAAAATAATCTACCAGAAACCCCTTTGGTTTAATTTATACATTTCAAATTTCAGATCTCTAGCTTTTGTGGTTTACGAGATCGCTGCGTTCACACGGACGGACGGACGGGCGGACAGACGGACATGGCTACATCGACTCAGTTTGTCGAGCTGATCAAGAATATATACACTTTATGGGGTCTGCCACGCCTCCTTCTGCCTGTTACATACATTTTCACAAAAACATTATACCCTGATTTCCCATTTTTGATGGGTTCAGGGTATAAAAAAAACACAAATAAATGGAATGGCCTGAAATAGCCAATTTTATTAAAGAACAGAGAAAAGAATTTGATAAGTCTTTTAATTGCCTAAATAAAAGAGCACAAATATCAAATTCAACTAAACTAAAACATGTCCAAAATCTCATACAAATATTTAATGATATTCGTGAGATCATGCACCAAAACTCAAATAGATTAACACAATTGCATTTGGCACAATCAAATGACGTGTTTAAAATATTAAGAGAAAATCTTAAATACATTTCGGAGAGACATACGTTACAAATATTTCTCCCGAATGTGCTAAACACGCCAGCTTACTTTGATGAGACAGTTTTAATGGAAACTGATCAAATTGAAATAATTAACGATAGAAAGTCAATTGAAATAATTACAGACATGACGCAATCTGTAGTAGAATTTATCAGATTAGCCACATCTCTGATACCAGAGTTTGACGGCAAGGCAGAAAATCTGCAAAGTTTTCAAGATTCTTTAAGTCTATTAGAAACATTAACAGGCACACATGAGGCAACAGCCATAAGCCTTATTAAAACTAGACTCAAAGGCCATGCAAGGAATCTGATCAGTAATGAGCAGACAATATCTGAAATTATCGATCAAGCTAAGCTTCTTAATCTACAACAGAAGAATAAAACGGCTAAACAATACACCCAAGAGGTGGAGAAACTGACAAAGATCCTTGAAGGCGCCTATATCGGCGAAGGCTTAAGCCACACACTTGCTAATAAATATAGCACAACAACGGCTGTAAAAGCCATGACACAAAATTGTTCCATTGATAAGGTAAGACTTATCACGCAAGCAGGCACATTCACAAACATGAATGATGCCGTGTCTAAATTTGTAAACAGCTGCACGGAGATAACTGGGCAAAGTAATACTGTCCTGTATTATCGAAAAGGTGCAAATTACAATAATAGAGGCGGCCGAGGTTATAATCGTGGTAGAGGTTTAAACCATAATAATGACAACCGAAACAACAACAACAATAATAATAACAGTGGCGGAAGACTTCAATTCCAAAATATAGGAAGAAACCGAGGTAATTCAAATCAAGGTTACGATAGCAACAATGTGAGAGTGGTACATAATACGTCGGAAAACTCTCAGAACCCTTTAGGAAGCACACAGTAAATTTAAATGTTCACACAATCAACCTTAGTGTAAATATTTTTGTTTCTTTCATAAACTACTCAACTAAAACCAAACTTACATTGTTAATAGACACTGGTGCTGATATATCACTTCTAAAAATAAATTCCGATAACTATGATATTCAACACAATAAAATTATAAACATCCAAGGCATAGGCCAAGGAGTAATTAAATCCAAAGGCATAACACCAATAGAACTTCAAACAAATAAATATACAAATCCACACGAATTTCATTTAGTAGTAAGTCAATTTGAGTAATTTCGCAATACCGTGTGATGGAATTATAGACATTGACTTCATAAAAAAATTCAATTGCCAGCAAGACTTCAAAACAACTGAAAATTGGCTTATAATTAGACCTAAAAATCTATATTACCCAATTTATCTCCCAATTACATATATTTAGTTCTGGCATAATACTTTTATTCTGCCAGCCAGATCTCAAGTAGTAAGAAAAATAGAAATACATTCAATAGACGATTACATATTTGTACCAAATCAGGAAATACACAATGGAATTTATGTTGCTAATACAATAGCAGCATCCAAACATGTATATAATATATCCGTCTTCTAAATACAACTAATTTCGACCAATTTTTCAATGTAAGCAAACTAGCTTATGAAAACCTTTCGAACTACGAAATTCTTCCAAAAAACCCAGATATCAGAAGCAAAGCAGTCGTTAATCAATTAAAGAAAAATTTTCCAGCACAATTTAAAGATCAATTAGTGCAGTTATGTACCAAGTATAGTGAGGTTTTCGGATTGGAATCCGAATCTATAACAACTAACAATTTCTATAAGCAAACCTTAAGACTAAAGGATGATGAACCAATTTATATGAAAAACTACAAAAGTCCGCATAGTCACACAGAGGAAATTAAAAGACAAGTAGGGAAATTAATAAATGATAAAATAGTAGAACCGTCTGTATCCGAATACAATAGTCCACTCTTGTTAGTCCCAAAGAAATCATTACCAGACTCTACAGAGGCAGAGACTACACAGGAAAAGAAATGGCGATTAGTAATTGACTATCGTCAAATCAACAAGAAACTCTTATCTGATAAATTCCCCCTCCCCAGAATTGATAACATTCTAGATCAATTGGGTCGAGCTAAATACTTTTCCTGCCTTGACTTAATGTCAGGTTTTCACCAAATTGAACTAGAAACAAGTAAGAACGTTGCAGTCGGGCGCAACCGACTGCGTGATACTCTGTTCCCATAGGGGCTTCTGGCATATTACATTTTAAAGTTTATCTTAATTTGTTAAAGTCGCCGCTCGAATTAGCTTCTGACTCAAAATAATTATATATTTATTAAAATTCTAAAAATATATATATGTAAATGAGTAAAATTTTTATAAATTATGGCTCGCTTCAATCGTTTGTATGAATATGATGATTTTATGAGCTAGACAAAAAAATATAACTGCACCATGCATTTTATAATTTTTATGCAAAGCAGTCTGTTAACTTAAGAGTTGTCTGTTAATTTGACAGTGTGATTGATTTTCTTTACATAACCAATTGAGTCTTTTAACAGTGCCACTTGGGATCGTCTGAAGCATTGCCAACATACGAAAATAACGAAATAACTGACCTAGGCTATGGAAAACTATATTAATATTAGGTGGTCAATTATTTAAACATTAAATCGAAATACATATATTTATATGTCTCTTACAATTTTTTCTGCCTACTTAGCAAGAAATTAAGCTTATTTATGTAGGCGGTACATGCTTATGACTAATTCCGCTATGTAAGAATACTGCAGTTTAGCGCCACCTACCGGATTATTCTTGTGATGGTGATTCTGCTGCAATTTTAACTCAAGAGCTCTGCAAAATAAAATTAAAATTTGCCACGCCCCCAGTGGTCGTAGAAATGTAATTTTTGGCAAGTCCTTAGAAGGAGTCTAAAGTGACATGACAACAAAATTTGGAAGCTTACCTTCCAAAAATGTGGAAATTACAGGGTATTTTTCGGTGCGCCACGCCCTAAAGGGGCGTAACTTTTATTTTTAGGTCATCGATAAAGGAGGTCACCAGTAACTCAACTAGCTAATTTTGAAGCTTCTAGCTCTGAAACTTTAGGAGATATAAAAGGAAATTTTGTGCAAAATCTAGATATTCAGATCCGATTTGCCACGCCCCCAATTGGCGTAGACTCTTTATTTTTTGCCAATCTTTGGAAGTAGTCGAAGGTAACATAAATGCCAAATTTGGAAGCTTATCTTCCAAAAATGTGGAAATTACAGGGTATTTTTCGGTGTGCCACGCCCTAAAGGGGCGTAACTTTTATTTTTAGGTCATCGATAAAGGAGGTCACCAGTAACTCAACTAGCTAATTTTGAAGCTTCTAGCTCTGAAACTTTAGGAGATATAAACTTTTGCGGTTTGCCACTCCCCCTATGGGCGTAGATATATCCGCCATATCTTTTTGATCGTGGGTTGTCAACGCGAGTATATATTCCAAATTTTAAGTCTCTAGCATCAATAGTGCTCGAGATATAGAAGAATATGTATAAATCACTATATAGTCAGATCCGATTTACCACGCCCCCAAGGGGCGTGGATATATAATTTTTTCACCGATCTTTATAGGATCTTAACAGTAGCTTACATGCCAAATTTGGACATTCTAGCTCTAAAACTGCAGAAGATACAGTTTTACCCGGTTTGCCACGCTCCCAATGGGCGTAGATATATCCGCCATACCTTTTTGATCTTGGGTTGTCAACGCGAGTATACGTTCCAAATTTCAACTCTCTAGCACTTCAACTAACAGGGTTTCTGACATACCGGAAAATGCATTTTCCGATTTGCCACGCCCCTAGTAGGCGTATCGGGAAAATCTTAACACTTTATAATTCGAGGGTATACACGAGTATGTGTTCCAAATTTCAAGTCTCTAGCTTCAATAGCGTCGAAATGGTTTGCGTTCATACGGACAGACGGACAGACGGACGGACAGCAAGACGGACATTGCACAAAACCAATATACTCTTTTTCCCTTTGGGAACAGACTATAAAAAGTTCAAGAAACATAACATCTTTTTCAATGAGCAATGGCTCATATCGCTTTACGCGATTACCATTTGGTCTTAAAATAGCAAAATAGCAAAATAGAACTCATTTCAGAGAATGATGACTATAGCATTCTCAGGTCTAGAGCCTTCACAGGCATTCCTTTACATGGATGATTTAATAGTGATAGGATGTTCAGAAAAACACATGATTAAAAACTTAACTGATGTTTTTGACATATGTAAAAAATACAACATAAAGTTGCATCCAGAAAAATGTTCATTTTTCATGCATGAAGTGACATTCCTAGGTCACAGATGCACTGACAAAGGAGTACTGTCAGATGACAAGAAATATGACGTCATCAAAAATTATCCTGTCGCTCATGACGCAGACAGCGCCAGACGACTCGTAGCATTTTGAAATTACTATCGTCGTTTTGTAAAGAACTTCGCCGATTATTCGCGGCACATAACTCGATTATGTAAAAAGAATGTTCTTTTTGAATGGACCAGTGAATGCCAAAACGCATTCGTACATCTTAAAGAAAAGCTTCTTTTGCAATATCCTGATTTTCGCAAGGAATTTTGCATAATAACTGATGCTAGTAAACAAGATTGCACAAAATCAATATATTCTTTTTCCCTTTGGGAACAGACTATAAAATTCATGGTAGGGTAGGGTGAAGAACGCGAGTGTCTAATAACACCTCATTCTAGGCTCTTTTGGTTTGTAGATATATATTGAACAGTGCTCCCTTGTTTGTTTTGGTTTTCAGTGACCACGTTTAGGAGGATCACTCCTCGATTAGTTTTTTTTGGGATCTTAATTAGTAATTTTATGTACCTAGGGCGAGAGATAGCTAAGAACCCCCCATCCTCCCGAATGAGCTGCGGAACAAGAAGATCCCGTCCAGCTATTAATCTCGGCCGGCAGTATGACGATATTCGCAATCATCATACATGTCCATCATTCACATAATTTATTTGGCTCCCAATGAGGGGTATGATAGGTACAGTACAACGCGCTCTGCTAACTGCGCAAATAACGCAGTGACTGCGCTTGAGCTACAGTATGGGCCATACTTGTACTTTCGTACAAGTCTCTAGTATTGGAAATACGTTTTTTGCAAATTTGGGGGGAAAAGGGCGTGGTATCCAAAATCCAGAAATTACAAATGTCTGTATTTATTATACGTATACAGTACGTAAGTCTAAAAATCTATTCCTATAATGGTATTCAAGTTACGCTTAAAAAACGAAGCGAAATGATCGATAATAAGGAAAACTTGAAGAAAGTTCTAGAACTTTAACGTCTTTTTTGGTTTAACAAGTAAGAAAACTCTAGTCGGGGGCTCCCGACTAGGAGATCCCCTGAACCTCGTCCGATCTGCGTTTTAAAATATACTCAGTATAATATACTATCAAATATACTATGTATTTTTTAAAGCAGAAGAATAAAAATGTAATTTTTTGCAAGGTTACGCTGCAAAAAATCGGAAATTACAAGATATTTTTCGATGCGCCACGCCTTAAAAGGGTGTAACAATTATTTTTGGACCATCGATAGAGGAGGTTACCAGTAACTCAATTAGCCAATTTTGAAGAATCTAACTTTAAAACTTTAGGAGATTAAAACTTTTGCGGTTTTCCACGCCCCCCATGGGCGTAGATATATTCGCCATAGCTTTTTGATCTTGGGTAGTCAACGCGAGTATGCGTTCCAAATTTCAACTCTCTAGCACTTCAACTAACAGGGTTTCTGACATACCGGCAAATGTATTTTCCGATTTGCCACGCCCCTAGTGGGCGCATCGGGAAAATCTTGACACTTTATAATTCGAGGGTATACACGAGTATATGTTCCAAATTGCAAGTCTCAAGCTTCAATAGCGTCGAAATGGTTTGCGTTCATACGGACAGACGGACGGGATATTTGCAGAGGGCTATCTGAAAAATATTGCTGCTGTGCCGTTTGTTGCTGTGGTGGGGGAATATAATGAAGACGTGGTAGTGACTGTACACCAAGTGGGCCGTTTGCAAAAGTTGGTCCTTGATGCGGTTGCGGGAGCTGCTGCTGCACAATAGTCTGCGATGGTGCCTGCTGATTAAGAGGCACGCCATATATGGGTGGTGATGTAGAAGCCGAACCACTTAATGCAATTTCATGTGCTGCTGGGGGAATATATGTAGGAGTCTGCTGCGGTGGCTTTACGCCAAATTCATCCAAATACTGCACTGTGGCACCTATAGACTCTATAAGGCTAGTCGGCACGGGTGGACGAAATGCGACTGGTGACTTAGGATGTCCGGGGGCAAACTGTGGATTGCCTGAGAGTGAGCCATATTTGATGTTTGAATTGAAATGTGAATGCGCGTGGGCTTGGGATTGAATGTAGTTGCTAGTCAGAGCAGCAACCTGCTGTTGCAATGGAGAGCCATACTTCGGATCAGATATCAGGTGCTATATAGGGACCCAACAAAAATTTCAATTATGTAGCAGTTATATGTTCTGAGATCTTATACCTTATATCTTCTAAAGCCCTAGAATTCGAAGGTTTTGATAATTGAGTTACTGTTGGCAAATCGAAAATGCCCTGAAATTTCCAGAGTTTTGCATCCCTAGCCCCAAAATTTTAAAGTTATGTTACTCTAGACTCGTTTTCAGTATTGTTCAAAAATTATATGTCTATATGCCTTGGGTCGTATTTATATGATTTCTTTATTTGATGTTGCATTTCCCAAGCTTGTTTATTTTTAAACTAGTTCGTGAGACATATTAAGAACTGTTTTCACAAGAATTTGTAAAGACCAATTGTGATCCGTATAAGGTTGTGTTTGAAAAATATGTATGTGGCACATAAAACAGGTTAATTATCAGCACTAGCTTTTTTGACTAAACCGATTGCGTAACTTGCTTTTCAGGCACACCATGACGGTGGATTCTCTAAAGCTTAAAACTTTTTTTGAGTGCGGTATAAAATATTTCGTGGGCTGCTCTAAAGATGACATTGCAATGCAGCAACCTATAGTTTCACACAAACTACCGTCAGATGAGATATGACTTCCAATTCGCTTTTCAATGATTTTCTGGATCACATCCGCAGTCAACAGTATTGGTAAATTGTTCATAATGTCACTCTTAAGGAAATACTAAAATTTGAATTTAAATTGCCAAAACTAAAATAAAATAATTTATGAAATATTTTCTGTAGACAGCTCCAAAAAAGTCCCTTAAGTAACAACGCAATGTCTACTACTCTATTTATTTTTAGTATAATATCGAAGAGTTACTCGAGTACTTGATTGTAATCATATAAAATAAGAGTACTTTAGTCAACCATACCAAGTATATTAATAAGCAAGTAATAATGTCATTCACTGTCAAAAATCAAAAGAAGTCTAATTTTAACAAGTAAGAAAACTCTAGTCGCTCGATCTGCATTTTTAAATATATTCCGTATCTTGTATCTATCACAAACTTCACCTGGAGTCGAACCAGCATCTACTTTTCAAAGCGCATCACCTCTACCAACCATTGCGTGTGTGAAAAAAAAAATACAAATTTTTTGACATCGGTGGGACTTGAACTTGGCTCTGCACGGCGACGCGTGCCCCGCTGCTATCAACTCCACCATTTCAATGCCTAAACAATCAGTAGCAAACTCGAAACTAAAGAATGAAAGAAAGAAGAAAGAAACTAAAGAATTATAACAAAATTCAAGAAGTGTCAGTTACAAGTGTTGTGATTCTTAGAACAAACAAGAATGCTCGCGTATGAATGTCTCAATGTATACAAAAAATAAGTCATTGTTTACAAAACGTTTTGTTTAATTACTTCTGTGATACCACCAACCATACAACACATAGATGCGACAACTAGAACAACGGTTTTAAGCACCTAAAAAGTATGCTTGGCGTCCCACACATATTCGTATTCGCTCGTGTCGCTCACTTTGAGGTTCGAGCAGTGAAAATCTGAGAGGCAAATTCAGTTCGCTGCGAGCGTTCAACCGGGGTGGTCGAATTTTTATATAAAGCACAGCTATATGCCACTTTTTCCTTACTCTCTCTCTCTCTCTCTCTCTCTGCTCTCTCAAATATATATATATGTCGGAGCACTATTATTTTCTTTATTCATGTCGGATCACTATTATTTTCTTTATTCAGTTTCGTTAGCGCAGCGAGTTTCGGTCGCACTCGAGTTCTAACAACAACTAACTCGAGACGCACAATTCTTGTGCGCGTCTTCCACCGAACCACACTCGGCGACAGCTACAGAACGCTGACGCCCCGCTAAAACGATTCTTCTAAACTACAAAATGCAATCAACCAATCACAGCTCAATTAGAAGCTGATGCGATATTTCCATAATGATGAAATTATTATTATTGCGAAATACCCGAAACACGCACTTTCAAACGTACGCACCGACATATACATATATGTATATACATATATGTATGTATGTACGCACAAGCAGCAGATCACAAAAATTGAAATTTGTTCGCCGAGAGGTTTCATTCCTTCCCTTCCGAGCAAAGGGTATACCAAATTGCTGAAAACGGTTTGCCATGCTCATTCAAAATGTTAAGATTTTCGTCATTATTTGTGTGAAGGGTATGAAAGCGTTGGTGCGCTTAGCGAATATGTTTTTGCGACGAGCATGCACACATACTTACAGTCTCTTGCTCACATGTACGATCATTTGTGTGTGCTTGTGTGCGAAACTTTATTCTTGCTGCCTGTGGAAATTGTAAACACCCCACATTTTGATCATATGGCTAGCGCACACACATTTTCATACATGTATGTGTGTGTGGGTCGTGAATATTGGCCTACCTCGACTTTGAATTGTGTGAACCATTTTGGGTTTTGTTCGGTCTCGGTGAATTCCAAATGCGCTGCACACATGCACAACGCCGACGATGTCTTCCTCATCATCCCACTCAACAAACTAAAAAACCGAAAATACAATCTTGACAGCCCCTTCGCCAACATCCAAGAATGGTGCTCATACTCAGGAGCATCACTATCCATACAAAAAACCCAACACCTCCACATTTGCCGAAAACATCACTGTACCTGCAACATATGATGCCACAACACCCCTATTCCATCAGTCACCAATCTAAAAATCCTTGGACTAACAATAAATAAAAAGAGACCTTATTACAGCCAAATCCTACAAAACACTACTGCACAGTTCAAATTAACCACTCGACAAATACATTCATAACAAGTAAGAGTGCTCTAGTCGAGACTGCTCGACTAAGAGATACCCGGAACCCTGAGAAGATGCGATATTCAAATCATTTTACGCTTCTTTTATATAAACATATATACAAACAACAGATACACACGCACGCACAAGCACTTGCTCTGCTACTGCGCAGTTTACGCAGAGACTGCGCATGGGCAGCGTTTGGGCTGCAGTATGGGCAATATTATGGAAACTTTTTTGCTGAATAGGTTTGCTTCTAGACGAACTTTCGTGACCAAACTTCTAAGGCGTACTAATGACATTTATATGTATGTATTTGCTAAAGCACAAGTCTCTAGTATTTGAAATACGTTTTTTCAAATTTTGGGGGAAGCGGGCGTGGCATCGAAAATCCAAAAATTACAAAATGTTTGTATTCATTACACAAATATACACTGTGTATATGAAATCTATAGCTAAAACGGTATTCAAGTTACGCTTGAAAAACAAAGTAAAATTATCGATTGTCATCGATAATAAGGAAATAGGATGAGTTATCGAAAAAAATTGATAAACTCGTACTGCGTAGGGTATACACGAGTATACATTTTAAATTTCAGATCTCTAGCTTTTGTGGTTTACGAGATCGCTGCGTTCACACGGACGGACGGACGGGCGGACGGACGGACAGACGGACATGGCTATATCGACTCAGTTTGTCGAGCTGATCAATACATACATTTTCACACAAAAACATTATACCCTGAATTCCCATTTTCAATGGGTTCAGGGTATAACAAGTAAGAACGTTGCAGTCGGGCGCAACCGACTGCGTGATACTCTGTTCCCATAGGGGCTTCTGGCATATTACATTTGAAAGTTTATCTTAACTTGTTAAAGTCGCCGCTCGAATTAGATTCTGATTCAAAATAAATATATATTTTATTAAAATTTTCAACAAATATATATGTAAATGAGTAACATTTTTATAAATTATGATGATTATAATTATGAACATTTGTGTCCACATTTAATTTTTAGGCAAAGCAGTCTGTTAACTTAAAAGTTGTCTGTTAATTTGCAAGTATGATATCACATTTTCTTTGCATAACCTACTGAGTTTTTTAACAGTTCCACTTGGGAATCGTCTGAAGCATTGCCAACATACGAAAAACACGAAATAACTAACCTAGGCTTTGCGAAAACTATATTAATATTAGGTGGTCAATTATTTCAAGCACTTAAACATTAAATCAAAATACATATAATTATTTGTCTCTTACAATTTTATCTGCCGACTTAGCAAGGAATTTAGCTTATTTATGAAGCGGTATACACTTATGACTAATTCCGATACGTAAGAATATTGCAGTTTAGCGCCATCTACTGTATTATTCTTGTGATGGTGATTCTGCAGCAATTTTAACTCAAGAACAAAAATCTAGCGGTTATCGCGAATTTCGTCATTGTACGCAGAGGAACTGAAGTGTACGCAGACTTTTGCGACCTCATTAAAACCTGAACCCATTAAAAATGGGAAATCAGGGTATAATGGTTTTGTTAAATGTATGTAACAGGCAGAAGGAGGCGTCTCAGACCCCATAAAGTATATATATATATTCTTGATCAGGGAGACGAACTGAGTCGATTTAGCCCTGTCCGTCTGTCTGTCTGTCTGTCCGTCTGTCCGTCTGTCCGTATGTATGAACGCGTCGATATCAGAACATATAAGACCTAGAGAGTTGAAATTTTTTTTGGAAGTCCCTGTATATCACGCGCATATCGAGTTTGTTTTAGAAATTCGACAACTTTTCCCGTTCTTTTGTTATCGATTAAAAACCTTATCGAAATGAAGTTAATAAATTATATCTCGTACATGTTTGAAGCCAGAGTCTCCAAATTTTGCATTAAGTTTATTTATATTTTATTCAATTTCAGTTTTTGTTATATTTTGAATATTAGTTAAAATTTTACAAAAATTTTCAAATTGAAGTTTAGTTGCAAATATAGCCAATATGTGAATGAGTTTGCGATCCAAGACAATTGACAAATATTCAATATAATATGTAAATAGATCATATGTTAAAAATTTCATTTAAGTCCATTAAGTATCACAGAAGTAATTAAAAACAAAACGTTTTGTCAATTGCAACAACATGTGACCAGCAACCCACCCCAATAAGCAATGACTCATTATACTCTGTTCCCAAAGGGAAAAAGAGTATATTGGTTTTGTGCAATGTCTGACCGTCTGTCCGTCTGTCCGTATGAACGCAAACCATTTCGACGCTATTGAAGCTAGAGACTGAAATTTGGAACATATACTCGTGTATACCCTCGAATTATAAAGTGTCAAGATTTTTCCGATACGCCCACTAGGGGCGTGGCAAATCGGAAAATGCATTTTCCGGTATGTCAGAAACCCTGTTAGTTGAAAAGCTAGAGTTGAAATTTTTAACGTATACTCGCGATGACAACCCAAGATCAAAAAGATATGGCGGATATATCTTTGCGGGTAATACTGTATCTTCTACAGTTTTAAAGCTAAAATGCCAAAATTTGGAGTGTAAGTTATTGTTAAGATCCTATAAAGATCGCTGAAAAAAATTATATATCCATGCCTACTGGGGGCGTGGCAAATTGGATCTGACTATATAGTGATTAATACCGCAAAAGTTTATATCTTTTAAAGCTTTAGAGCTACAAGTTTCAAGATTAGATAATTGAGTTACTGCTGACCTCCCCTATCGATGATCCAAAAATAATTGTTACGGCCCTTTAGGGCGTGGAGCACCGAAAAATACCCTGTGATTTCCACATTTTTGGAGCGTAGCTTGCAAATTTTGCTGTTACGTCACTTTAGACTCCTCAGGATTGGCCAAAAATTACATGTCTATGACCTCTAGGGGCGTGGAAAATTGGAAAATATCATATTTTGCAGAGCTCTTGAGCTAAAATTGCTGCAGAATCACCATCACAAGAGTAATACAGTAGATGGCGCTAAACTGCAATATTCTTACGTATCGGATTTAGTCATAAGTGTATACCGCTTCATAAATAAGCTAAATTCCTTGCTAAGTCGGCAGATAAAATTGTAAGAGACAAATAATTATATGTATTTTGATTTAATGTTTAAGTGCTTGAAATAATTGACCACCTAATATTAATATAGTTTTCGCAAAGCCTAGGTTAGTTATTTCGTGTTTTTCGTATGTTGGCAATGCTTCAGACGATTCCCAAGTGGAACTGTTAAAAAACTCAGTAGGTTATGCAAAGAAAATGTGATATCATACTTGCAAATTAACAGACAACTTTTAAGTTAACAGACTGCTTTGCCTAAAAATTAAATGTGGACACAAATTTTCATAATTATAATCATCATAATTTATAAAAATGTTACTCATTTACATATATATTTGTTGAAAATTTTAATAAAATATATATTTATTTTGAATCAGAATCTAATTCGAGCGGCGACTTTAACAAGTTAAGATAAACTTTCAAATGTAATATGCCAGAAGCCCCTATGGGAACAGAGTATCACGCAGTCGGTTGCGCCCGACTGCAACGTTCTTACTTGTTATACCCTGAACCCATTGAAAATGGGAATTCGGGGTATAATGTTTTTGTGTGAAAATGTATGTATTGATCAGCTCGACAAACTGAGTCGATATAGCCATGTCCGTCTGTCCGTCCGTCCGCCCGTCCGTCCGTCCGTGTGAACGCAGCGATCTCGTAAACCACAAAAGCTAGAGATCTGAAATTTAAAATGTATACTCGTGTATACCCTACGCAGTACGAGTTTATCAATTTTTTTCGATAACTCATCCTATTTCCTTATTATCGATGACAATCGATAATTTTACTTTGTTTTTCAAGCGTAACTTGAATACCGTTTTAGCTATAGATTTCATATACACAGTGTATATTTGTGTAATGAATACAAACATTTTGTAATTTTTGGATTTTCGATGCCACGCCCGCTTCCCCCAAAATTTGAAAAAACGTATTTCAAATACTAGAGACTTGTGCTTTAGCAAATACATACATATAAATGTCATTAGTACGCCTTAGAAGTTTGGTCACGAAAGTTCGTCTAGAAGCAAACCTATTCAGCAAAAAAGTTTCCATAATATTGCCCATACTGCAGCCCAAACGCTGCCCATGCGCAGTCTCTGCGTAAACTGCGCAGTAGCAGAGCAAGTGCTTGTGCGTGCGTGTGTATCTGTTGTTTGTATATATGTTTATATAAAAGAAGCGTAAAATGATTTGAATATCGCATCTTCTCAGGGTTCAGGGTATCTCTTAGTCGAGCAGTCTCGACTAGAGAACTCTTACTTGTTATGAATGTATTTGTCGAGTGGTTAATTTGAACTGTGCAGTAGTGTTTTGTAGGATTTGGCTGTAATAAGGTCTCTTTTTATTTATTGTTAGTCCAAGGATTTTTAGATTGGTGACTGATGGAATAGGGGTGTTGTGGCATCATATGTTGCAGGTGCAGTGATGTTTTCGGCAAATGTGGAGGTGTTAAGTTTTTTGTATGGATAGTGATGCTCCTGAGTATGAGCACCATTCTTGGATGTTGGCGAAGGGGCTGTCAAGATTGTATTTTCGGTTTTTTAGTTTGTTGAGTGGGATGATGAGGAAGACATCGTCGGCGTTGTGCATGTGTGCAGCGCATTTGGAATTCACCGAGACCGAACAAAACCCAAAATGGTTCACACAATTCAAAGTCGAGGTAGGCCAATATTCACGACCCACACACACATACATGTATGAAAATGTGTGTGCGCTAGCCATATGATCAAAATGTGGGGTGTTTACAATTTCCACAGGCAGCAAGAATAAAGTTTCGCACACAAGCACACACAAATGATCGTACATGTGAGCAAGAGACTGTAAGTATGTGTGCATGCTCGTCGCAAAAACATAATCGCTAAGCGCACCAACGCTTTCATACCCTTCACACAAATAATGACGAAAATCTTAACATTTTGAATGAGCATGGCAAACCGTTTTCAGCAATTTGGTATACCCTTTGCTCGGAAGGGAAGGAATGAAACCTCTCAGCGAACAAATTTCAATTTTTGTGATCTGCTGCTTGTGCGTACATACATACATATATATATATATATATATATATATATTTGAGAGAGCAGAGAGAGAGAGAGAGAGAGAGAGTAAGGAAAAAATGGCATATAGTAGTGCTTCATAGTAGAATTCAACCATCTCGGTCGAGCGCTCGCAGCGATCTGATTTTGCCTCTCAGATTTTCACTGCTCGAACCTCAAAATGAGAGACACGAGCGAATACGAATATGTGTGGGACGCCAACCACACTTTTTTGGTGGTGAAAACCGTTGTTCTAGATGACCCATCTATGTGTTGTATGGTTAGTGATATTTATCAATAAAAAATTGCAAACTCATTCACATATTGGCTATATTTGCAAATAACCTTCAATTTGAAAAATTAGGTAAAATTTAGGGACGGTATCCAAAATATAACAAAAATCCAAATTGTATAAAATATAAATGAAACTAAATGAAAAAGTTGGAGAATTTAGCTCCAAAGATGTACGAGATATAATTTAAAACCTTGATTTTGATAAGGTTTCTAATCGATAACAATAAAACGGGAAGAATTATCGATTTTTTAAAATGTGCGCCTGATATACAGGGACCTACAAACAAATTTTCAAGTCTCTAGTTATTATATGTTCTGAGATCGACGCGTTCATACATACGGACAGACGGACAGAGCTAAATCGACTCAGCTCGTCTCCCTGATCAAGAATATATACTTTATGGGGTCTGCCACGCCTCCTTCTGCCTGTTACATACATTTTAACAAAACCATTATACCCTGATTTCCCATTTTCAATGGGTTCAGGGTTTAAAAAACAAGCCTGCTCTAGTCGAGACTGCTTGATTAGGAGATACCCTGAGCCCTGTGAAGATCCGATATTCAAATCACTTTGTGCTTCTTTTATATATGTATACATTATAAACAATACATACACACGTACACAAAAGCAAGTGTTCTGCTAACTGCGCAGTTTACTCAGCGACTGTGCTTGGGTTGAACTTGTGCTGAAGTATAAGCTTTATTATGGAAAATTATTTGTTGAATAAGTTTTGTTCTAGATGGACTTTCGTAATAAAATGTTTAGAGCGTAATAATAAGATGCATATGTATGTGTGTATTTGCCAAAGCACAAGTCACTAGTATTTGAAATAAATTTTTTGCTATCAAATTTCTATTAATTGTACATATATAATACACATGTTGAGCTACCGAGCTTTTTCGAATAGCTTTAGGGAGAAATTAAACGAAATTTGTTAGCAAAGAGTTCACTTTATTGTTCTTAATCGCACTTACAGAGTTTATCTAAACGCGAGCTAGCGGCTTTGGAAGTCATGCTGTCCGCAACTAATTGTATGAATAGTCAATCTAGATAACTAGCAGAGCTGTCAACGCACGAGCGTCTGCACTAAGCGAGAGATAATTAGTTTCTCGTAAATGTTCGATCTACGCGCGCCGGCTAAACAATGCTGAGCAGCTGCGCCGTGAGAACCGATATGCATGTAAAAGGGAGAGTAAAACGGAATGAGATGACCGTAATCTCTTTAGAATGTACTAATTCTCTTACATTCCAATACATTTGACGAATAGCCGCTCTTAACTACAGTGTTTATAAAAATAAGTGTGTGAAGCGCTGAGTGCTGCGCCCAACATCCTCCCCCCGTTGAAGACTTAGGCCTTAACACAATCTTTAAGGGACAGCAGACACAGCTTCCTTGTAGCTTTTCTTATTTCGCCAGTTTCTGTTTGAAGGACAGCGACTCATGCGATGCCGTCACTGCCAGGAATGAGTTCACTTATCCTGGCCAGTGGCCACTTAAGTGGTGGAAGATTCTCATCCTTTATGTCGTTGACTTCTAGGCTGGGTTGGGAAGTTCTCCATTTTGCTCGTTGTTGGAGTAAATTTAAGTATTCCTCTCGTCAACGTGTCCAGAACACTTGCTGGAGATAATTAAGCCAAGTACGTCTAAATCTGATAGATGCTCTGAAATTGAAACTAAAGGTCGTCAATTAATGACAGCAGCGATGTTGCAAACCAGTGTGCGAAGCTCATCATAAGCCAGGACAGAAGGGCCAACAGAACGGTAGAAATTATGTTTCGCTGTCTTCACTGCAGCCTCCCACAAGCCACCTAAATGATGAGATCGTGGAGATGTGTAATGCCATTCAGTTGAGTACGCCAGACAGAAATCCTTCACTGCATTCTGGTGGGCGTCTGATAGGAACAGACGTTTCAACTCCTGAAGCTGGCACCAAGAAAGTTTGTGGGATTGTCAGACCAGATTTGAGTTGGCTTTCCTCTGGTGTATATAAACCGCTGGAGAGCATGCAAAACCGCAGTGGTGCTCAAATCCTTGACCAGCTCTAGACAGTCAGCCTTCGCCGCAAAGCAAAAATACACAGACGTAACATTTTACAGGAGCCTTATTTTGGGCCTCAGGCTTGTAAAAGAAGGGTCCGCTAAAATCAGCTCCAGTCACTTCAAAGGCCCGGCAACCTTCAACGCGATCCTTGGGAAGATCTGCCATTATGTGCTCTACCAGTCGAGGCTTGGCGCGAAAACATGTCAAACATTTCTGGATCACACTAGCTACAGTTTTCCTGCCACCACTTGGCCAATACTGTGATCGAACCAAAGCTAGCACTGCTCGAGGACCAGCGTGCAAGTTTCGCAGATGGTAATGCATGATGATAGCGCGAGTTACTGGATGACTTCTGGGCAAGATGATTGGATGGCGACTATCGAAACATAGTGTAGAGTTCTTGATGGTGACCGTCTACACGTAGCAGCCCAACTTCATCAAGAAATGGCGATAGGGAGGTAAGACTGCTGGATGATGGAACCGTTCCTTTTGTTTGAAGCGCATTGATGTCGTCCCAAAGATGAACTCGCTGAATTGTTCGCAATAGTATATGCGTGCCGGTACGGATGTCTGTGAGAGTAATTCCTGGACCACGAATCTTATGAATGAACTTCGATACATATGCAAAAGTTCGCTGCAGTCGACTAAAGGAGTTCGTATACTTGCAGTCCATAGAAACGTCATGGACTGAGCATTTCATGAGAAGAACAGGCTTTCTACTCTCCATTGAAGTTATCTCAGAAAGCGCTGAGACTGGCCATTGAGATCTGGGATTACAATGTAATCAGGACCGCTGAACAAAAGCGATGATGCGTTCAACTCAGTGGGTGAACCTCGAGATAATGTATCAGCGGGATTTAGCACTGTAGGTACATAGTGCCACTCCATTGTTGATGTGCGATATTGTATCGTGGCGATTTGACTTGCAACAACTACATTGAATCGTCCGGGCTCGTCATTGATCCAAGGCTATGCAACAGTAGAGTCACACCAACAGTGGAATTGGCCTGTGAAAATGCCTAGACTAGCTACTTTATCCATCAAACGTGCTTGTAGCTCTGAGCCACATAGCTCCAGCTGGTATGTTGACAATACTTCAGACTATTCCCAAGTGGCACTGTTAAAAAACTCAGTAGGTTATGCAAAGACAAGTAAGAGTGCTCTAGTCGAGACTGCTCGACTAAGAGATACCCTGAACCCTGCGAAGATGCGATATTCAAACCACTTTGCGTTTTTTTCATATACATATGTATATACATACATACAAACAACGCATACACACACACACATGCACAAGCACGCACAAGCACTTTTTCTGCTACTGCGCAGTTTACGCAGCGACTGCGCGCGGGCAGCGCTTGGGCTGCAGTATGGGCTATATTTTGGAAACTTATTTGTTGAATAGGTTTGCTTCTAGATGGACTTTCGTAATCAAACTTTTACAGCGTAATAATGAAATTCATATGTATGTATTTGCCAAAGCACAAGTCTCTAGTATTTGAAGTACGTTTTTTTCAAATTTGGTGGAAAGGGGGCGTGGTATCCTAAATCCAAAAATCGCAAAATGTTTGTATTCATTACATGGATATACACAGTAAATCTGAAATCTATAGCTATAACGGTATTCAAAAACGAAGAAAAGTTATCGATTTTTATCGATAATAAGGAAATGGGATGAGTTATCGAAAAAAAATGATAAACTCGTACTGCGTAGGATATACACGAGTATACATTTCAAATTTCAGATCTCTAGCTTTTCTGGTTTGCGAGATCGCTGCGTTCACACGGACGGACGGACGGACGGACGGACGGACGGACGGACGGACGGACGGACGGACGGACAGACGGACATGGCTATATCGACTCAGTTGTCGAGCTGATCAAGAATATATATACTTTATGGGGTCTGCCATGTCTCCTTCTGCCTGTTACATACATTTTCACAAAAACATTATACCCTGATTTCCCATTTTCAATGGGTTCAGGGTATAAAAATGTGATGTCATACTTGCAAATTAACAGACAACTTTTAAGTTAACAGACTGCTTTGCCTAAAACTTAAATGTGGACACAAATGTTCATAATTATAATCATCATAATTTATAAAAATGTTACTCATTTACATATATATTTGTTGAAAATTTTAATAAAATATATATTTATTTTGAATCAGAATCTAATTCGAGCGGCGACTTTAACAAGTTAAGATAAACTTTCAAATGTAATATGCCAGAAGCCCCTATGGGAACAGAGTATCACGCAGTCGGTTGCGCCCGACTGCAACGTTCTTACTTGTTATACCCTGAACCCATTGAAAATGGGAATTCAGGGTATAATGTTTTTGTGTGAAAATGTATGTATTGATCAGCTCGACAAACTGAGTCGATATAGCCATGTCCGTCTGTCCGTCCGTCCGCCCATCCGTCCGTCCGTGTGAACGCAGCGATCTCGTAAACCACAAAAGCTAGAGATCTGAAATTTAAAATGTATACTCGTGTATACCCTACGCAGTACGAGTTTATCAATTTTTTTTCGATAACTCATCCTATTTCCTTATTATCGATGACAATCGATAATTTTACTTTGTTTTTCAAGCGTAACTTGAATACCGTTTTAGCTATAGATTTCATATACACAGTGTATATTTGTGTAATGAATACAAACATTTTGTAATTTTTGGATTTTCGATGCCACGCCCGCTTCCCCCAAAATTTGAAAAAACGTATTTCAAATACTAGAGACTTGTGCTTTAGCAAATACATACATATAAATGTCATTAGTACGCCTTAGAAGTTTGGTCACGAAAGTTCGTCTAGAAGCAAACCTATTCAGCAAAAAAGTTTCCATAATATTGCCCATACTGCAGCCCAAACGCTGCCCATGCGCAGTCTCTGCGTAAACTGCGCAGTAGCAGAGCAAGTGCTTGTGCGTGCGTGTGTATCTGTTGTTTGTATATATGTTTATTTAAAAGAAGCGTAAAATGATTTGAATATCGCATCTTCTCAGGGTTCAGGGTATCTCTTAGTCGAGCAGTCTCGACTAGAGCACTCTTACTTGTTATGAATGTATTTGTCAAGTGGTTAATTTGAACTGTGCAGTAGTGTTTTGTAGGATTTGGCTGTAATAAGGTCTCTTTTTATTTATTGTTAGTCCAAGGATTTTTAGATTGGTGACTGATGGAATAGGGGTGTTGTGGCATCATATGTTGCAGGTACAGTGATGTTTTCGGCAAATGTGGAGGTGTTGGGTTTTTTGTATGGATAGTGATGCTCCTGAGTATGAGCACCATTCTTGGATGTTGGCGAAGAGGCTGTCAAGATTGTATTTTCGGTTTTTTAGTTTGTTGAGTGGGATGATGAGGAAGACATCGTCGGCGTTGTGCATGTGTGCAGCGCATTTGGAATTCACCGAGACCGAACAAAACCCAAAATGGTTCACACAATTCTAAGTCGAGGTAGGCCACACGCCAATATTCACGACCCATGCACACATACATGTATGCAAATGTGTGTGAGCTACCAAATGATCGAAATGTTGGGTTCTTACCATTTCCACAGGCAGCAAGAATAAAGTTTCGCACACAAGCACACACAAATGCTCGTATATGTGAGCAAGAGACTGTAGTATGTGTGCATGCTCGTCGCAAAAACATATTCGCTAAGCGCACCAACGCTTTCATATCCTTCACACAAATAATGACGAAAATCTTAACATTTTGCATGTGCATGGCAAACCCTTTCAACAGGTTGGTATACTCTTTGCTCGGAATTTCTTGATTTAATTAAATCTTGTATAACGAAATATTCAATAGAATTAAATGAACTTATTAGTTAGTGCATTACTATGATTTTTTCGATGTGAAAATGCTTGTGTACCTATTTTATTAAAGTAATTATAGTATTTTATCGATATCTGTTGACACATTTATATACATGTGCAGGTGTAACTCTAAAAGAATGTATGTACATACATATGCATGTGTGCAGCGCATTTGGGACTCACCAAGACCGAACAAAACCCAAAATGGTTCACACAACTCTAAGTCGAGGTAGGCCAATATTCACGACCCACACACACATACATGTATGAAAATGTGTGTGCGCTAGCCATATGATCAAAATGTGGGGTGTTTACAATTTCCACAGGCAGCAAGAATAGAGTTTCGTACACAAGCACACACAAATGTACATGTGAGCAAGGGACTGTAAGTATGTGTGCATGCTCGTCGCAAAAACATATTCGCTAAGCGCACCAACGCTTTCATACCCTTCACACAAATAATGACGAAAATCTTAACATTTTGAATGAGCATGGCAAACCGTTTTCAGCAATTTGGTATACCCTTTGCTCGGAAGGGAAGGAATGAAACCTCTCGGCGAACAAATTTCAATTTTTGTGATCTGCTGCTTGTGCGTACATACATATATATATATATATATATATATATATATATATATATATATATTTGAGAGAGCAGAGAGAGAGAGAGAGAGAGAGTAAGGAAAAAATGGCATATAGCAGTGCTTCATAGTAGAATTCAACCATCTCGGTCGAGCGCTCGCAGCGATCTGATTTTGCCTCTCAGATTTTCACTGCTCGAACCTCAAAATGAGAGACACGAGCGAATACGAATATGTGTGGGACGCCAACCACACTTTTTTGGTGGTGAAAACCGTTGTTCTAGATGACCCATCTATGTGTTGTATGGTTAGTGATATTTATCAATAAAAAATTGCAAACTCATTCACATATTGGCTATATTTGCAAATAACCTTCAATTTGAAAAATTAGGTAAAATTTAGGGACGGTATCCAAAATATAACAAAAATCCAAATTGTATAAAATATAAATGAAACTAAATGAAAAAGTTGGAGAATTTAGCTCCAAAGATGTACGAGATATAATTTAAAACCTTGATTTTGATAAGGTTTCTAATCGATAACAATAAAACGGGAAGAATTATCGATTTTTTAAAATGTGCGCCTGATATACAGGGACCTACAAACAAATTTTCAAGTCTCTAGTTATTATATGTTCTGAGATCGACGCGTTCATACATACGGACAGACGGACAGAGCTAAATCGACTCAGCTCGTCTCCCTGATCAAGAATATATACTTTATGGGGTCTGCCACGCCTCCTTCTGCCTGTTACATACATTTTAACAAAACCATTATACCCTGATTTCCCATTTTCAATGGGTTCAGGGTTTAAAAAACAAGCCTGCTCTAGTCGAGACTGCTTGATTAGGAGATACCCTGAGCCCTGTGAAGATCCGATATTCAAATCACTTTGTGCTTCTTTTATATATGTATACATTATAAACAATACATACACACGTACACAAAAGCAAGTGTTCTGCTAACTGCGCAGTTTACTCAGCGACTGTGCTTGGGTTGAACTTGTGCTGAAGTATAAGCTTTATTATGGAAAATTATTTGTTGAATAAGTTTTGTTCTAGATGGACTTTCGTAATAAAATGTTTAGAGCGTAATAATAAGATGCATATGTATGTGTGTATTTGCCAAAGCACAAGTCACTAGTATTTGAAATAAATTTTTTGCTATCAAATTTCTATTAATTGTACATATATAATACACATGTTGAGCTACCGAGCTTTTTCGAATAGCTTTAGGGAGAAATTAAACGAAATTTGTTAGCAAAGAGTTCACTTTATTGTTCTTAATCGCACTTACAGAGTTTATCTAAACGCGAGCAAGCGGCTTTGAAAGTCATGCTGTCCGCAACTAATTGTATGAATAGTCAATCTAGATAACTAGCAGAGCTGTCAACGCACGAGCGTCTGCACTAAGCGAGAGATAATTAGTTTCTCGTAAATGTTCGATTTACGCGCGCCGGCTAAACAATGCTGAGCAGCTGCGCCGTGAGAACCGATATGCATGTAAAAGGGAGAGTAAAACGGAATGAGATGACCGTAATCTCTTTAGAATGTACTAATTCTCTTACATTCCAATACATTTGACGAATAGCCGCTCTTAACTACAGTGTTTATAAAAATAAGTGTGTGAAGCGCTGAGTGCTGCGCCCAACATCCTCCCCCCGTTGAAGACTTAGGCCTTAACACAATCTTTAAGGGACAGCAGACACAGCTTCCTTGTAGCTTTTCTTATTTCGCAAGTTTCTGTTTTAAGGACAGCGACTCATGCGATGCCGTCACTGCCAGGAATGAGTTCACTTATCCTGGCCAGTGGCCACTTAAGTGGTGGAAGATTCTCATCCTTTATGTCGTTGACTTCTAGGCCGGGTTGGGAAGTTCTCCATTTTGCTCGTTGTTGGAGTAAATTTAAGTATTCCTCTCGTCAACGTGTCCAGAACACTTGCTGGAGATAATTAAGCCAAGTACGTCTAAATCTGATAGATGCTCTGAAATTGAAACTAAAGGTCGTCAATTAATGACAGCAGCGATGTTGCAAACCAGTGTGCGAAGCTCATCATAAGCCAGGACAGAAGGGCCAACAGAACGGTAGAAATTATGTTTCGCTGTCTTCACTGCAGCCTCCCACAAGCCACCTAAATGATGAGATCGTGGAGATGTATAATGCCATTCAGTTGAGTACGCCAGACAGAAATCCTTCACTGCATTCTGGTGGGCGTCTGATAGGAACAGACGTTTCAACTCCTGAAGCTGGTTTCGGCACCAAGAAAGTTTGTGGCATTGTCAGACCAGATTTGAGTTGGCTTTCCTCTGGTGTATATAAACCGCTGGAGAGCATGCAAAACCGCAGTGGTGCTCAAATCCTTGACCAGCTCTAGACAGTCAGCCTTCGCCGCAAAGCAAAAATACACAGACGTAACATTTTACAGGAGCCTTATTTTGGGCCTCAGGCTTGTAAAAGAAGGGTCCGCAAAAATCAGCTCCAGTCACTTCAAAGGCCCGGCAACCTTCAACGCGATCCTTGGGAAGATCTGCCATTATGTGCTCTACCAGTCGAGGCTTGGCGCGAAAACATGTCAAACATTTCTGGATCACACTAGGTACACTTTTCCTGCCACCACTTGGCCAATACTGTGATCGAACCAAAGCTAGCACTGCTCGAGGACCAGCGTGCAAGTTTCGCAGATGGTAATGCATGATGATAGCGCGAGTTACTGGATGACTTCTGGGCAAGATGATTGGATGGCGACTATCGAAACATAGTGTAGAGTTCTTGATGGTGACCGTCTACACGTAGCAGCCCAACTTCATCAAGAAATGGCGATAGGGAGGTAAGACTGCTGGATGATGGAACCGTTCCTTTTGTTTGAAGCGCATTGATGTCGTCCCAAAGATGAACTCGCTGAATTGTTCGCAATAGTATATGCGTGCCGGTACGGATGTCTGTGAGAGTAATTCCTGGACCACGAATCTTATGAATAAACTTCGATACATATGCAAAAGTTCGCTGCAGTCGACTAAAGGAGTTCGTATACTTGCAGTCCATAGAAACGTCATGGACTGAGCATTTCATGAGAAGAACAGGCTTTCTACTCTCCATTGAAGTTCTCTCAGAAAGCGCTGAGACTGGCCATTGAGATCTGGGATTACAATGTAATCAGGACCGCTGAACAAAAGCGATGATGCGTTCAACTCAGTGGGTGAACCTCGAGATAATGTATCAGCGGGATTTAGCACTGTAGGTACATAGTGCCACTCCATTGTTGATGTGCGATATTGTATCGTGGCGATTTGACTTGCAACAACTACATTGAATCGTCCGGGCTCGTCATTGATCCAAGGCTATGCAACAGTAGAGTCACACCAACAGTGGAATTGGCCTGTGAAAATGCCTAGACTAGCTACTTTATCCATCAAACGTGCTTGTAGCTCTGAGCCACATAGCTCCAGCTGGTATGTTGACAATACTTCAGACTATTCCCAAGTGGCACTGATAAAAGACTCCAGTAGGTTATGCAAAGAAAATGTGACGTCATACTTGCAAATTAACAGACAACTTTTAAGTTAACAGACTGCTTTGCCTAAAAATTAAATGTGGACACAAATGTTCATAATTATAATCATCATAATTTATAAAAATGTTACTCATTTACATATATATTTGTTGAAAATTTTAATAAAATATATATTTATTTTGAATCAGAATCTAATTCGAGCGGCGACTTTAACAAGTTAAGATAAACTTTCAAATGTAATATGCCAGAAGCCCCTATGGGAACAGAGTATCACGCAGTCGGTTGCGCCCGACTGCAACGTTCTTACTTGTTATACCCTGAACCCATTGAAAATGGGAATTCAGGGTATAATGTTTTTGTGTGAAAATGTATGTATTGATCAGCTCGACAAACTGAGTCGATATAGCCATGTCCGTCTGTCCGTCCGTCCGCCCGTCCGTCCGTCCGTGTGAACGCAGCGATCTCGTAAACCACAAAAGCTAGAGATCTGAAATTTAAAATGTATACTCGTGTATACCCTACGCAGTACGAGTTTATCAATTTTTTTCGATAACTCATCCTATTCCCTTATTATCGATGAAAATCGATCATTTACTTTATTTTTCAAACGTAACTTGTATATCCGTGTTATTAATACAAACATTTTGTAATTTTTGGATTTTCGATGCCACGCCCCCCTCCCCCAAAATTAGAAAAAAACGTATTTCAAATACTAGAGACTTTTGCTTTGGCAAATACATACATATATATGTCATTAGTACGCCTTAGAAGTTTGGTTACGAAAGTCCATCTAGAAGCAAACCTTTACAATAAACAAGTAAGAAAACTCTAGTCGGGGGTACGCGACTAGGAGATCCCCTGAACCCCGTCCGATATGCGTTTTTAAATATATTCCGTATCTTGTATACATTACAAACTTATACAAAATTTAATTAAATTGCCAATCTTGCTCTTTCACAATCAAAAAGCATGTTTGTCAAAAAAGTAGTTTCTTTTAAGAATAATATTAATAATAATTTAATGAAAGAAAAAAATAAAAAATTAAGAACATCTGACATTTCCCCACCTGGAATCGAACCAACATCTACTGATCAAAGCGCATCACCTCTATCGCGACACCACCATTGTGCGTGTGAAAACAAAAAACAATAAAAAAGTTTTGACTTCGGCGAGGTTATAACCCAGATCTACAAGGCCAAGGCACGGCGTGCCCCACTTCTATCAACACCGCCACTGCACTGCTTGGACAAGCAGTAGCAAATTTGAGACTAAAGGCAGTATAGAATTATAAAAAAATTCACGCAGTCAGCTGTTATTGTTGTGATTCTTAGAACAGACAAGAATGCTCGAATTCGAATGTCTCAATGTATGTGTGCACATGCAAAAATGAAAACGGGGGTGGGTTTCTGGTCACATGTCGCAATTGACAAAACGTTTTGTTTAATAACTTTTGTAATACTTAATGGATTTCAATCAAATTTTCAGCATATGATCTACATATTATATTGAATATTTGCCAGTTGTCTAAAATTGCAAACTCATTAACATATTGGCTTTATTTGCAAGTAAACTTCAATTTGAAAATTTTTGTAAAATTTTTAACTAATATTCAAAATATAACAAAAACCGAAATTGTATAAAATATAAATGAAACTAAATGTAAAATTTGGAGACTCTAGCTCGTATGATGTACGAGAAATAATTTATTTACTTCATTTCGATAATGTTTTTAATCGATAACAAAGAAACGAGAAAAATTATCGATTTTCTAAAACAAACTCGTTATCGCGTGCTATACAGGGACTTCCAAAAAAGTTTCAAGTCTCTAGCTCTTATGGGTTCTGAAATCGACGCGTTCACAAATACGGACGGACGGATATATATACTTTATGGGGTCTGCCACGCCTCCTTCTGCCTGTTACATACATTTGACATTTTAACAATACCATTATACGCTGAATTCCCATTTTCAATGGGTTCAGGGTATAAAAAGCGACAGACAGACGGACAGACAGACAAACGGACATGGCTATATCGACTCTGTTCGTCACCCTGATCAAGAATATATATACATTATGGGGTCCGTCACTCCTCCTTCTGCTTGTTACATAAGTTTTAACAAAACCAATATACCCTGATTTAAAATTTTTAATGCGATTAGGTTAAAATAACAATATTATTAGCCAGAATTCAAATGAAATATTCTAATCTTACTAAATGACTTAAAACTTTGAAAACAAAATTAAAAATAATACTAGCTTTAAGCCAAACTAGAAATATTTGAGAGTGCCCGACTAGGAAATCCCGTGGATCCCGTCCGATCGTCGTTTGTAAATATATTCCGTATCTTGTATCTATCACAAACTTATACAAAATTTAATTAAATTGCCAATCTTGCACTTTCCCAGTCAAATAGCATGTTTGTCAAAAAAGTAGTTTTTCTTTCAAGAATAAGAGTAATAATTTAATAATAAAACAAACAAGTAAGAGTGCTCTAGTCGAGACTGCTCGACTAAGAGATACCCTGAACCCTGCGAAGATGCGATATTTAAATCACATTGCGCTTTTTTTATATATACATACATACAAACAACACATACACACACACATGCACACACACGCACAAGCACTTGCTCTGCTACTGCGCAGTTTACGCAGAGACTGCGCGCTGGCAGCGCTTGGGCTGCAAAAAGGTCTATATTATGGAAACTTATTTGTTGAATTAGTTTTCTTCTAGATGGACTTTTGTAACCAAACTTTTACAGCGTAATAATGACATTCATGTTTATGTATTTGCCAAAGCACAAGTCTATAGTATCTGGAATACGTTTTTTTTTTAAAATTTGGGAGGCAGGCACACGCCAACATTCACGACCCACGCACACATACATGTATGCAAATGTGTGTGCGCTAGCCATATGATCAAAATGTGGGGTGTTTACAATTTTCACAGGCAGCAAGAGTAGAGTTTCGCACACAAGCACACACAAATGCTCGTACATGTGAGCAAGGAACTGTAAGTACATACATATGTATGTGTGCATGCTCGTCGCAAAAACATATTCGCTAAGCGTACCAACGCTTTCATACCCTTCACACAAATAATGACGAAAATCTTAACATTTTGCATGAGCATGGCAAACCGTTTTCAGCAATTTGGTATACCCTTTGCTCGGAAGGGAAGGAATGAAACCTCTCGGCGAACAAATTTCAATTTTTGTGATCTGCTGCTTGTGCGTACATACATATATATATATATATTTGAGAGAGCAGAGAGAGCAGAGAGAGAGAGAGAGTAAGGAAAAAAATGGCATATAGCAGTGCTTCATATTAGAATTCAACCATCTCGGTCGAGCGCTCGCAGCGAACTGATTTTGCCTCTCAGATTTTCGCTGCTCGAACCTCAAAATGAGAGACACGAGCGAATTCGAATATGTGTGGGACGCCATCCATACTTTTTTGGTGGTGAAAACCGTTGTTCTAGATGACCTATCTATGTGTTGTATGGTTAGTGCTCTTACTGCGTAGGGTATACACGAGTATACATGTTAAATTTCAGATCTCTAGCTTTTGTGGTTTACGAGATCGCTGCGTTCACATGGACGGACGGACGGACGGACGGACAGACGGACATGGCTATATCGACTCAGTTTGTCTCCCTGATCAAGAACATATATACTTTATGGGGTCTGCCACGTCTCCTTCTGCCTGTTACATAAATTTTCACGAAAACATTATACCCTGATTTCCCATTTTCAATAAGTATAAAAAGTTTTGACATCGGCGAGGTTTGAACCCAGATCTACAAGGCACGGCGTGCACCGCTTCTATCAACACCGCCACTGCACTGCTTAGACAAGCAGTAGCAAATTTGAACTAAAGGCAGTTAATAATTATAACAAAATTTAAGCAGTCAGCTGTAATTGTTGTGATTCTTAGAACAGACAAGAATGCTCGAATTCGAATGTCTCAATGTATGTGTGCACATGTGTGTAGAAAAAATGATAACGGGGGTGGATTTCTGGTCACATGTTGCAATTGACAAAACGTTTTGTTTAATTACTTACTGATACTTAATGGATTTCAATGAAATTTTCAGCATATGATCTACATATTATATTGAATATCTTGCAGTTGTATAAAATCGCAACCTCATTCACATATTGGCTATATATAAAATATAAATATTGTATAAAATATAAATGAAACTAAAATTGGCTACGAACCCGCGTAAGACCTTACATCCACCTCCCACTACGATGCAAAAATTGTTTTCGCTTTGGGCACCCCACCAGCATCTGTAAAAATTCAGAAAAATGTAAAAACTGCTTTGAAAGCAAACACACAATAGAAGGGGAAGTCTGCAACAACACAAAGAACTGCCTAAGCTGCATAATAACCCGGAAATCGACCACCAACACAGCCCACTCGACCGCAAATGCCCCTCATTCCGAAAGCAACAGGAATTAACAGCAATAAAAACCACCGAAAAAGTCGATCACAAAACAGCACTTGATATACGAGGTCTGGCTATTAAATAACGAGACTGCTTATGAAAAAGAGTTTTATTTTAAAAATTATTCTACAATCGAATGCTCCCCTTCAAAATACTCCCCTTCCCTCGCCACACACCGTTCCATTCGTTTTTTCCATCGGTGAAAGCGATGCTGGAAGTCTTCTTTTGTAAGAGCATTTAGGAGCTCCGCCGATTTTCGCTTCACCTCTTCCATCGACTCGAACCGGGTTCCTTTTAAGGCAGACTTGATCTTCGGAAATAGGAAAAAGTCACAGGGTGCTAAATCAGGCGAGTACGGCGCGTGTTCGAACACTGGAGTGCCTCTAGCGGCTAAATAACGCTTCACAGACAGCGCGTTATGGGCAGGTGCGTTGTCCTGGTGCAAGATCCACGATTTGCTTTTCCACAACTCCGGCCGTTTCTTACGAACTCGCTCTCGCAGCGTTGCCAAAACTTTCAAATAGTAAGTTTGGTTTACAGTTTGACCCTCTGGAACCCATTCAGTCATCACGATACCGTTGATGTCGAAAAAAACGATTAGCATGGCTTTAAATTTTGATTTCGACATCCTTGCTTTTTTCATTCTCGGCGATGCAGGAGTTTTCCAGTGCATGGATTGCCGCTTAGTTTCAACATCGTATTGGAATATCCAGGTTTCATCGCAAGTGATGATGTTTTCCATCAATTCAGGATCTTCATCTAACCTCTCAAGAAAATCTGAGCAGATCTGTTGACGGACGAGCTTTTGGTCAGGGGTCAAATTTTTTGGGACCAACTTCGCACAGACTTTCTTCATGTTCAAGTCGTCATGTAAAATTTTTCTGACAGTTTCTTTATCGGCGTTTACAGTCTCAGCAATCATCCGAATGCTCATACGACGATCTCCGCGCACAATTTCATTTATTTTGGTCACTGTTTGCGGAGTTGAAACAGAGACAGGTCGACCTGGACGTTGGTCATCTTCGGTGCTCTCTCGGCCTTCAGAAAACCTTTTATACCATTCGAAAACACGCGCACGAGATAGAGAATTCTCACCATATTAGTTTTTTTTAATTTAACGAGAAATTTCACATTGATCCGTTGCTCGTGTTTTTCGTCACACATCGTTATCGGCACGAGAAAAAAACACGTTCATTTCTAACCTCTACACAAAAAATACTACTACAGCGACAAAAACGTGTTTTCGTACTGGAATAGTAGACACTTCCAGCTATCCAATGCTGCATTCGTTTCCCACCCTACCCCTCTAGGACGCCTTCTGCGCGCGCAGTCTCGTTATTTAATATATACTACAGCAGACACAATCAACAGTTGAGAAACACCTACGCTAAAACACTTGCACAGTCAACACCACATACAACAACAACACACACACCATCCCAGACATCATCCAAGACCCAATACACACCCACACAAATCACCGCACCGCAGCAACTAAGAAAATCCCCACATACGGTTACACCCCCGGGCCATAATTCATCTACAACACAATTAACCACAACAAGATCAACCGAAACAATACTCACACAGCATCAAAACAATCAACATCAAACCGTAGCAGAAGACATGGAAGCCGACGGTAAGCCTTCCAATACGGAATACCCTAACCACTAACTTTAAGCCCGCCAAAACCAAAACAAAAACCATCCCACACACAATAGCGACAGCGAATCCATCTAAAAAATAATACATTTTACTCACCTTCATCTCAAACTTAAAACACACTAAATCTTAAACCACAGCAATGCTAAAAGTAATTCAATATAACATAAAAGGGTACACAAACAACTAAAATGAGCTCTTAACTATAACAAAAAAACACTCACCACACATCATATGTCTCCAAGAAACTCACTATTACAACACTTGCATCCCCATCCCCGTCCCAATTAACAATAAAATTTACACCAGTGCAGCCTCCAACCGATTCGGTTGAGTAGCTATACTAATCCACAAATCCATACAGCACAATCAATCAAACCAACCTAGACACTTTGAAACCCTTGAAATAGAAATAATGTCAAAAACAAAAATTAATTTACTGTGCACATATATCCCTCCCATTAAAGCATTTTCTTTAAAATGCTTAAGATACCACTTTGAACCTCACAACACCAACGCCAACACCAACCAAATTATCCTATGTGATTTTAACAGCGTACATTACAGCTGGGGATCACTTCAAGACAACAACAGAGGTAGAATCCTAGCCAAATTCATTCAAAACGCCAACCTTACCATACTCAATGACGGCTCTCCAACCCACCTATCCACTTTCAAATCCTAATCTCCCTATTTCTACAATCACAAGCAGCAAAATTTCCTCGTCCCTTTTATACCCTGAACCCATTGAAAATGGGAAATCAGGGTATAATGTTTTTGTGAAAATGTATGTAACAGGCAGAAGGAGACATGGCAGACCCCATAAAGTATATATATTCTTGATCAGGGAGACAAACTGAGTCGATATAGCCATGTCCGTCTGTCCGTCCGTCCGTCCGTGTGAACGCAGTGATCTCGCAAACCACAAAAGCTAGAGATCTGAAATTTGAAATGTATACTCGTGTATATCCTACGCAGTACGAGTTTATCATTTTTTTTCGATAACTCATCCCATTTCCTTATTATCGATAAAAATCGATAACTTTTCTTCGTTTTTGAATACCGTTATGGCTATAGATTTAAGATTTACTGTGTGTATCCGTGTAATGAATACAAACATTTTGCGATTTTTGGATTTTGGATACCACGCCCCCTTCCCCCCAAATTTGAAAAAAACGTATTTCGAATACTAGAGACTTGTGCTTTGTCAAATACATACATATGAATGTCATTATTACGCTGTGAAAGTTTGGTTACAAAAGTCCATCTAGAAGCAAACCTATTCAACAAATAAGTTTCCAAAATATAGCCCATACTGCAGCCCAAGTGTGCATGTGTGTGTGTGTGTGTGTATGTGTTGTTTGTGTATATGTATATATAAAAGAAGCGTAAAATGATTTGAATATCGCATCTTCGCAGGGTTCAAGGTATCTCTTAGTCGAGCAATCTCGACTAGAGCACTCTTACTTGTTCAAATTAAAAGAAGTCCACTGGCCTCTATTCAAAAAGTTTACCAATGATATAAACGAAATCATACCCAAAAGCACCATTATCAATAAAAATGCCGCAATCCTAAATAAAATAATCCTACAAGCCGCCCATCACAGTATGCCCCAAACAGCCCCACACCATTACAGCAAAAACACCCCCTGGTGGAATAAAAACCTGTCCAAACTCAGGGCAAACAAATTCAAAACCTGGCAAAATTTTAAACGCGCTAACAGCAATGACAATCTAATTAAATACAAAGCAGCTAACGCACTCTTCAGGAGAGAGCTGAAAATTTCAAAAACCAAAGCCCTGTCAATCTTCACGTCCACAATTAAACCCAATACCCCCTCCGACAAAATCTGGGCAAACATCCGACGTCTCTGCGGACTTAACCCAACAAAAACAATTCATTGTATCACAGATACAACCAACAAATCAGAAATAACACAAATAGAACTATTAGCTGCACTACACTCTCTTAAAGGCAGAACTCCCGGCCTAAATAGAGAATCCTACCAAATGATTAAAAACAGCTCCTACTCGCTAAAAACCAGAATAACCGATCTCTTCAATAATATTGTTAACAACATCATCCCTCAGTCCTTCAAAACCAGCCTAGTCAATCCTATACTGAAACCCAACTCAAATGAAACAGCAATAACCAGCTATAGACCAATCTCCCTTAGATGCTGCCTATCGAAAACCCTAGAAAAAATAATAGCCAAACGCCTATGAAGGTTTGTATTCCAAAACAACCTCATCCATCCCAACCAATCAGGCTTTAAGCCCGGCAAATCGGTTTCAGACAGTCTGAAAAAGCACACCTCTGTCATTGCCCTTCATTTTTTAAAGGCCTTCGACAGGGTCGGATTGCACAGCATTATTAAACAATTAATTAGCTGGAAAGTAGGTCCAAAAATCATAAACTTTATTAAAAACTTTATGGCCAACTGAAAAATAACAAGTAAGACCGTTGCAGTCGGGCGCAACTGACTGCGTGATACTCTGTTCCCATAGGGGCTTCTGGCATATTACATTTGAAAGTTTATCTTAACTTGTTAAAGTCGCCGCTCGAATTAGATTCTGATTCAAAATAAATATATATTTTATTAAAATTTTCAACAAATATATATGTAAATGAGTAACATTTTTATAAATTATGATGATTATAATTATGATGATACCTACTGAGTTTTTTAACAGTTCCACTTGGGAATCGTCTGAAGCATTGCCAACATACGAAAAACACGAAATAACTAACCTAGGCTTTGCGAAAACTATATTAATATTAGGTGGTCAATTATTTCAAGCACTTAAACATTAAATCAAAATACATATAATTATTTGTCTCTTACAATTTTATCTGCCGACTTAGCAAGGAATTTAGCTTATTTATGAAGCGGTATACACTTATGACTAAATCCGATACGTAAGAATATTGCAGTTTAGCGCCATCTACTGTATTATTCTTGTGATGGTGATTCTGCAGCAATTTTAACTCAAGAGCTCTGCAAAATATAATTCCAATTTGCCTCGCCCCCAGGGGTCATAGAAATGTAATTTTTGGCAAGCCCTTAGAAGGAGTCTAAAGTGACATGACAACAAAATTTGCAAGCTTACGCTCCAAAAATGTGGAAATTACAGGGTATTTTTTGATGTGCCACGCCCTAAAGGGGCGTAACCATTATTTTTGGATCATCGATAGAGGAGGTTACCAGTAACTCAATTAGCCAATTTTGAAGCTTCTAGCTCTAAAACCTTAGGAGATATAAACTTTTGCGGTTTTCCACGCCCCCCATGGGCGTAGATATATTCGCCATAGCTTTTTGATCTTGGGTAGTCAACGCGAGTATACGTTTCAAATTTCAACTTTCTAGCACTTCAACTAACAGGGTTTCTGAGATACCGGAAAATGCATTTTCCGATTTGCCACGCCCCTAGTGGGCGTATCGGGAAAATCTTAACACTTTATAATTCGAGGGTATACACGAGTATATGTTCAAAATTTCAAGTCTCTAGCTTCAATGGCATCGAAATGGTTTGTGTTCATACGGACAGACGGACAGACTGAAAGACGGACAGACGGACGGACAGCAAGACGGACATTGCACAAAACCAATATACTCTTTTTCCCTTTGGGAACAGAGTATAAAAACGGCATCCAAAAAGAAGCAAATTAATGTCAACACTAGAAAAAATCATAAGCTTATGCAAAGAACACAACATTCCCTACCTCCCACCACCAAACAAAACAATCGCCCCCCAATGGTCATTTCCCCCCTTCCCAATCAACACCACACTACAAAAATTCAGCAAAACCAACAAACCAGGCATATACAGTGTGTCACTAAAGTCACCGTACTTTTGAAAAATTTTCACGAAACACGCTGTAACTTCGTCAGATTTTTATGAAACAAAAAATTTTGATGCAGGGTTATAAAATAATCTATTATCCACACAATACCATTTAAATAATACTAACATTTTATTTTAGTCTAATAATATTACTAAAAAACTAAAAATACTCAAGAATTTGACTCCACAAAAGTCTACGTACTCTTGCTTGCTCGCCACTGTCTAGCGCCAACGTTCTTCTTAGAAGTAACGGGGATTTTCGAAACATGTGTACAATATCGTCAAGATGTATACTACTTGGTGTACATTATTTGGATTGGACGAAATTGGCCAGCTTCTTCGTAAATATGCCCCGATAAGAGTTAACTCTAGAAAAAAGTGGGCGGATCTTGCAGCTCCACAGAACGGAGCAAAAATCGTATGCAGAGATAGCCAAAATAGTGTCCAGAGCTAAGTCTACCATCTAAACAGTAATTGGCCGTTTTAAATATGAGGGGTGCATCAAAAATAGTACTAAATCTGGACGATCATCTCCACTCTCAGATTGCGACAAGTAGAAATCTGACTCTATACCAAGTTTCCCAGCACTGATTTTCAAATTTTTGTTGAGGATGTCAATGTACATTTATTGGTAGTATACATTACATTATTTTACTTTACTTTACTTCTAAGCAGAACGTTGGCGCCAGACAGTGGCGAGCAAGCAAGAGTACGTAGACTTTTGTGGAGTCAAGTTCTTGAGTATTTTTAGTAATATTATTAGACTAAAATAAAATGTTAGTATTATTTAAATGGTATTGCGTAGATAATAGATTACTTTATAGCCCTGCACCAACATTTTTTTGTTTCATAAAAATCTGACGAAATTACAGCGTGTTTCGTGAAAAATTTTCAAAAGTACGGTGACTTTAGTGGCACACTGTACAGGAAACAATTTCTTGAGCTCAAGCACAAATACCACACAGCCACACATTCATTTACACCGACGGCTCGTTACAAAACAACACAGCCACTTTTCCCATTACCACCGAAAACGAAATCCTAAAAAGATGCATCCCACCACACTACTCATCCATCCTATCAGCCGAAACCATAGCCATTCTCGATGCAATAAAACTAATTCTGAAAAGAGCAGGAAGTACATCATTTGCTCCGACTCTCTAGCGTCCATAAAATCCATCTATAAAATCAACAACAATAACCTATATCCCCACGATCAGAACCCTCCTTACCAAAGCTGCCCCTAAAATAAAACTCCTTTGGATACCCAGCCACTGCGGCATTGAAGGAAACGAACTTGCCGACACTACAGCGAAATTCACATTCAACCCCAACTTCAACACGAAAGACATTAACAAATTCCTCACAAACGTACTAGCACAAAAGCTCATACACAACATAGAACGCTGCAACAGATGGTACCAACAACTAAGCACAAACCTAACACTCACAGCTCCTACCTAAAAAACATAAAACAAAACAGTATCACACGTACCGACCAAATAAAAATACTAAGACTCAGACTAGGACACACAAGATTCACACATCAACACTACATCAACCCATACTGCCATACATCAACAGATCTTAACATCAAACATATATTTACCAACTGTACCGCAACCTCTCACCTTAAAACCCTAATCTTCCAAAACGGATGCCCCATATCTGCCCTTGCAACCCCAACCCCCGAAAACATCTACAAAAAAATTAAATTCCTGAAACTCACAAACACATACCACCACTTATAACCCAAAATCCCTCATAATTAATATTAATAAAGTATAAAAGAAAATATGTAAATATAGTTATAAACTTAAAATGTAAATATGTAAATACATACATAGTCCTAATTCATAGATCTTCTCCAAGCCGAAGGCCCTAGCAGCCAGTGCTTTAGTCCTAAGTTAGCATTAATTTTAATTATAGCTAATTTCTAAAAATAAATAAATAAATAAAATCGATGTAGCTTAATCATCGTTATTCATATTTTCCACCACAAGCAAGGTATTCCCTATTTTTTAACGTTTGAGAAAAAGAAGAAATAGATAATGCCGAAAATAACTTATAAACAAAAACCAAGAGATGCCTGGATGCGAGACCCTGTGTTTTAAGGGTGGTTAACACTTGATATATTGGATGAGAAGAAATGCTTTTGCAAATATTGCAAATCAAGCATATATGCAAAACTTTCAGATGTGTGTGCGCATGAGAAAACAACTAAGCACAAAGCTGCTTCAAATTGTTTTCAACAAAATAACAAATTGAACTTTGTTCAAGAACAGTTTGCGGCAGCGTTCAGCTCTCCAAGAAGCGACACTATGCTTATATGTATGTATGTTGCTACACACTCGTCTATAAGACAACACGATAATATTATCTCATTTATTGTTTTTATAATTCTTTAAATTTCAATTCAATTGAAAAAAATAAAGATAAATAAATAAACCAATTAAATATCAAATTAATTTATATATCGAAAAACAATAAAATAATATTGTCTTATTTTGTTTCCTTATCACGAGTGCGTTAGTGCGTGAAGTGAGAACGTTCTGTTCATATAATGGATATCGAAACTATTGCCACAATTCCCCTGCACAAGATATCGATATTTCTATGAATTGTATCAATAACCATACAACCACTAACCATACAACACATAGACTGGACAACTAGTACAACGAAATTCACCGTATAAATATGAGTGCCGGGAGACCCTTTCAACTTCGAATTCGAATTCGGACCGCTTACTTTTGGGTTCGAGCAGTGAAAAAATGGGGAGCGAAATCAGTACGCTGCGAGCGCTCAACCGAGAA